>CM034046.1:14002118-14109913 GCA_019804595.1 Bruguiera parviflora | reverse complement strand
AACCCTAAAACCCTTTACCCTTAAACCTCAACCCTTAACCCTAAAACCCTCAACCCTTAAACCTCAACCCTCAACCCTAGAAGACCACACTAAATGTCCTATTCTCACAACCCTCAATCCTCAACCCTCAACCCTATACCCTATACACTATACTCTATACCCTAAAACCCTATGCCCTTAACCCTTAATCATTAACTCTTAATCCCTAAACCCATAAACCTTAAACCCTAGAAGACCACACTAAATTTCCTATTCTCACAATCTCTAAATGCTTGGCTGGTAATTTTTCTGTGGAAATTCTCGAGCTCTTAGCCATACGCTTTGGAGTACCAAAAGCAAAAGAACTCCCCTTGACTCGCAGCACCATAAAAGCAGATGGCCTCCTTGCAATAAAAGCTATTCAAGCACCCCTGCCCCCTCCAAAACCTAACACTTTGAATTGACAATTGGCAGGAGATGTACGTACATTGTCTTCAAGTTTTGTGAGCTTTACAATTTTAATGAGAAATAGACAATGTGATTCAGTTGCTCATGGGCTTGCCAAAATAGCTTTAACAGAATTGTGTGAATTAGTTGGGCATGACGCTATTTTCAGCCACATTTCATCTCTTATTGAGCAAGATGTACGAAATGCATTTAAAAGAAAAAAAGGTATATATAGATATCTCTTTCAGATCTACGTAAATAATGGATGGAAGTTCCAGGAAAGCAGGAAAGAAAAAAGAGAGTTGACGTGATTTGGTGAGATCTTTAAACCCCTTTTATACACCAACGACCACACCAGTTTTGGTAATTTGTTTAAGAGAGGATTCACTAGATATGTATTATTTCGGAAGATGAAGAATCAACCTAATCATTATTCTTAAATACAAAAGAAGGGTAAAGATAAATTAATTGTCGTTATTTATTTCAAGTAGGTTTACTTTTTGAAAATTTGAAGAGTTACAACTTAACTGAGGGTTAATATTTCATTGTCTTCCACATAAGTTATGATTGAAATAAATTACCTTAAAGCTTTAGATTGAAGGTTTTGGATAGATAGATGTTATACTGGAATTCAATTATTAAATATATTCATTAATGTTCAGGACGGATAAACTGACGGGAAGATGTAGAAAACTTTAAACTTACACTATAGTGTCACCTAGAAAAGGAAAAATGAGTTATTGTTCATCAATTCCGCATTTACTGCTAGAAATATCAATGTGAAAATGATAGAGACATTCTTAAGACTCTTAATTCTATTTTGGAAATTTTTTAAACGGATTATAAAAGAAACAAACAAACAAACAAACAAAACCCAAGGAGGGTTGCCACGTGTCAGTCATTCGGTGTTATAAATAAATAAGGCATTTGCAAACTTTCATGATGGCCAAAAGCAATAGAGATGAACTCTCCACGTCCTTTAAACTTGCCTATTCTTTTCGCAATTTTCCTTTCCTTCTCATGCTTAACGTTAGCACAAAAGCCTAAGGATTTTCTTCAATGCCTTTTCATTTTTTCCGAAAAATCCACCTCTGTGCATTCCATCTCCAAAGTCATTCACACCACAAAAAACTCCTCATATAACTCTATCTTACAATTCTCCGTACAAAATCCTAGATTTAATGCATCTATCACTCCAAAACCTCTCGCCATTGTTACAGCAACCAATGTGTCCGACATCCAAGTTACCATCTCTTGTGCACGGAAACACAACGTTCAAGTGAGAATTCGAAGTGGTGGACACGACTACGAGGGTCTTTCTTATGTTTCTCCTCTTCCGTTTGTCGTCATCGATTTGATCAACCTTCGAGCAATTGATATTGATGTAGCCAGCAACACTGCATGGGTTCAAGCTGGCGCGACAATAGGTGAACTTTACTATGAGATCGCAAAGAAAAGTAGAACTCTTGCCTTTCCAGCAGGTGTTTGCCCGAGTGTGGGCGTTGGCGGCCACTTCAGTGGAGGAGGGTACGGCCTATTGTTGCGCAAATATGGCACTGCTGCAGACAATATAATTGATGCAAATGTAATTGATGTCAATGGTAGAATTCTGGATAGAGCATCAATGGGAGAAGATCTATTTTGGGCGATTCGAGGCGGCGGGGGCAATAGCTTTGGTGTTGTTATTGCTTGGAAAATAAAATTAGTTCCAGTTCCCCCAATTGTGACAATATTCTCGATCCGAAAATCATTGGAACAAAATGCAACCAAACTTGTTCATAGATGGCAGCATGTGGGGAACAAGTTTCACGAGGATTTACTGCTTCAATTGCTCGTAATAAGAACAACAAATCCTAGCCCCAACAATGGAAACACAACATTAATATTCAATTTCAATGCCTTGTTTCTAGGTGGGGCTGAAAGGCTTCTTGCATTGATGCAAGAGGGCTTCCCTGAGCTTGGTTTGACCAAAAAAGACTGCATTGAATTGAGTTGGATCGAAGCTCAAGTCAACTTTGGTGGGTTCGCAGTCGAATTGCCACCCACTAACGTTAATGTATCCTTGGCTAAATTGCTTAGCAGGAATTCACCTTTCCCGGGCAGTTTTAAAGGAAAATCAGACTATGTGAGGAAACCCTTGCCCGAACAGGCCTTAGAAGGAATATGGGAAAGGTTACAAGAAGTTGATCAAGTGGCTACCCTAGTCATGACGCCGTATGGAGGAAAAATGAGTGAGATCTCTAAGTCAAACATTCCATTCCCACACAGAGCAGGGAATTTATATGAGATTGGATACGTAGTAGTTTGGTATGGCAGTGGCAGCGAGGCATCTACAAGATACGTAAATTGGATCAGAAGACTCTATGATTATATGACTCCCTATGTTTCGAAAAATCCACGAGCAGCATATGTCAACTACCGAGATCTTGATATTGGGATGAATGAAAAAGAAGGTAATACAAGTTATAAGAAAGCTAGAATTTGGGGGGTCAAATATTTTAAGAATAATTTCCGTAAGTTGGTGCATGTGAAAACTAAGGTTGATCCAACAAATTTCTTTAGAAATGAGCAAAGTATCCCACCCCTCTCATTTTGATTGGAGTAGAAGAGAAATAATTGGAGAAGCATAGTTCGTGACAATAAAATATGCTTTGTTTTTTTCACTAAATATATCTTCGTATCGATTTGAGATGTCGTGAATGTCCCCACCATTTTTGTTAAGAGTCCAAATAGTTATTTTGAATAAGTAACAAGTGAATGAGAATACAACAGTATCCCAAGTCCCAACCACCAACAGAACTATCCACCTCAGAGTACAATAGTCCCAAAACAGAACAAAGTATTTAAAAAAAAAAAAAAAAAACCCCCCACAAATCAAGAATTCAACTTACATGAAAAAGACAGAGAGAGCCAATGCCAAAATATAAGCCAAGCAATAAACTTCGCAGTTTGATCACATCTTGTTTGGCAAGAGCATCCGCAACTACATTACAGCCGCTCCTTATGTCCAAAACTTCCCAAGCATAAAATTTCGTGGAGGAATGAATTATAACCGACCGTGTTCCTGCCCGAATAAATTGGTCGGGTCCTAAAAGGCTAATAGGACAACACTGAATTCCAAGATGGAATAAACCTCTTTTGACGTGCCACATGTGCAAAACATTGATTGTTGGAACCTACTGCAAAAAAAAATATAAAATAAACCAATAAAAGAGAGAGAAGGAGAGACAAGCTAGTCATCGTTGCTGTAAGATATAGTGCCAAGCCAGAAAGCACAACACGTCCAAGTATTCCCTTCAATCAATAAAAACGTAAAGAGAAACCATCAACTTAAGCACTTACTTGCATCGGTAAACACAACGAAAATTAAGATCTCCTATCTCTACCACACACGGGGCCTCACAAAGCTAGTTTAATTCATTCAATGACTGGAGGTTTCAGCATGCAATTTTAGGGACAAGCAGCCACGAAGCGTACAAAAGTGAGGATTCCCTTATTTTTTTTCCTTTTCTTCTCCCCTACACAAACTCCTGGAAAAGCATACAAAAATTTTTCCTATTACCTCCTCATCTTTGAACAAGGCCATAAAAGGCGGTCAGAGTGAATTATAATGGTCAGAGTGTGGAGGAAATAGTAAGGCAGAGCTCCCTGTGTTAAAAGAGGAAATCGATATAAGCCATTAGGAAAACTAATTATCGACTGTCTATCCTTGGTGGAAAAAATCTCCTGAGAGTTTCCGTGTTAACTTTTCAGCCTCTGTATCGTGTGGGTAGCGATACCTTCAAACAAAGAAGTGAACTTATTTAGCATGACAAGTTTATTGAAGAAAATGGATGAAAAAAAAAAAAAAAGGACAGAATAATAAGTTAAAATGTACAATATTGAAAAATCCAACTGATAAAACCAACAAAAGCGCTCAAGTTCCTAACTAGTCGTGATTGCTTAAATCGATATCTTTTTTGGTTCACCCTTATCCCTCCACGAGCAAAGAGAGACGTGGCATACTCAACAAGTTCCCGTAAGACCATCATTGCCTATATCTGGAAGGAACAAAAGTACCAATGAGCATGAAAATAAGATTCTATATGTAATTAACACATTGTGGCATCCATTTTTAATTTTTCTGAATGAAAATCTGAAGGGGAAGTAATAAAGGGATGGGTCCCGGAGGGAAAAGCAGAGAGACGACAGAAGAAACATTCAAAATGAAGGGGTCGGGTTAAAAAGGATTGGCCAAATACACCAGTAAAATATAGTTATTTCGTGTTGGCGTTTAACACCGTGTTTGAAATGTTTGAATAAGAAAGTAGGGAAGAGTAAAATGGAAAAGAAGAGAAAGGGAAAAAAAAAAATTAGAAGGGAGAAGATAATAGAAAAGAGGAAAACTAAAAATGTAAACTAAAAATATAAATAATGAATGATTTCTTAAATTATTTTTTATTTTATTAAGAATAAATTATAAAATTAAGTAAATGTTAACATTTAAATAAAATTAATAACGTGATAAAAGGAGACAAATATTTTTTTTTCAATTAAGACAATATATATTTACAATATAAATTTTTTTCCTTTTTTTTTTATGTTTTTTCTATTTTATTTAAAGTTTCGATCAACGTGAGTTCGGGCTTGAACACAAGCAATCAACTATATAATATAGGCCCGCTAAACAACAAAATAATTATTCTATTCACAATGCAATAAAATCTTCCTCACACCCAAAAAAATAAAATAAAATAAAATCTTCCTAAAGGTTGAGGACGAAACGGCAAAATAAGTGCGGTATCCAACTAAATATTTTAACAAAAATTTAAATTTATTATCTTTGACATAATAATTAATTTTAATTGCAAATAACAATGTCAACATTTTGTTGACTAACTATTATTACCTCCCTTGTTAGGTATTAGACTCTCGGTGCTTTCATAATTCGAATCCAAAAGAAGAGAACGAAAAAGAGACTCTCGGTGCTGTCAATGTTGTTGCTTACTCCTTCGACCAATTGACTTGAATAGATATCGACAATCTCACATGGCCCAGGTGTTGTAATATTTTCATCATCATTCCCAGGGTTCAGTTGCAAATTTTTAAATTATTCAGACTATTATCCACGATTTTATTTGAAACTTGGATACCAAAACGACCAGTTGTATTCTATTAAACACTAAGTTTTGAGGCTGACATATAAGGGCATCCTATCATACTTGTTAGAGTGAGACGAAATGGACAAAGATGCGGCCAATTCCTTACGTGACCCTGCCCGTAAACCCAAAAAGAGAGTAAGCTCAAAGTTAAGTTAAAACTTTATTATGATAAAATTGTTATATATATATATATATATTAAAATTATTAATATTTCTTAAAATCTTATTTTAATGTCATAATTAATTTTTCTCTCTAATAGCATCTTTTTAAATAAAATTTTTATATATATATTAAGAGTAGAGAGAATAAAATATATACACGTATATAATATTTAAATTTAATATATTTATTAATATTTAAATTATATTCAAATTTTATTATTTTTAATAACGTAATAATAACAATATATATAATTATTTTTATTAATTAAATATATGTTATAATTAATTTTTTTATAAAAATATTATTTAAAAATATTTTAATATTATAAATTAAAAATTTCTAATAAAAACCGCACCGCATTTGCAATTGGCCGTTATGTTAGAATGATTGATAGAAACAAACAAGGATAAAATAAAAAAAAATGAATAAGGCGGGACAGAACTGATAATAACAGAAGAAGAAATTGAAGTTTCAGAGTCAAACCATGAAATGCAGCTTAAAATGAAAGAAAGAAAGTTGTAGAAAATATGAAATAGCGTAGCCAGGGTGGAGATGTAGCGTTGAACCAATGAAGCAAAACTCATCAAATGTAGCGGTGAACCCAAAGATTGCGAAGCAAAACTCACAAATTTGGCCTGAGGAAAGTATTCAGTAAAGTTCTCTTTCTCAAGATTATGTTGTGTGCTGAGTTTTTATTTATTGAATGAATAAATAAAAGCACGGTGGTGGGTGGATCTCTCTTCATTCTCTTCAATACTCTATTCTGATCGCTTTATTACGCCTCGCTAGCAATGCAAGCTCTCTACACACACCATAGCCCCAAAGCCTCCGGGGGCAGTTTCTCTTTGGCCACGTTCTAATAATCCTCTGTTTCAGCCTACTCAATCTCCCCCAACAGCATGCAACGAACTAATGACATCTTTGCTCCCCTCGCACAGAAATTTCTTCATCAAACCACAACACTCAAAAGTGCCAGCGCTGCAGTCATCTTCTTTCCGGAATTCCTTTCGCTTCATCAAGTACAGGCAGTTGGCTTTCACTCTCACATCATCAATGCATTTTCTTTCTATGCCTTCAGTTGAGCCAAAAAGGGCCAAAAAAACAAAAATAAAAGACATACAATAAAAAAAAAGAAAAACAAAAACAAAATGACTGCCATCATTGACCAAAGATACAAGTTATAACAAATTTTGAACTGCCTCCAGTTGAAGATACCCAAAATTTCCTGCCACTAACAAAATATTCCTCTGCTATTAATTAACCATGAATTTCTATCATAAAAATGACTGGAATAGCATCATCAACTTCATAAATCATCTCCGGCAGCCAACCTGCCATTAAAGAATGCATTTCACCAATCAGCATTTCAGCCCAAGATGCTAAAAACCAAAAACAAAGAAAAAAGAAGCCAAAATAAACCAAGGAAATTAAGAAAAAGGTAACTGAGTTATGAATCAAAGTTTATCCCGAAGTTTGAGATTCATAATGTCCCTCAAAGCTCCATATTATCTTCTAATTCATCTAGCCATTATAACAACTTATAAACTACCTTTTAATCATCCACTACACCCTCCTTATCAATCTATGATGCATTAGTAGACACAATAAAGTAGTTCAACTGTCACATGGTACCTATAGCTTAAAAATACACTTTGAAGAAAAAAACATGCACTAATTGCAAGCCATGATTGTGCATCAAAGCAGAAACAAAGAAATTTGAGTTTTCAGAATTACTTGAGAAAACAGAAGCATTAAAATCAGCTCTCTCACGTCAAGGGTTGAAGAAACTTGAGCCACCCATATTCACAGCAATTAGAACCACTATGGTTGTAATCACGGCAAGCCAAAATAAGACAGATTCTGCAAGTAACACAATTTTGGCATGCATTATACGAAGAGAAGTCAAGTCACATTTGAAGAACTTGATATATTAGCCCCTCTAATAAATGATATCATACATACAAAACAAAACATTACCTTCAGAACTGTTGTTTGATTCTGAGGGCAGCGATTCAGCATTAGGATCACCTGGCTTTGATGCAATAGACCCTGAACCTGATGCTTCATCTAAAATTTTGTCACTTCCAGTCTCAAAAGCCACAATCCATTGAAATTCCTCACTCACTATTAAAGCTGCTAGAACATCCATAAAGGACTCCTTGTCGTTCTCAGTTGAAGAATCCTTCCCACGTGGCTCATAAGCAGCCTTTGATTCATCAATATCAGACAACTCATCATCAGAAGTATATGTATCAACAGACTCCACCTCATTCTTGTCATCATCTTCATCTTCAACATATGCTTTATATGTCAATCGAAGTAGAATCTCTCCTGAAGCCCTCTGTCTGAAGAGTCCCCAACCTCCCTGCAAAACCACAATCCTGTCCATTGGTACTGTGTCTTGAAGAGATCCCAGATCAACCTAAACAGAAGTTTTAGAAAGTTATTCATAGAGAAAATAAGGGAAACTAACTGTAAGACTGCCCCCAATAAAACTGTGCACTAAAAGCCTATTAATGGAGGCCAGTCACAACATGAAGGCAGAATATCCAAGAAAGTAAATAAACAGTGCCTATAAGCAATTTGCATTAAGTACACAAAGAGCATTCATAATTCTGACTCAAACAAATAAAAATAAATGAACAGAATCATCCATAAGGATAATGCATCCTTTGAAAAGTAAAATTTATTAACAGGAAAAAGAAAGCACCATGCAATATTCAAACTTGGAAGCATAAGAACAATGCATCCACTGAAAGAGGTGTCCATGTGTCAACGTCTAACAGAAAAATCAATTTGCCTGGGTTTATATTATACAAATTAGATTTTAAAAGGAACTAGGAATATCAACCACTGAAGTCATGCACTCATGCTCAAACAAAAGCAATTCTCAAATCAGAGGCCAACTTTAGTAACCTCTGAACAATGCTATGCCCAATAAGACACTTACCTCTGCTGTACCAACACTAAAATCCGCAAATCCAAGGGAGTCTTTCACTTGGATGTACAATTTTTGGTTCCTAGGGTTTGCAACGAGCATGTGAAAATCCTGCAAAAGGTTACAAACTGCAATCACCAGAGAGGATTATACCACATAAGGATAGACATGCTGCCCTTTGATATATGTATCTGGCAGATAAAATTCTGTCAATCTGCAGAACATGACATAGAGAAATGATAAGGAGTTTCACCTGATTCCAAATTGGTGCCCCAGGAGGCCCAATGACAGTGGTTTGACTGTTCTTTTTACTACGTATAATTTGAGTCCCCAAGCTTAAAATAACATACGGATCTGTTTTACCTGCAATATACAGGACCTCCATGAGTGTGGGTATATGCACATGACACTAGTGCTGAAAATGGACATCAACCATGTAAACAGCACAGCCCAAGTAAATGGATGCCACTATTTATGGGCATCCCTTCATTAATTTAGTGCATCGGAAAATGTCTTTGTTTAGAAGTGATATCAATGTAGAAGTAACAAGCAAAGAAATGAATTTAAAAGGTGGGAAACAAGTGAAATCCATATTCCAAAACCAACAGCACAGTACTATTCATATTGCAAACACAGGATATCTTTCAAAATTACTTTGTCGTGCACATGAACACACGTATATGTATGTGCATATAGAAATGTAGAAGAAAATGATATTTCCTCTTCTAATGAATAACAACTTTGAAATATAAGTATAAAGAAATAATTTCTACCATAGACATAAAAAAGTTTCCGAGCATCTATAAGAGTCACCGACAGCTCTCCAACAAAATCCTTGTTTCCTTCTTGCATTTCTCCTGATCTGAAATCACTTGCAACAGGGCCAACTGCTTTTCCATTTTGGAAATCCAAAACAATCTTATTTGGACGTACAAACAATCGAGGCAAATCTTCTGTGAGAAGTTTTGTCAAAAACCTAAGAAAATGCAGTTGACCATCAAACTGAGATAAAAGAGAAGTGACAAAACAGACACGAGACAACAAAAATCCTCTAGATACAACAACCATAACTAGCTGACAGAGGCAAATCACCAAAAACTTTAGCCTAGACCTGACAACAACCACAGCAAAGCCAACTTTAAGACAAGGTGATAACTATCAAGTGATCCCATCATCCTCACCAACAAAATAAAGATTTTGATTGTGTATCGCTATCATTAACAAGAATCCTTAAAAGTTCCTCAGCATGTATTATTCAAATGAAGAAGATCTTATCAATAACAAGGAGACAGTGGTTAAACAGAAAATTGTGACTGAACTAATATGTAATGGAAAAGTTTAATTGGAAAACAAATTCTATTAAACCACAGTTAGACAAACCAAAAATCTGTGACATAAGGTAGACAACAAAAAGTAATATGTCCATAAGATGAGTACATTTTCATTCTTGGTTCATATAGCTTTATATGCATCAAATAAGTGAAAACCTCCAAATAGGTGCATGGGGGTGCATGCATGTGCCTGTGCTTTTGTACATACAAAGCAACTGAAAAGCAACCACCCACTTACATTGAAATGACTGGAATTGCTGCTGTCGCCCAATGCATGCAACATAGATGAGGAAAGAAGAAAAACAGATTAGAATTGGCAGCATCAGCTAACTAAGATGGAAGATATAAAGCATCAAAGGAAAGGAGCTTTTGCAAAATGTACACATTCCCACAATTAACTGAAAATAAAATTTAACTATAATTTGAAAAACAGCTGAAAAAATCTCCCGAGAAAGCAGAACTTGGTCAAAAGAACACAAAATGCAAAGAAATTTATTTCTCTAAGATAATGGTATTATTTGTAAAATGTAAAAACCCTCCAACAGGCCTGACATCCACTAAATGAAATGGTGCATGCTTCAAGAAATCCCCCCCCCAACTTCCCTGCGCCTAAATGTACCCATAATAATTCCTTGGGGTTCCATTAGGTACCATTGGCAAGCAAAATACTCCATAGCCTTCCTTGAAGAAGACATGAACTGGAATTCTATGATTAACCATTATGCTTGACATCTACTTAAATATAATAATGCAACAACTGGGAACTATCTCATAAGGGGGAGAGAGAGGAGGTTGTTTGGAGAGAGTTTCCTCAATGACAATTATAGATGCTCTCTAATATACCCCAACAATTCCTTCGAGGATCATCAGTATCTTCACGTCTGGAACCATGAATACTGAGTATGTATGGTTCATTGATCACACCGCTCCTTGCCACCTGGTCTACTAAGATTATTTTAAACAATTTGCCAATGGAACATTTTCCTCAAAACCTCACAAAAAGAAGAGATGTAGATTATGCAAGAGAAATAAAGCAACTAATTAGTTTTTTTCTCAGGCTCAAAATGAGAAAATCCACCCAGCTGCAGTTATTGTTAACACCCAAAAAAATAAAGAGTTGAAAAAATCTCCATTGCAGCCTAACCATGACCTACCCATTAAATTGAATAGCCAGAAGGGCGACAACTCAAATTTGATCTTTGGAAGTGACACAAAAGCCCATGTAGCAGCTCCCACCCATGGTTCTGTTGGTATCAACCGCAACTTGACCCAAAGTTCACCATCAATGTCAAAATTTTGAAGTCCAACAGGGACAATGATGGGAATAACACTAAATTTCAGTGAAAGCATTAGAAGCATGCGAGCACCACCTGTATATCGGAGGCCTATTTGATACCTATATTATCACAGACAACAGAAATCAGTCAGATCTTTTGCTGTATCATTAACCAATTACTGGTTCCTAAAAAAAACCGCATGAAACTAGATATCACAAGCACGATTGCAGGTTGGAGTAAATTCATATCTGAGTCAGGACTGTTACCAAATCCACGCCACAACTAAGTTCAAATTTGGTTCAGGTCAATTTTTACTCTAATCTTAATGTCTTCAACATTCCCAGTCTTCTATATTTCACACTATTGGGCACATATTTGACAAACTACTGGCCTTTTAAATGTCAAACTTCATTTCTCAACATTCAAAACCATAAACAACCAGAACCCAGCCCTCTAGTAAACTTAGTCTTTTGTGCATGGCATTCTTACCATTTTATTACCATCTATTATAGAAGTAGATATGTAAATTAGGCAGGACCAGCCAATACTTTCATTCAATCAGTTACAGGGAGGCCAAACCAAAGAATAAATGGCCTGCTTATTTGCAGAACAGGCTAGCACAGCACCAGGCTTATTGACCAAGGGCCATGCTGTTACATTCTTTTCGGTAAAAGTATATTAAATTTAAATCAATGCAAAGCCTGAGCACCCAACATCCCTGGCTGGCCTTGACTGACACCCCAGGCCCAGCACAGGACCCTGGCTGTCCCAACCTCAATATTTCTACAAATGGAAACCAATAATTCATCTAAATTGATGCAGACCACAAGAAATAGAACATAACAGTTTGATTTGATCCACAAGAAATAAACTTGAGCAATTTTAATGTTTATTATGAAGTACATGCTGAAGCTTTTTATCCCACTCGGTTCAGAACAAAAACACATTAGACCAGAATATCTTATCTCTCCTCCTGCTACCAATACCTTATCATCCAAGTCTAAACCAAAAGTGCTGCTCTTTCTTTTTTTCTTTTTTTCTTTTTTCTTTTTCAATTTTTCCTTTCAAAAGAATAAAGTTTTGTGTCCGAAGCTTTCAAATAAAATTTTAACAAAAACTTGCACAGATAAATATATACATGAATCATCTGCAAAGCAACACACTAAACACTTCCATTATGCTCAAGCAACTACTAACCTCTACCAGTCTGCTGTTTAGAATAAAGATGCAAATTTTGCATCATGGATCCATTTTCATTCACCATGGTCAAGGAGATCATAAATTCCATCAGTTCATATGCAAATATCTATTAATATGCTCCAGACTCTTTATTTAAAAACTTTTCAATTCTTACCATATTTTTCTCAAATACTTCAACAAAACTACATTATGCTTACAAAATCAGCATGTAACAAATATGAAGCCAAAATTATGTTTTTTGTTTTAAAGTATCCTAGAAAAAATCCATTCATCGGTGCCAAAAATTCATCGGAACACAAGGTTAAACTTTAACCAACTAGGCTGGCCTGGGTGGCCAGAAGAGCAAAGCTCTCAAGGGAGGCTGGGAGTTCAAACTGCAACTCCCTCAAATTCCAACAAAATGTGGACTTTAATTCCAAGGTACCAAAAAAGATAAGGGAAAATTTTTAACAACTGATCATCAATAATTCAACAAGGGATACCCTCAACAAAGTAACTGAGGTCAAAAAACACTGTGACTCAATAGTCAGTGCAAAAATTTACCAAAACGGAATCAAGGTATTCCGCGAGACAGACTTACTGCAAATCATTGGCACACCGTGATGTCCTGCGCTCCACATTCCTGACGGACAGTGGTTCATCTCCCAAGGAGAACTGCTTAATTTCAACTCTCTCCACATAATCAGGCTTCTTCAGACCGTCAATGACGGGTTGCAGCAACCCAATGATCCAATTCTCAAGACCAGCCCTGTAAACCTTCCACAACTTACCCAGAACCATATTTACCCACTCCACTGATTCCTTCCTTCGCAAATCCTTCTCCAAGAAGGGCAGAAAACCCGTGGGCACTTGTGGCCATGTCCTGCGCGTGCCTACCTCATTATACAACTGGCCCTTCTTCCTCCAGGTCCATAATTTATCAAAAACTACCCCTCCAATGAAGAAAAAGACGAACAGCCCAACCACGTTTCGACTAACTGGAGGCGATGGGATCGGGTGTATCACTCCTAACTGCGTTCTCAATTTGTCCACTATAGGATCTTCTTGGAAACTGGCAAAATTTGACCCCATTTGGATAGACGAAGACGAGGAGGAGGAAGATGGTTCATGCGGCAACTGCTGAGCCTCCAATTCACTGGAAATCCGTTTCACGACGAGGCCTTTCGCGCATCCCCATCTCATCATCGAATTGGCAAGCTCTACACTTACATTATTAGGCCTCCTGGAATCGCTGCTGATGCTGCTGGTGGTGGGGGTTGTGGAACCGAGGAAACCGAGTTTCCTTGTAAAATCAGGATGGGAGAAGTTGGCGATAAGTAAAATTTTCCTCTTCCATCTCCTAGTCTTGGAGGAGATAGGGATGATTGAAGCGAAGCTGTGCGCTTCGAGGAGGTGGTTGAGACATTTACATGGGCAGAGTTGAGGAGGGGAAAAGAGCGAAGAAGATGGCGGCTGCAAAATCATTTAGAATGAGAGGGGGGGCAGCCAAAAAAAGCTCAGTGCCCTTGTTGCTGCTGCAATAAGGGCGGTGTGGCCGTCTCCATGGCCATGGGCATAGCCAGAGTCATTTGTATAGAAACAAGCAAGTGATAGTATCCTCCTCCTCCTCCTCGTCTTCCCCCTCCTAATAGCAATAGCAGGGGCAATAGGCAGTAATAGGCACTAACTAACTAAGACATGTAGAATTTTGATGGAATCAATCAGAGAACGAGAATGATGGAAATAACAAGAAGTCATGCGGCGAAAATAAGATGAGAAGAGGGAATTGGTAAATTCGTAGTTACAAACTTTTGAGAGGAAGGGTGAGTACTTTTTTCATTTGATTTTTGGACAAAAAGAAGGCGACGGAAGAAGGAGCTTTGATATAGATAGATAGATAGAGCTACCTAGCCCGCCGTAATGGCGTCAACAAAAACAAAGGTTCCGGTGTGCGTATCGGTGTGTTGTGGTGGGGGGAATGTGTTGAGTCGAGGCGGAGAATGAGTTGCTTTTGTCTTCCACTTCTGTTATTGGCAGGGAGAAGAGAAGAGAGAAAAGGAAGTGGGAGGGAGCGGGGCCACAGGGGAAGAGAAGAGAGCAGGGGAGGCAGGCTCGGGAGTTTGCGCGTGAGGTGGAAAAGTTTGCGAGTGACTCCACAGGAAATTTCAGTTTCAATTTGGACATGGGAAGCACGTGAGATAATATAAGAATATTATTATTCATATTAATTAAAAAAATTATATATATATATATATATATAAAATAAAGGTTCGAGTTTCTTTGGTAACTACAACTCTTGTTTCGTAGTGTTTGCACTTAAAAAGGTGCAGTGAACAAGACTATAAAGTTTAGAGTAGTGAGTCATATTCTTATTAAGAATTGAATCAACTTGATCAAGATTATAACAAAATGATATACATAACTTCCATCCCATTTTTTTGTTAGGCTAACAAAAACTTCATAACTAAAAAATCCTGAATTTTACCTTCTTTTTTTTTTTTTTTTCAAATCTATCATAATTTTTTTTTTCAATTATTCTGTGAATTTTGTGTTTGGTATTAAATCTATCAAGTCATGTAACTTGTGACTTACGATGTGAGCACTAAACATTTTAGGGGGGAAAAATCAAAACAAAAATTATAAAATAAATAATTCAAAACAAAATTCTCGAATTCCCTCCTCTCCATCTTCATCTTCATTTGTTTTGACTGGTCGCCCTGTCCAACATTGCTCGTGTTTTACTTTAAAATTCGCACTTTTGCCACAATCTCCGCGGAAGGATGTTGAAACTTAAACCTTAGACCGAAAAAAAAAAACAAAAAAAGACAAAACCACGCCCGTGCCATGGAACCAGTCCAGAGTTTCAGATTTTTCCAAATTTCGCCTATCTTCAATCTCCCGACAACCGCGAAACATCCCGGTGGTGGAGACCCAGCCCCACATGGTGCCGAAATTGCAAGGAAAGACATTGCGTCAAAGCCCACAAAGACTGGGTTGGACTTTGGAGGGTCAGAGCCCAAGAAGACTTGGAGGGACTTTGGAGGGTCAAAGCCCATTAAACCTTCCCCGGCCTACTAATGGAGATGTCAGCGTCAAGGCTGTGCCTCGTACGAGAACCCTGGTTTCATTCAGCTCAATTGGGCTCTGATTTATGGGCAAAAGGGGGCAACTTGTTGTCTCGATATAATAAAAGTGAACGGAGACATTAAATTAAAGTCCAACACAAATTGACTGCGTACACCAGCGACGTTCGGACCACAATCTGCGTTGTGTAGGGGGTCATGTACTGTGTTGTCTATGTCATCACAAAAGTACGTACTAGAAGAAGCGTATGTAGCAGAAGAAACAATGCATACTGTTCTTGCCCGTAGCGCGTAATTGTTGCTGACAAATGACAAATAATCAAAACGAGCGTTGTAAGAAAAGCTACGAGAGGCAAATCCAAATCCAATATATATTTATATTCCGGGAGGGAACTGAGAGTCGTGCAGATTTTCTTCATTCTTACGAGGCGCAGGCATCATGGGGCATAATGGAAGGTCGATATCAATTTAAATTATGAATTAATTAAAATTACAGTAAATTTTAATTTAAATAAATTTAATTTAAATTTTATTATTTAGATAAATTTAAATATATATTGTATATTTTTTATAATTGGTGATATTTATCAAATTAATAAAATCAAGAATAAGAGATATTGTCCTCTAATAGGCGAACCAAGGTCTCCCTATATGTGTACGTACTTTCGTTCACACCTCTGCAACTGTAAGCATTATCAATGTTCTCATATTTTGAAGTTAGAAGAAGGCAGACTTCAATACGTATCCTAGTTCATACTGCGAAAGGTCCCCCGCCCGCCCAAATTTCAAATACTCTTTCTCCCACGCCAAGCATCCTGTGGAAGCAAAAAACATCTGCCCATACAGACTCAACAAAACCGAAAAACCTTCAAAATTTTATGTCAAAACTCCTTGAATATTGCTGATAGTCATCTTAAAGGTGCACACCATTGCCGTTGCTCTACACCCCGTTCAATGACCCATTCGAAGACTTGAACGCGTGCCCATTCTGGTAAAGCTTTTACTTAGATTTTCTGTTGCTCGTACCATTTGGCAGTAGCTTGGTTGCATGCCCGTGGTTCTGGAGGACGGAATCCAATTGCCCGCATGCTGCTGCTACGAGTCCTGTAATATCGCAAGTTAAAAATTCATGTAGACGCCGATTGTCCGAGTAAAAAAGAAGGCAACCAAAGGGCACAAGACTTCGCCAGAGGAGAAATCCCATAAAAGTCAGCCAATAATCATGAGCTATGACCATCATGATTCCAGAAGCAGGTGAATTCAAAAAGACGAAGGAAGAAAGAAATTAAAAGGATGGTTTTTTTAAAATAAGCCTTAAAGATTTACTACAAAGTCCTGCCCATCCCATGATGGCACACATTCATGCTCACAGACAGCGCCCTTCCACTTTTGGCATTTAACTAAGAAAATATCATGGAAAACTGATGAATAAGCTTGGCAATACATCATCAAAACATCAATTCACAAAGAGCAACGGAAGGAAGATACCAGCACCTTTACAAACGTCTGCCAACATAGTTCATGTGTTTAGGAAATACTATACCTAAGAAAAGGACCGAAGGTTTTCCTGGCCTAGATTTAAATTCAGGATGGAATTGAACGCCAACATAATATGGATGACTTGACAGCTCAACAATCTGCAGTTGAGAAAAGCAATGACGTGCTTACAACGATCAAAGCCAGCGAAGGTACAGATTCTCACAGTTGTTTAGCCCAGAACTTTGAGTTAGTTGAATACAAGCAAGTAGATACGAACCTCCATCCGCCGGCCAGATTCATCTTTCCCAACAAATGAAAGACCAGCACTTTCAAATTGGTATATCATGTCAGGATTAACCTATAGAAAGTTAAAAAAGTGTTGTTTTTCTTTTTTTCCAAGGGAAAAAAATAAAAAGAGGAAGGAGTCACAGCATATGCTGAAACTTTTTCCTTCAGAGTGCCATGGCAACAGAAATTACCTCATGCCGATGCCGGTGCCGCTCATCAACAAAACTGACATTGCCATACCTAACCACAATTCCATGTACATAGCAACAGTTGATAAGTTATTATTTACCCAAACTCAGTCAATGACATATTTCAGTTTTATACTACCATCTGATTATATCTTCAATAATTTTATTTTTTTTTTTGGGAGATTGTTCATATCTTCAATAAATGCATGATTATGAATCCCCCAATGAACACAATCATACCAAGATTGATGCATGTATTTGACCTTCTTTGAAAAAAAACACGCATTCTTAAGACAACTATTAATTTGAGGTGTGTGTGCAGAACTTACAATTTTGCAGATTTACAGTCAGGAACCTTGAAGTAAGTCCTCCTTGAACCCAAACGCATGGTTCCCCCCATACGAGTTTTTGAACCCTGTTAAATAGAACACGGTTAGGCCAAATAAATTTAACAGAAGCAAAAGCAAAACAAGACGAGGCCCATATCAAAACTACTAATGAAGGGAAAAGATACCTCAGGCATAAATATCACACAAGGGTTTGTAGTTCGAGGATCAAACTCTGTACTGTTAGCATCAGGAATACCAACAATAGACCGTGCAAATTCAATGACAGCAATTTGCATCCCCAGACAAATGCCCAGGAATGGAACTTTGTTCTCACGTGCATATTTTGCAGCAAGAATTTTGCCTTGCACCCCTCTATCCCCAAAACCACCTGGAATTAGGACACCGTCTGCTCCCTGCATTAAAACAAAATCTCAAAAGACGACAGAATGAACTAAATGCAAACCAAGTGAAATAAAATCGGCAAACTGTCAAACACATAGGGTAGATTTTGAAGAGCTCACCTTCAAAAGATCCCAGGCAGCTCTATAAACATCAGGTGCCTGCGTAGAGTAACAGAGCAGTCAATATCCATATTCCAAATAGAGGTGGAAAAACCTAAACGGATATAAGCCGTCCAAGATCCGACAACGAGCCTGACCCTAAACTCCAATAAACCAAACTCTAAATAATTTGAAACTCAACCGACCATAAATGTCAAACTCAAAAATTCAAAAAAAACTCCAGATATAATATATTTGAAACCTAATTATATTTAAAGTTTAATAAACCCACAAGTAAGATACGAAACATTCAATGTATCTGAAATTTGATAACCTCAAGCACATGACCCAGATTCGAATCGTCCCACTCCTCTGCCACCTCTAACTCCAAATATACTTCGCCACCTCTTATTCCAAATATACCGAATGGCTTAAACAGTATGTGGATACCCCTCTCTCAATACTGACCTCTTGTGCAGTAATATCTTCTAGATCACCGGCAGGGACCCATTCTACAATAAGCTTCCGCCGGCAAGCAACAGAAGCGTGAAAAAGAGCCTGTCCATAAGAAAAAACCAAAAAAAGGTATTGAGAACCTTATATCTCATCACATTTTTACCGTCCAACATAATTAAATATGATTAAAAGAACTCATTGCTCCCAAAGCTTCGAATAGACAAGTTGGTCCGGACAAAGGAGAAAAAAAGGAAGGGAAGGGAAGTCAGTCCCCCTACCCTTTATTTCAATTTTATCATCCTTTTAATGTTACTGAGTCATCAACAAATTCTTAATGGTTCTCAAAATCAGTCACCATCCAAATGCGCCTCATAATTAAGTACAAATCCAAAGCCATTACCTTCAAAACAGAGAGATAAGAATCAGAAAGCCCAGTGTATTTTCCAACCATGGCAATTTTAACCTATCATGAAAGGCCAGCACCACAGTTAGTTAAATAGAGTAAGAAGTTCCAAATTGCATTTGCAGATGCTTGTGACCCACATGATCATGCAGACTATCACAAACTTGTGTCCTTGCCATCCATTTATGTAAATCAGGCTCCACGGCAACGCTGTGCATTAAAACAACATTAACACACGAGCAAAGGGATTTAAGATTACAGGATAAATGAGCATCAATGAGAGAGAAAGATAGAGAGATGTCCCGCAAGAAAGCAAACCATGTATGCAGTAAAAAAGAAAGGCCATAGAACACAAACCCCAGAAGGTTCAGTGTTTTCAAGATCGCCTCATGCGCCTTCTGATCCTAATCAAGTCATGGGAGAGAAAAGGAAATGATCTCCAAAATTCATGTTTTATGACTGAAATTTTACCGGCGTTAAAGAAAACCTGCTTACTCTCATTAGCAACGGAATATGCCAGATGTTCGGAACATCATGTAGGGTGATGATATTTTCGGCCTGCACAGAAGTCAAATTCGTAAGCACTAGTAATTATGGCTTGGGCCAAATGGAAAAAGGACAGGAAATTTTCAGTACCGGTACATGGCAAAATTGAGAAAGTTTTGCCTTAACATTCTCTTCAAGTGCCTGTAAAAGAAATTTTCAAAAAATGAAACCATAGCCTCAAATACAATAAGTAAATATGCAGTGACAAGGAAAAAAATATGGGAACCTTTGTACTACGACAAGCTAGAATGTTTGGTGTCAATCCAAGCCCTCTAAGCCCCCGAACACTGTGCTGAGTAGGCTTTGTTTTCTATAATTTGATATTAAGAAACAAATTGAAGCCATTGAGTGAAGGACCACATATAATGCAGAAGAAAATGCTGAATCAGCTTCAAGCGTACAAATTTAAACTATGTGCAAGACAACAGAAAGAGACAGTTTCCATGAAATACCTGTTCGCCAACCACATTCAGAACAGGCACAAGGCTAACATGGATCAAGCAGAAATTACCAGAACCTGAAGAAAATCAACAGCTTAGTGCCAGAATGTTCCATTGTGATTCTTTAAAAAGCAACAGTGGAGAAAAGTATCTGTATGGGTCTCTACAATGATGGCTAGAGCCCATCAACTAACCTACTCGCCAAGAAAACTGGCCAATTGCTTCAATAAATGGCATAGATTCAATGTCACCTGCGTCCAAATGATTGATTCTAAGTGAAAGACCCCACATAAATATATATATATAAAGGGGGTAAGGTCTCATCAAGCACACACCAGGCGTCATGAATTACCTATAGTTCCACCCAGCTCGATAACACAAACATCCGGTGAACCATCTTTACCATCAACTGGTATCCTGGCTACACGCTCTATCCACTCTTGGATAGCATCCGTAATGTGTGGAACCTCCTGGATAATTGCAATATCGAGATGGTAACTTTTAAAGTTACATAACACACTATTGCATAATCTGAAAAAGAATAATAGAATGTGAAAAAACAAACCTGCACGGTCTTTCCAAGATAGTCTCCCCTTCTTTCTTTGTTGATAACAGACTGATTAATCAAAGAGAAATATTTCAAAAATAATAAGATATCTTAATGCAGTTAGCTCACTTTATTCTCCAGACATCAAAATGATAGAGTTAACTCGACAAACAGAATGGAGTTATAGAAAAACCTGATATATTTTTCCTGTCGTAATATTGTTGTCACGCGTCAATTTGATGTCCAAAAAGCGCTCATAATTGCCAAGATCCAAATCCACCTTTTAAGTACCAAGCAACATAGTTATATTTTCGTTGTATAAGAAGATGAAATCAAATAAATCCTTTTATATGAGAAGAAAATAAAACACGGGACCCAAGGGTGAGATATGAAGACAGCTCCAAACGTACATCCAAGGTTGTGAAATGAAGACAGTGCCAAGTGTGCACCTGCAGAAACGGACCTAATACGAGTATTTACCTCGCCACCATCATCTAAGACGAAGACCTCCCCATGCTCAAAAGGAGACATGGTTCCCGCATCGGTATTAAGGTAAGGGTCTGCAAACATTCCATCAGAAAATAAATAAATCACGTCAAAATATAGGTACATACAGACGCATGACTGTCGTTTAACAGATTAATGGATGCCACACTAACAGTCGATTTCATTAGTACGTTAATAAGTTGTCATCTTTTTTGCAAGTAACGAAAGAAAAATTTTATATATGAAATGCTTGAAAAAGCGAAGAAATAATTGGTCTAGGCGGGAATCTCAAAATAAACTAATTGGGATTCCAACGAAACAGGAAGATTGGGCAATGCGGCAGATACAGCCGCGACCAAAAATGCTCAGTGGAAACGGGGAAATTAAGAGGATGGTGACAAGACGTGAGAAATGAACACAATATGTAATACCTATCTTAATGGAAGTAACACGAAGGCCACAGGCTTGAAGGAGAACACCAATGCTACTAGCGGTGACTCCTTTGCCCAGTCCACTGACCACACCACCAGTCACCAATATGTACTTCATTGCTTATACTTTCCACTCTTTTCTGCCAAAAAGTAATGGCTTTTTTCTGTTACGAAAACAGTAGGTAGCTGCCGAGAGGAAAAATCAATTCCATGGCTTGAGTATCGACAGTCGAATTAACACTAAACAAAAACAATGAAAAAGAGAGCGCAAAACCTGAAGGGAGAGCAACGCACGTGAAATGAACCAACAAAAGTGGGATTATTTATAAGAGGAGGGAGTGACTCGGAAAAAGAGCGCAACGCTACGCTTGATTAAGTCTTTAAATTAATTTTTAAAATCTATAGAAGATAACGATTACAATTTTATTGAAAATTGATTTAACTCATATTTGTTATCTAGTATTTTGATTTATAAATCTAGTTTAAATAAAAATTATCTAATTAATAAGAAAAAACATTTATTAACTGTTAAATTTAGTAACCAAATCAACTTATAACATAATTACCTAAACTAGAAAATTAGAAAATATTTTAGATTATGAATGATAGAATAAATAAATATCTTTTAAACTTATTTTATGTCTTATATATTACAAAAATAAATATTTTAAATAAAATTAATGCACTTAACATAAATAAACAAATTTACTTGCTATAGATAAAATTGAATATAATAAAATGATATAAATAAAAAATTAATAAAATCTTATGATTTATGAGTTATCTATTGATATTATCATTAATGCATATAAAATCAATCATTGATATTTTCATCTTTTTTTTTTTATCTATCTTCTTTTGATCAACAATTTATTTGATTATTAATTTCAATGAAAAAAAAATTAACAAATTTTTAATTATAATTAATAAGTGAAAAATAAGAATTGATTGAATTATTTTTAGTCTATTTTAAAATCTTATTAAATTTATTATTATTATCATAAAATTTAATGATTAATAAATTTTTCAAGTTTACTCATAAATAAATTTTCAAGAAATAATTTTTAAAAAAATTAATTTGACTCATAATTAATAACTAGTATGTAAATTTATAAGCCCATTTATGATAAAAAATATTTAAAATATTTATTAATTAACTAAATTTAGTGGACAAGTAAAATTAAAAAAAGAAATCAAATTAACTTATTATATGATTATTTAAAATAAAAAATATTTCATATTTTTCTTTAAAAAATAATTTAAATATAACATAAAATTTAAACCACAAAGTTATAATATTAATAATAAAATAATAAAAAATATTTTTGAGATATTTTTTAATTAAATAAATAAAACCGAAAAAAAAACAAAAAAATATAAAACAATAGAAAAGAGATGCCTTTGTCTTATTTGTTTATTTAATTGTTTGAATTACTAAAATATAGATTTATTTTGTTTATTTGTTAAAAATAATTTAATTTTATTATTTAATTATTTTATTAAAAATATTTTTTAATTTTGATTATTGTTGAAGAGTAAAATATAAATAACAAAATTAAAAATTTCAATATAAATTATTTACTTATTTATTTATTTATTTATTATTATTATTATAGATAAAATTATTATAAAATATAATATATTTTAATACTAAATAATTCACAAAAAATAATTTATTTTAACAATAAATAAATTAATTTATAATAAACTATAAAAATAATAATAATATTCATATAAAATTAATGATAATTAATTTTTTTTTCTTTAACTAATGCTCTCTCTCGTTTATTATAATATTCTTAAAAATAATTCTCATTAATTTTATAATTATTTTTATTAATTATATTTTTTAATTTATTAAATAAAATAAATTATAAAAAAAATATTTTACTCAAAGACTCACAATTATTAAATACTTCTACACAAAGAGGACAGAAATATTGTGGAGTAGCCAAAGGGCCGAAGCCGAATGGGAATTAAGACCTTGTTGTTAAATGGGCTGTCCTAACGAAGCCGAAAGCTGAAAGCTGACTCACTTTTTAACCCGCGACCAACCTCCCCTTCCCGCCCAACTTGTACTCGAGAGCGTGTATTGCTTTCCCCTGTGCCTCTCGAGAGCGTGTATTGCTTTCCCCTGTGCCTCTGCCTCTGCTTTGCTGGTTCCTTGATGGATAGATAGATAGTACAGAATTTCGTTGTTGCTTTTTGCCACACCCCCCCAAAAGAAAGCCCATGAATGACATTATTTCGTCAACAATCAAAATCAAGTAACCGAATGTTTTAATTTGAAGAGAAGAAGATGCAAAAGTTGCCCCCGGCCCCTCGCTCTTTCTTTCTTGCATACCAATGGCAGAAAGGAACCCCCTCAACCCAAATGAAAGGAACTCTTCTTATCTTTGCTTTGCTTTGCTTTTCTTTATGGTTTTTTGGGTTTTAAGGGGGGAGGGAATGGGAACGGCCGATTGGTGCTTCTGGGTTGGCTTAGTGGTGGTGGGGAGGGGGGTGGAGTGTGGCGGCCGGTTTCACACTTTGCTTGAGTCAAGTCTGAAAATGAGAAAGATCACTAATATCTTGCTTTCTTTCCACCTCCCCTGCTTTTCTTCCCCCACCTCTATTTTCTTTCTTTATTTTTTTTTCTTCTTTCAAGTTTCCACTTTTATTCTATTTTCAATTTATCCTTACGGTTTTTATAACTTCTTAATCTATATTATTAATTTGTTTACAATTTTTCAGGCTATTGGCCTGCAATTCGACTTTGTATGTCAGGTAGATTAGATTACCTCAAAAGTTGATCCGACGTCGAATTCTGGATTTCTTTTTGTTGCAAGTACATCTGCAACTTATGTCGGTTTCTGCCATCGCAAATGACACAACATATCTGAGCTTGGTTGCTGCTCTTGTCAGACAAATGCAATTAGCTGAAAAAACAGGACTGCAAGGCTCATTGTTTCTCTTTTTTGGCTAGTCTGGTAATTGCCTTAAGTGTGGATTGCTTCTTGGGGTATAAAATCTTTTATTTACTCCTTTCTTTTGTCAAGCAGAGAAATGCTCGGTGACATTGCGTAATGATTCTTGCAGAATTTGAACCTGTACCTAATATTGTATTCCTATTCCTTAATTAAAATAGCTGTGAGACTAATACAAGATTTACGTGTATGAGGCATCTCTTGGTGGCTTTTCAACTCCAGCACAATCTCTACTTTGCAGTTGCTTCTGAAAAACCAGCATCTCAACTGAAGTGCCGGTGTTTCTGCCACATAAGCATGAATCTTGCTTCTAGTAACCTTTCCTAATTGCATTGCTTGGAAGACAAGGGTGGAATTTCGCTATCTTCCTATCAGCTGCTGAAGGTGATCACGCTCTGAATTTTCTTCCTTTTAAATTTTAGGTCCACATGCGTCCTCCAATTATGACACCAAATTATCAAGTGTGGCAGCACCTTAAAGTTCGATGGTTGTCCATGTTCAAAGTTTCCATTGGTGGGTAAAAATTTTGACGACCAAAAGAAAATCACTGTATTTTTCTTCCGAGGACTATAGGTATGAAACATCATTGTCTCTTGTTTCTAAAAAAATAAAAAATAAAATAAAATAAATTTACAAACACGCGTGTCAAACAACAGATTTTGGTAATGACTCGTATCTCTGATTTTCTTTCTTTCTTTCTTTCTTTTTCAAGTTAATTTGTTTTTGTTCTGTTCCATTCATAGTGTGTTTGTGGGAAGCTCAACGGTTACACGCTTTCTGTCTCTGTTTCCAGATTATGTGGGCAGAACTGCACTACACACATGGTGGCGCAGCTTGTGCTGTTGGCCAAAGAGACTTTGAGAATTACATGTTCGGCGTCGATCAATCACAGATGACGCCCTTTACTTCACATCATCGCGGGATCAACCTATTGATTGGCCCTGTGACATCTACCGTGGCAATTCCTATAGCGATTCTTAATTTGAACCATAAAAATACAAAAACAGCGGGGGCAGCCCGCTCCAAAATCGCTAAATTTACCAGCCATCCATCAATTGTTACGATTGGGTCATTTAAGTCAGGCCCACAGTCCATTTGGATTCAAGCAAGCTAAGGCTTAAGCTAAAACAAAGAAGCCTGGCCTGAAAGATCTGCGAGGGTTTTTTAAGACCGCTGACTCATGGCGGTCAGTCCAGGTTGGGCTGTCCTGTCCTGTCCTTACGATTTTTAAAGGGCATAAAATAGAAAATTGAGGTTATTTATGTAAACTCACAGATGAAAAACGATAATAGAAAAATGAAGGGCAGCCATGTAATTCCACCAATCCTCATTGAGAAAGGAGAATGTTACTAATATATAAATTCCTTCCCAATCAAGAGCCCAACGTCTCTCTTCCTCATGTTCTGCAACACTTGAGGAATGTGTTTTCTTTTCTGTTCTCCGTTTCAAAATTAACGGCAAGGAGTTCGCGTCCATCCTCAGGCAAGCGGAACGGAGAAAGCGCCACCGCCGCCCAATACAAGAGTCCGGCAGAGGCAGGGAGAGGAAAATTTTGTTAGGCTTGGCTCTTCAGTTCTTTGAAGTCCCTGTAATGCATTTTCTTTCTTTTTTTTTTTAATTCAACCTTTTTTTTTTTTAATAGTACGCTTGTTTCTCGGTTTAATTTTTCCAACTTTTGAATCAATAAACATTCAACGATTTTGAGAGTTTGGGGAAAGGGGTCAGATTTCTAGCGTCAAGGAATCAAGAACCGTCGAATTTGGTTTACTCTCTCGGTAATGGTTCGTGTATTTGATTTTCTTTTTTGTATTTTTTTTTTATTTGTTCTGCTTCTTTTATAACATCTGACTCGTGGGTTAATACTGTAGCAAAAAAAAAAAAAAACTCCAATTTCTGGCATTGAGGAATCAAGAACCGGTGAATTCGTTTTACTTTCTTGGTTTGGCTTCTTTATCAGATCAATTGCACGAAGCAGAGGTTTCTCATGTTAAATCTTATTAGTTTTAGGAGTAAGTCAAAATTTTTGTTTTTCGGTACAGAGCTTGTCTTTTAAGCATGTGGTCAAGGACCTGTAATTTGGTCTCATTTTTTGCACCTTGCAAGGGTTCTTTCTTTTAATGATACATTTGCCTTTTACCTTGACAAAGTAGATCTAATTGTAGGAGCCAGGCATACCATTAGTAAGTTTGGCTTTCCTGCTGTTATTCTCTTATGCCACATTTAGCGACATCCCAGTGAGCCCGCTGTAATCTAGGAATTAACTTTAAATTTAAATCATAATGGACACCTGCATGGCACTTTTTAGTGGTAGGTTGAAGGAAATATGACGGTGGTCTACTATGAGATTGAGTTATTTTTGTTGAGTCATAACTGATAGTGTTCCTTTGGTTTTGGAGATTTTCAAATTTCAACTTGATTTCTAGTTTAGGATTGTGGCTGCTGCTTCTTGTTTCTTGTGAAAAATGAATCTTCTTGAACTTCTAATCTCTTGAGCTGACAAACAGAAGGATGTGAACTTTGTCAAGCTGGTGTTAGCTCCTTTACATGTTCCCACTGAATGGTGAAGTCAGGTAGTTTCTTTTTCTTGTATCTTACATTCGATAGTATGAAAATGAAACTGTTTTCTCATTCGTCCCCCTTGTCTAATGGAGTTGGAGCTTCCCACCAGAGATAAGTTTGGATTCAGTCTCCTTTTTTATTTTTTTACCGATCTTATAGTCTGCATTTGTTATTATATGTTGCTTAGATCCTCTTGGAGGGCTCTGGTTTGTTCTCACAGACTTACATTATTCCACTGGTTTTATTGAAATTCGTTCATTTGAAATCTTTCTCTTAATTCACTGCAGATAGGGGAGGGTATACAATATGCTTTAGCTTCTTTATCTGACCAATTGCACAAAGCAGAGGTTCATCCCATTGAATTTGTAATTATCGAGCTTGCTTGAATTAGCTGGGTCAGTGACTACTCATTTCTTTCTTCAGTATACCATAGTATTTTTCATTGTTCCTAATGTCATTTGCAGTTTGGGGGCTAACCGGCATCAAGGTAGGTAACCTTGTAGAGCAATTGGTCACTGAGCACATTGGAACAGATCTTTTTTCCCCTTCACTCCTTGATTATATGACAATCCATTACTTTATTGTTGTCAGTTTACATTTGTTACAAATTCACCTCTGTGGTAAGTGAGTTGATATTTCCTCAGTGTCCTGATCTCTTTTACAGGCTATTGCGTACAACCCTGCAAATGTTCTACAGATCAGCCATGGACTTGATGTGAATTTTCTTTCTGCTGTCATCAAGGCAGTTGGCATGAGTATGTGAGCATAGCTATTTGTTTTGTGAGGTGTACACTACCTACTAAGGATGATGGAAATCTTACAATCTGTGACTTTACTGGTCCCCATGGGTACTGATGAAAGTTAGAACCCAATCAAGGATTTACTCAACCTCAAATAATATGCTAACTTTTATCACTTACAGATCTTCTTCATCAGGTAATGTTGCAAATTTAATTTCTTTAGTGTAATTATTAGACTTACACCCATGAACTGCCATGTAATTCTTTAGACATTTACTTGAAACACTGTAAGCAGCAATTACAGCATGTGGGTGTGGATATTTATGTGGCCTGGATCTCTTCAAATTCCTTGCATATTTCCTCTTTTTTTTTTTTTTTAAATGACTCCTGCCTCGGTGCTTGCCTTGCAAATCACAGGGCAAGAAGTATCAGAATCAAGTGAGTCCACTATTTCCCCTGGAATTCTTATTCTCTGGGTATCACATGTTTCTGATCCTTTCATCAGGATAGATACAGTTGGTGTTCTGCAGGTATTTAGCCTTGGCATTGTGTATTACTTGCTATGAATTGTTTTTTGTCATCTATAATAATATCAATGTTTTGTTTTCAAACACTAATCCTATAAGATGGATACAATTCAGAATGGAATCACGAAAAATTAACATGTCATATTGTTGGATCTGCTGTAGATATTAGTGAATTCAATCTCTAATCTTGTGGTCAGTCAATGGAATAATGTTCCAAGTCAAGTTGTGTCTAATTAATGTGGATATTTTTCTTGGCTGTGATGAATTATCTCATGATAATTTTCACCTGAATTTTTTGATATCCTGCATTTGATTTTATGCACTCAATAACATGTAATATTAAAAATGATCAATATTTTATTATCCTGATGCTATTCGTCCATTGGTTTCTGGAATTCTGCAACATATTGGGCAAGTCTTAGACAAATATTTATTGTTGCAGGAGTAATTGCACATAATGTCTTTTAGTTGTTCAATAGCAATATAAGTTTCCAATGACTCTTGGATGTGATGATGGCCACTCCAGCAGACTGAACAATGGGTGGATCTTTGGATCTGGTGACTGTGCTATTGAAGGCAAGTTGCTTTCAACTTTAATGATTGTGATACGTGATATGTGATATGCTAATTACAGTTTCTTATAGCATTGCGCAGAATTCTTGTTGGACGCTGTTATCCAAATAATCCTCTAAAGTGATAATCAAAGTCACTCGCAGGTTAAATTCTCTTGGCATGTGCAGTAAGCACTTTCTTTATATATTGCTTAATGATTCTTGCCATAAAAAACTGTAATTAGGGGTGCACAGTGGTTCTGCTTCCCATAAAAGTACTCTGAAAATAATTGTGTGATAAATGAATGGTGAGAACTGCGGTGAACTTTTTGTTAAATGAAAAATATCCTGAACAGGAATATTGTTGCAAGGCTGGCCCGCAAATGCTGGAAGTGTGCTAGCTGATGTAATTGAAATTCGAGGGCAAAAATGCTAGTTGGGTTTGTTATCATTTTAGTTCCTTTTTTTTGGTGTTTTTCCCATGGTGTCTTAGTTTTGGAGGTGCAACCTCGATCTTTGAATCAATTTTTGCAGTAGAGTGATCGGGAAGAAATTCAGAAAAAGGATGTGGAATCTGATAAGGCTACATTTTTTGGCAGAACCACATAACCAACTGAAGGAATGGCAAACACATTTAATGAGGCTTGGATGAAATTTAATTTCATCTCCTTTGCTGTTTTATTTGTTTGAAGTGCTGAATTATTATTTTGTTTTGTCATCTTTACTTTTCCTTTCTCCACTTCTCTCTGGCAGTGGCACTAACCAAACTTTCCCAGTTGTGAATTCAAGAACCAAGAGGATGAAGATGGTTAAGTGTGCTGATCCAACAAATGGGATGATTGCTCGGCACTAATTTTACCTCCCAGTCCTAAAAATGGTTTTAGCTGAAAAATTTGCCAAGTTATGTGGCAGAATTCTTTGCAAGCTCTTCTTCACAGCAACCGGAAGTTGTTTGATCATCTCTGTCACTGCTATTGAAGCCCATCGCTCAAGCGTGCCGAGCAGCTTTGAACCTTACTCAGCTGTTGCTACATCATTTGGCAGAACCACATGACCGACTCAGGGCAATGGCCATGGAATTTAATGAGGTTTGTCGAGATGCACGAAATTTATGTCTTCTCATTCGCCGTTATATTTGGTTGAAGTTCTGCATTGCTATCTTGCTTTGTCATCTTTGCTTTTCCTTTCCCCACTTCTCTGCCATGCTGGCATCCTCAATGTATGTGGCTCCAGTGATTTTTGTTCAAGCATATGGGATCACATAACGCGTTTTTCATGTTTTTCATGTCGAAAATCTCCAGAGATTAACGCGGACCCAAAGGAAAAGGATGCCATTGGAAGAATTGGTTTGTTGGTGGATGAGTTGAAGATAGAACAACAGAGTCAGGTGATTTTCTTGTTTTAGATTTTTTTTTTTTTTTTCTTTTGTCTGTTCTTCTTATGCCGGAGGAGGCCACTCCAAAAGGCTCTAACTGGGCCCAGTCATCCATCAATTGATACAATTAGGTCATTGGTGCCAAGCCTGGCCTGAGAGATCAGCGCGGGTTTTTCTTAAAGGCCGCGGAGGCCACTGGCCAGGCTGACAGGTTATGCTCGTGTTTTAAAACGCATAAAAAGTTGAGGTTATTTATGTAAATGCGCAGGTGAGAAATCATAATCGAAAAAGAAAAGGGCAGCGCTGTAATTTAACCAATCCCTATAAGAAGAAGAGAGCGTTTCTTTATTTCTCGTTGTACGTGTGATTTCCTTTCCCCTCTCCGAATGAAAATGCAACGGCTCTCTCTCTCTTCTTCCTCTTCTTCTGCAATGCTCAAGGAATGCGTTTTCTTTTCTGTTCTCAATTTCAAAAACAGCGGCAAGGAGTTTGCATCCCCTCTCAGGAAAGCGGAAGGGCGAAAGCGACGCCACCCAATACGCGAGTCCGGCAGAAGCAGGGAGAGGAAGAATTTCCTGGCTGGGCTCTTCAGTTCTACGAGGACGCAGTGCGAGGGCGGCGATGATGCTGATTTTCATGATATAGGTTCTTGCAATGCATTTTCTATTTTTGATTCAACTTTCTTCTTTTTTTCGTATTTCTGCTCCTTTCTTTGTTAGTTTTTCCTACTTTCAACGATCTTCCGATTTCCGGGGTCCGGGACCAAAGAACCGTAGAATTCGGTTTACTTTCTCGGTAATGGTTCCCGTATCTGATTGTCGTTTCACTTGTTTTTTTGTTCTGATTCTTTTATAAATTTTGACTTGTAGGTTAATACAGTGGTGAAAAAGAGATACAATTTCCAGCATCGAGGAATCAAAAACTGTGGAATCCGGTTTACTTTCTCGGTAATGATTCGTGTATTTGATGTTCTTTCTCACTCTTTTTTTTTTTTTTTAGCTCTATTTCTTTTATCATAACATTGGACTTGTGGGTTAATAACGTGACAAGCCTCCTCTTGTTCCTTCTGTCTCGCAGATTACACATACGGTGGCACTCACGGTGCTGTTCAAGAAAGAGATCCGACATCGAGACTTTAGTATCCCAATACGGTGCTGTTCACCAAAGAGATTTTGAGAATTACATATCCATCACCGACCAATCACAAATAATGCTTTTATTTCGCATCACAGGACCAACCAACCTATTCCCGAGCATCAACTATTGTAAGTGAATGACTGGAGCGGCCCGCTCCAAAAGCCTTAAATCAGGCCCAACCATTGTTACAGTAGGGTCATTCGAGTTACGCCCACGGTCCATTCGGAATCAGGCCCGCTAAGCAAAACGCATAGCCTGGCCTTAACATTATCAGCGAGGGTCCTTTTAACGACTGTGGAGGCCAGGCTGTCCTCTGTGTCTTTTTCGAAAATGCTTAAAAACAAGGCTGAGGATATTTATGTAAAATTCACAAATGATAAACCATAATAGAAAGGGAAAAGGGCAGGTGTGTAATTTAGTCAATCCTCCTTTAGAGGAGGAGAGTTTTCCTTTATTACTTGTATCTAAATTCCTTGTCCCTCCCTGAATGAAATTAGGAAGTCATCTCTCTCTTCCTCTTCTTCTGCGATGCAAGGAATATGTTTTCTTTTCTGTTCTCAGTCTCAAGGCAAAGGACAAAAGCGGTTAAGGGGCATCCAATACGCGAGCCTGGCAGACGCAGCGAGAGGAAGAATTTCTAGACTGGTCTCTTCAGCTCGAGGACACAGGTGCGAGAGCAGCGACGATGCGGATTTTCATGATACAGGTTCTTGTAATGCATTTTCTTTTTTTATTTCAACTTTCTTCTCTTTTCATATTTCCAATTCTTTCGTGGTTGATTTTTCGTACTCATGATCTCCAAGAATCAATCAACATTCAACAATCCTGAGAGTTTGGATAACGAGGTCTGATTTCTGGGGCATCGAGGAATCAAGAACCGTTGAGTTCAGTTTACTTTCTCGGTAATGGTTCGTGTATTTGGTTTTCTTTTGTACTTTTTTTTTCTCTTTCTTTTATAACATTTAACTTGGGTTAACACTGTGGCTCCAGCATCGAGGAATCAAAAGTCGTTGAATTCAGTTAACTGTCTCGGTAATGCTTTGTGTAATTGATATTCTTTTTTACTTTTCGTTGTTCTATTCCTTTTACAACATTTAACTTGTGTGTTAATACTGTGACCCGTAGAATGCACATATGGTGGGATTGATGGTGCTGTTCAAGAAAGAGATTTGAGAATTATATATTATCTCCAATCAAGTTCAAAGGATGCATTTACTTCACATCAAATGTGAGTGCCTCTGGTGGAAACTTGCAAGTGAACTCTTATCCTCCTCTCATTGTGATTCTTGATTCAAATCCTGAAAAGCTGGATCTCCCTCAAATTCTCTTCTGACATTGAGACTTCAATATTGGGTCATCAAGCGTTCACCTGGGTCCTGTCAGAACAATGGGGCCATCTGGATTATGGGAACAATTGGGTTGCTTCATAATTGGGTGCTTTAGGCAGTGTGATTTTCGGGGTAATTAGGATGGTTGAAAATTGGCATTACACGACATCCCATTTGTATATTTCAAACCAAAGGGAGCAGAAAGCTGGAGAGGCATGGATCCTTATAGACAACTTTTGACTTAAGTGTTGGTAAGTGTGTTTTAGTAGTTTTTGTTTTTTTAATTGCTGTTTGTGAATCTTTTCACCTCAACACTTGATTTGTTTGTTTCTTTAATATGCCAAGGATCAGTGATTGAAAGAGAAGGGCACTGAAAGGGACTGGCATGCTATCCAAAGTTGTGAACTGGGGACCTTCGTGGGGATTGCATTAGGTATCCTTTTCTACTTCTTTAATCTCTTCTATCATTCTGCTTAATATATTATATTATATTATAATTTCCTTATTCCTGTACTGTTTGGGTATAGTTTAGACCGTAGAGCTAAAAGCAATGAGTTACTGGCTGCTGCACTCTTATCTTCTCTACCACTGCCTTCTTCTTCACTTCTCTTTTTTCTTACTCTATTGCCAAGGGGGAATGATATGTTGCTTTCCTTCTTTTTTAATTTGGTCAACTGGAGCTACATATTACTATCTATCATGGAAGCATTTTTTGCATTTGTGAGATTTAACATGATTATCCAGTTGCTGCATTCCTTTCCTTAATAAGTGCTGACAAGAAGATGAGGACTCTTTGGACTAACCTGCTGTTATCAGCTGAAGGCGAGGTACATATAAAATGCTACATTTAAGAATGGTTGCTATTGACCCCTTTAGAATCTTAATCTGACCAATTTTCTGTTTTGTAACAGAGCATACTTGTATGTTTTCATAAACTTGCACAAACACTAAAATTGGTTGATATCAGCATATGTTGAAGATTGGAAGGCACATAAACTACCTTCGATATTGACGGGTATTTCTACCTTTTATTTGGATGTATAATTCTAAAGCACTGTTACGTAATAGTGCTTATGACGGGCAAGAAAAACACCAAACTGTGATTGCATATTTGTACAAGTTGACTTGAAATAGGTTCCAACATCTTCTGGTGCACTAATCATGGGTTTCACTGAAACATTTAAGCAAACAGCAAACTTCTTTCATTCATTTCTATTGTTTGTGGTATCAGGAGGTTGTTTACAGATTCTTTTGGCTTCTCCATATGATTCACATAGGGAAATGTGCAGGGCAATTAGTAAAGCTATAGTTTCAGGTGTGGTATATGATTGGCCAAAGGCTTGGCTTGGTTTGTTGCCTACTCTTCTTGTGACATCTTTCAAACAAAACTTATCATTTTGAAATTCCTAGGGTATGGAGCTCTTAGATGACTGGCTCTTCTTTCTGGAGATTTAGATGACATGAACCATCACACCCATTTCCCATGCTTGTATATAATTGTCATTTCCTCTGGTTGGCTATTCTTCCCATTCTCCATGCTACATGAGAAGGCCCGTATAACTTAATGGTTTGCAGTTTATCTGAATTCCTTTTACAAACAGTTGTCTTTTCTGTATTATAGGTTCTGTTGTTTCCTTATTGTCTTATATTTCTCACGACTTAATGTGTGGCATATGGCAACTAGGCAATTTCTCATTCTGCAAATAAGCATTGAGAACATGTAAGATTTCTTTGAGTTCCAGGAAAACACATCATAATTCAACTTAAATGCAGACCATAATCTGTTCAAGATTTCTAATCAACATCTTTCCTTTTCCCTGATAAATTCTCTTGTTTCTTGTGGAAAATGAATCTTCTTGATTTTCTAGTCTCCTGAGTTGACAACAGAAGGATGTGAACTTTGTCAAGCTTGTGTTACTTCCCATACATGTATCCACTGAATGGTGAGGTCCGACAGTTTCTTTCTCTTATATCTCACATTTAGTAGTATAAATATGAAACTATGTTCTATTGGATTTTCTAATTTTACCTTTTTTATTTTTTTGTTCTATTTCTTTTATAACATTTAACTTGTGGGTTTGAAACTTTGGTCTGTTGCAAACCTGCTTTTGTTCTTTCTGTCTCGCAGAATACACATCTGGTGGCATTGATGGTGCTGTTCAAGAAAGAGATTTGAGAATTACATATTATTGCCAATCAGGTACAAAGCACACATTTACTTGATATCGAGCAGCTCCAGGGTAGTAGCTGGTAAGGGAACCCTCTTCCTTTCTTTTTGTGATTCTTGATTTGAACCCCAAAAACTGAAGCAGCCTAAAATTCACCTGCACCCTATTGGAACAAGACCCAACTATTCATTGATGGGAACAATGGCTTCACTTGTTTTATGGCCACTATCCAGTGAAATCCTTATTTCTTTACGATTTTAACACTAGGTTAATTGGGTGCTTTGGGCAGTGTGATTTACATCCTCAATCACTCTTTCATCACCCCCCCTTTAAGCTTCCAATCCATTTTTTTTTATTCCATAGGATGAGAGTAGGCGTGTGAAAAAATTTGGAATCACAATCATCAAATTTAATCCATTGCACCCTAGATTTGTGGTACCATAAGATCTCTTCTTGCGAGAGCACTTCTCTATGCTCTGCCTTGAGATTCTTTTCCAAGCCAAATTGGTGCACTGAATTTCTTTCCAAGAGGGCTCTTTGAATACCATCCAATTGATACAAACTTTTGGAAAATTAGGCGCCAAAAGTTATCCTTGTAATTGAGATTTTAACTTTCTACTACATTTCTGTAGTCCATGTTTATGCAGGTTAACTTTGCACTAAATTTGGTTTTGGACTAACACTGCAATTTTGGCATTGCTATATCCAATTCTGGTGATACTGATGCCATCAAATGTTAAGATCTTAATCCACAATCACACTTTCATCACCCCCCCTTAAGCTTCCAATCCATTTTTTTTTATTCTTAGGATGAGATTAGGTGTGTAAAAAAATTTGGAATCACAATCATCAAGTTTAATCCATTGCACCCTAGATTTGTGGTACCATAAGATCTCTTCTTGCGAGAGCACTTCTCTATGCTCTGCCTTGAGATTCTTTTCCAAGCCAAAATGGTGCACTGAATTTCTTTCCAAGAGGGCTCTTTGAATACCATCCAATTGATACAAACTTTTGGAAAATTAGACTCCAAGAGTTATCCTTGTAATTGAGATTTTAACTTTCTACTGCATTTCTGTAGTCCATGTTTATGCAGGTTAACTTTGCACTAAATTTGGTTTTGGACTAACACTGCAATTTTGGCATTGCTATATCCAATTCCGGTGATACTGATGCCGTCAAATGTTAGGATCTTAATAGCAAGGTATGGGACTTGAGTCTCAAATATGAGATTGAGACTTATATGAACTTGTGCTCTGACTTCAATTGTTAGCTTTTGGGGCGTGGTTCTATTAAGTTTTTCTATCAATTTGTGTCAGTCTTTCACTGCTCTCTCAGTTATGTGGGTAACGTGCAGGTGATGACATTAGTATCACTGGGACTAGATCTAATGCAAAGCTAAGGAGGGTGATGTTAGTATTAGCTGGATTAGATACGGTGATATCAAAATTGCAGTGTTTGTCAGGGACTAGATTTAGTGCAAAGATAGTCTGCATGGATGCAGAATTGCAGAAGTGCAGTGAAATTTTAGCTTTCTAATTGCAAGTATGGGATTAAGTCTCATATTGGAAGTATGAGATTTCAATATGAGATTTATATGAATTTAGACTCTCCCACCTTAATAACTAGTTTTTGGGGTGTGTTCGTCCTCAGACTCGTATCACTAATCTTGCCAAAATCATCTTAAATAGTAAAATATTTAACTTAATAAAATAAAATTGATCTACCAATTTTCAGACACTAACTTTGTGTTTTTTCCTTTTTATTAATGCTTCCAACTCAAGGCTTAACATTTGTTTTTTTTTTTTTTTTCTCTGGCTATCAACACTCTTTTAACTATTCTCTGGTAAGAAATTTGAATTCTCAAGTTTTTGTTTCTTGGTTTGGATTTTTCATCACAGGATTTCTCGACTTTGTGCTTGTTTATAAAACATCTCATGCGTTTTTTTTTTTCTTGAATTTAGGATCAGGTTTGGAGTCTGTTTCCCATTTTTTGTTTTTTAGTCACAACCGTTTCCTCTTTTTCTATATTTTTATTGTTTGAAGACTCGAATTTCAGTTTTGTTTCACAATAATACAGTATTGGGATCATCTGTCTCTTGGGAACTTGACCAGATTTTGATTTAAAGCTATTTTCTAAGCTATAAACTGATGAGTGGTCATCATTTTTATGTTCAAACAAGGTATTGTTGAGTGATTGGGCTAAATCAGTGTAGTTAAGATGCTACAGAATGATGCACAGATGATGTCAGGATGAAGTAACTTTATAAAAGTTTGATAATGAGGAAAACCGTGGTCGTCCATTAATAAGCATCTATAAAAGGTTAAATTTCTTGATTGAATTTAAAAAATTAGTCAAAAAGAAAAGGTTAAATATGTCGGTGTCATTTGTAAAATTCAAAATAAAATCTAAAATTCTTGAAAGTTTGAAAATATTTCGAAAATTTTTGAAATGTTTAGAAAATAAAAAATTCAAAAATTTTAAAAATTAAAAAAAAAAACTCATAAATAAAAACCCTAAAACTAAAATTACCAAAATTAAAAATTCCGCAATATTTTTTAGAAATTTTCAATTTTAAAATTTTCAAAATTTTATAATTTTACTTTTAATTTTTCTCTAGCTTTTTCCTTTTTATTTATATTTTTAATTTTTGGTATTTTTTAATTTTTTAATTTTTTTAATATTTCATTTTGAGTCAGTATTGAATAGTTGATGTGACACGCAGCAAGCTAACAAAAAAAAATTCAAATTTAACAAAAGACAATGGTGCAAACAAAAATTAAAAAATAATGAGATGTAGAGGATCAAATTAGATTGTTTTATATATATAAATTTGTTTTTATTCTTTCAAGAATGGAGGGGTTGTACGTCACCACACTGATTAGGCCTCCGAAAATAATAACCTATTTATTTGTTTAGCGTTTTTGTTACGCAAAAAGACAGTCGGTGGGACGTATTACAAAAAAAAAAAACAGAAGAAATTAAGGTGGATGACTCTATTTTCTTAAAAAATGTTTTTCATAAATGAGTCATTTTCGTGCAAACAAACAAATCCTTGTAGTTCAATTTTTTTATAATAAGAATTTAAATCTAGTAAGAGGCAACCTAACGTTTCATCTAATACAGGTTTGCGATGGTAAGTTAGTAAGATTATTATTGTTCAATAAATAATGAAATTAAGGGTACAATTAGAAAAAGAAAATTAATATAAGGACCCTCAGTATGATATAAGAAAACTAAGAAAAATAGTAAATACTTTAAACTCGATAATTGTTCAAATTGGATATGACATAAAGGTCTAAAGTCCAAATTGGTAAAAACTCTAAAATTGATAGAAAACATAATGTCATATTTTAACCGATGAAAATCCGTCACTTAACAATTCACTAAGAATTAAAATTCTATAAAATTGTTTCAGTTAAAAAATTTTCAAAAAGTGAAGGAATATATATATATATATATATATCTATAGTGCATCCTTTTTCCTCGTTAGTTTTGCAAGGGTCTCTCCTTTTGATGTGGATTGACCCTAAGAATTTGAGACTTAAATTTGGAAATGGATTTTATATATCATCGAGGTAAAGTCCATTGGCTTCAGAGTGTTTTTTTTTTTATTTTTTTGAATGACCTTCAATCTTAGTGTTATGCAATGCCCAATCCTCTCTTTGAGTTATCAGACACGTAACATTTACCGCCGACTAATAGAAAAGGTAAAGATGACTTTGACTTCATCTTTCTAAAGCAAGTATTTAAGAAATTCTCAGGCAAGGTAGGCCATATCCGGCCCGTGGAGGTAAGATGACGTTCCGACTGTTTTGTTTTATGTGGACACTTCCTTGTTTTGTCAGACTGAGTCATCACCCACCGAGTATTGTAGGGCATAAATTCGGACGATTGAAAAGACAGAGAGGCAAGCTGTACGTTTGCTTGCTGTTAATGATGTCTCAACCCTGAGAAAGAGTCCAAAGTAACGTGAAGTACAAGAAGTCCATTGCCTTTTTTATTATTATTATTATTATTATATGTATGTGTATATGTGCATGTATCTTCTAACAGAAGAGAGAGGCCAATGTACATTGCACGCATACATGGAGATGGAGGAAGGTCGATCAGGCAGTGTCCCAACAATAGATCTGCAGGATTTTCCAGAGCAATACGAACTACTGAAGAGAGCATGCGAGGAGTGGGGGTGTTTCAGGATCGTTAACCATAACATCTCCTCAACACTCATGTCGGAGATGAAGAATGTAGTGAGGTCTCTGTTGGACTTGCCCATGGAAATCAAGAGGCGGAACGCGGACGTAATAGCAGGCAGCGGCTACATGGCACCCAGCGAGGTCAATCCTCTTTACGAGGCCTTGGGTCTTTATGACCCGGGCTCCACCCAAGCCGTGCATGCCTTCTGCTCCCAGCTCAATGCCTCTCCTCACCAAAGGTCATCTCACCTCCTTCGCCCTCAACTCAATTTTCACTTTTACTGCTTTTAATTCTTTGATTATGTAATATGTGTGTGGATTCTTCGACTCCAGTGGCCTTATCCTTGACTTCCTATAAAGTCCTTTCATTTATTACATTTAATCAAGGGGAAGAAAAAAATTTCTCCACTATGAGAAAGTGAGAACTAAGAATCCGTCCTTCCCTCGAAAAGCATCGAAACACAAATTCCTCTGGACATTTATACATTTATCAGGAATTGCTTGGCAGCAAATGCATATATATCATAACATCAATTAGTAAATTCTCGGTTGTTTGAGACCCGTTCAAAACCAACCCCATGGTTGAATTGTGCCCTTGAGGTCTCTCTGTTACTTGGGGCCAATTGCTCTCGTTATGAATCCGTCTTCTGCAAGACACTGCAAAATTGTTCTGCTGCAGCTCAGAGTTTAGGGAAAATTATACCGTGATTATCATTTAGTTTCTTCAACTCAGTTCCTTGCACGCGTGCAACTGATTTTCCCGGTTAATTTTTGCTTCTTATCAGAGAGATAATACAGATGTATGCTCAAGCAATACATGAATTGGCCATGGATATAGCACAAAAGTTGTCTCAGAGTTTGGGGTTGAGCAATTATATGTTCAAAGAATGGCCATGGCAATTTAGGATTAACAAGTACAGCTTCACCCCCGAAACTGTGGGCTTCTCGGGAGTTCAAATACATACAGATTCTGGATTCTTAACTGTTCTTCAAGATGATGAAAATGTTGGTGGTCTTGAAGTCATGGACAAGTCCGGCTTATTTGTGGCAGTTGAGCCATCTCCAGGCACTCTTCTTGTCAATCTTGGAGATACTGCTACGGTGGTCACTTGTTCCCTTTTTTATTTGCTTCTCCTGCTTTGGTTTTCCCCTGCATCCTGTGATATTGTACTTTGAATTAGTTTAGCACTGCTAACGATAGTTTTTGATTGTATGGTAAAATGATTTTTTTTTTTTTTTAATTATGTGACAAAGGCATGGAGCAACGGAAGGTTCTGCAATGTTAAACATAGAGTACAATGCCGGGAAGCAACAATCCGGATTTCAATTGCGTCATTCCTTCTGGGACCGAAGGACACAGTAGTGGAGGCTCCACCAGAGCTTGTGGACTCTGAGCACCCTCGTCTTTACATCCCTTTCACTTACGAGGACTACAGAAAGCTCCGGTTTTCAACTAAATTGCAGGCTGGGGAAGCCCTCGCCCTTATGCGTGCCCAGTCTTGATATAGCCATAACCCATTGTATTGCCTGCATCCAGGTGAAGCATTGCGCATGCAAGAATATAGCTCTCTAAAATAAACGAGAACCTGATGTTTTTCTGTCTTCTCCCCGTGCAATTTGACAAAAAAAAAATAAAAAAACGAAAGTTTCTTGATCCCTGAAAAACCCATGTTTTAGTTTTGGCTTAGCCATCCACATATTGGGAGATCAGTTTCTAGTTTTCTTTTATCTTATTCCAACAGATTGTCGGTCATCCTACTGTACTTCTCCGTTTGCGCTATTAGCCTCCCAAAGCATGGTAGTTACTAGCCAGGAAATTAAGCAATAGATAGCGCACCTGCTTATGCACGGGCGGCTTAAATAGAAAGATAAAAGATAATAAGCAGAGCATTTCGGCTGCAGGCTTTGGGACATTTTATGAGCCATTTTGCAATTCTAGATTCTTAAGCAAGCTGGTTCACAATTTCAGATCTCTCGTGTGCTAAATTGATCGCCAAGCAGATTAGATGCCCATGTGTTCCGACGTTCTAGCGTGCGAAGCTGTTGGTATAAAGATGAACTTTAAGCTGCTTAATTCGTATAGAAACCTAACTCCAGTGTTTTTCTCATTTTCATATACCTTCGTTACATTTTTTTTCCCCCTGCTTAATTTGGCTAGAGATGCAGCATTGTTAGAGTGTCGGCCAAATGTAGGGATTATTGGTAAAATCCTTCAAAGATTTCTTCTACTGAAACTATAAAATAAAAAAATAAAAAAGAAGAAAAAAAAAAAGGGGTAAGTTAATGTATGGCCGTTTGTTAAGATTATGTACTACCGCGTCTGTGGCAGGGAACCCTTCTGATACCCGCAGACTAGAGTCGGCTGAACTTGGATATTAAAGAAAATTGAATTTTTTTACGTTGGATGGTGGGCATATTAAATTTTTTCGTAACCCAAGGAATTTAGCCAAGAAGGCTGCTGGAGAGGTTGCCATTACCGATATAAAAAAAGCTCTCACTTCGTAGTTTAATCCCTTTTATGCCCGAATTACATGATGTAAGACAGTTGTATTGGTGAGCAGCTAAAAGGGATATTTTGCGTAAGCAGAAGCTACAGTTGGTACGCCTAACTATATTTTGTACACGATTATTGGAAAAATCCAAAAAAAAAAAAAAAAACAGAAGAAGCAAATATATGCATGAGATAACGTTGGCTCTCAAGACTAAGGTTTCGGTGATCTTTCAACTGGTTTTTTAGTTGCTGGAACTCACAGCAATGTTAACAGGAAAAAATTATAAAAAAAAAAAAGGATTTAGAATGAGAGAGAATGAGACCTTTTTAGTGATGTGAAAGACGGCATAAGACCTTTTATTGCTTGTTTGCGTGCTTACTTTAATATATATATATATATATATATATATTAATTTTAAATTATAAAATTTAAATTAAAAATAGATAAGTATGCAGTTTTTTTAAAATTTAAATTTAAATTTAAATTAGACAAATCTAATTATTAAGAGATTAAGTTAAGTATGATTATATACAATGATTAGTAGCTTGATCAATGAGTCAAGTCTGATTCAAAATGAAGCTGGGGTTATTGGAGCTTGAGGTCCTCAGCAACTCTTTCCATGGCTTATAACTGGTATAACTAACTCTCAAATACTGGGAGAAACGTGATCACGACAGCAGCTGCATATCCATGGTAGCAAAATGATGGCATCACTAGGAATTTCACTACTTTTTGGTGCCATAATTTTGCATGTCTAAAATTTTTCTCAAGTCCTCAAAATTTAGTTCATGTAAACTTTTAATTAAAATATCTATCATTTGAATTACAATAAATTAGATTAATTTTACTATCCTATTAAAATTTTATAATAAAATAATATTATATTTTAAAATATTATGTAGAGTACTAAAATTTTTTAAAATAGCAATATAAATATATATTTTTAATTTTAAATCTGTTAATATTTTCATAATTTATATATTTTAATTTTACAATAATTTAAAATATAATTAATTATTTTCTTAAATTTTAATTAAATACACTTAAATTTTAAAAAATTAAAAAATTAAAATTATTTTTTATATCATCGACTAATTTTATCTAATTTTTATTTATAAATTTTATAAATTTTAATTTTTATTATTTTTAAATATAATTCTCAATTTTCAAAAATATTTTTAATATACTTAACGATTCTCTTTATAAAACTAATCTCTTTCAGTAAATATATAAATTTAAATAATAGAGTTATAAAGTGTATAATACTAATTTTAATAGTTAATTATTTTTATATTTTTTCTCATTTGTTTCAAGGCTGTAGACTTCTTTTTAAAATTTGTTTTTAGAAGTGAGAAGTGTTGTTGAACTTTTAAAATTAACTATGCAAAATTTTGGAGCATGAGTTTTGTATATTTTTCTTAGTTTACAAAATTCTCGTGTAAGTATTGATAAATTTGTAAACTAGGAAAGTAATCAATTTTATCAAGATTAATTATTTTAAATTGACTCTTGGTACTTTTTTTTGAATTTATTTGTAAATTTTGTAGGATTTTTTAATAACCATAAAATCATTAATATAAATTGAAATATTAGAATAACTAAGACTTTTCATTTTTAATATCAAAAGTGTCATTTTATGGATTTTGTTGAAATTTAATTTAATCAAATACTCATATATTTTAGTGTATTAAATTTTAACAGTCTGTTTTAGATTATAAAAAAACTTTATTTAGCAAATATATTTTATCCTCTTCTCCCCTTTTCACAAATTTCTCAGGTTAATTAACATAAAATTTTTCTCACATCTATTTGATGCACGAAGGGACCCTTTCGTGACAGAGCCAGGGGGGCAAAGGAAGGCTCTGCAATGTTAAACATAGAGTACAATGCCGGGAAGCCACAAGTCGAATTTCAATTGCTTCAGTCCTCCCGGGACCCAAGAACGCAGCAGCGACGGCCACGGAAGAACCTGTGGACTCTGAGCACCCCCGCGTCTTTACAACCCTTACATTTACGAGGACTACAAAAAGCTCCGACTTTCTGGTAACTTGCAGGCAAGCGAAGCCCTTGACATGGTGCGTACCCAGATCTTGAAATGGGCATGCAATATTAGCAAAGTGTTTTGCATCGGTCGAGCCGTAGCGATAATTGTGCTTGCAAGAATGCACACCCCTAAAATAAAAAGGAGAGAGCCGCTTGTTTTCCAGTCTTTCACCCCGTGTAATTTGCAAAAGAAACGAAAGTCTCTTTAAAGGTGATTCATTTGACTTAGAAAGAAGGCTGCTTGTAGGTCATAACATCAAGCAAGGGAAGCGACTCAGCAGCAGTTGCAGGTGCCAAAAGAAATGGCCATTAAGCTAATGGCACAGAGAGAGAGAGAGAGAGAGAGAGAGAGAGATGACTGCAAATAAGAGTTTGCCTTCAGAAATCTCCTCAAATTATAGTAAGAGCGAAATAATGGTTCGAGGACTCGATTAATGGCAATAAAAGTTCAAAAATAGCAAAATAGGAGTGGAGTGAAATATATTTGTTATAGTTTGTTTTCAAATACATTGATTCATTCTTCATTCTCCTCCGTGGAAACTGTTCTCAGTGCGAGAAAAATTTACATACACATATAATATATAGATAATAAAATAAAATATTCGCTATATTTATTTATTTATTTTAATAATTATAATTCATTTATAATTTTATATTATATATATATATATTTATATATTTATTTTAAATAGATTATATTTATCATACAACTTGATATTATAAATAAATTAAACTTATAAAAAAGAATCAAAATAAAAATATTTAAAAAATAAAATTTAAGAGAAAGAAAAGTAAAAAATTTGAGTATGGGACAAAAACACAAAATTTGAGAGAATAATAATATAAAATCTACTTAAATCATACATGCGTGTACGCGTGTGTGTATATATATACTATATTATTTTATATTATATTTTGCTTTCCCTGTGGGGGGAGGGGGCGGGGAATTATACGTTCATCCGTCACCGATTTATACTGTTGCCATCAAGCGTATCAGTAACGTAGTTTGTTAAATGAAATTATATCTAAAAAGAAAAAAAGAAAAAATTCTCTATCTAAAGCTCGCTCGCGGCATGAGTGCTCCGTTAGTTTGTGTAAGAAAAGAAAGACAAAAAAACACAAAAACGAAGGAATTAGAATAGTAATTTTAATTTTATGAAATTCTAACTCCATCCCTCAGATCAGAAGACCTTAAAAACTAAAAAGGCTACGGAACATTGGGATTTAGGAAGCATAATCTGAAAACACGGGTGGGTCCCCGGAATGAACCAAAGGACTTAATTGCAAAGGCGAAGGGAATTCCCTTTGTTTGGAGGGTGACGCTCTTCCGTCTCTTCTGTTTGATTTTGATTTCCAACTTCTGCTACCATTCCATCATACCCATTACCGGTCCGTCCTGTCCCCAGGTAATTTTTCTCCTTACAGATTTTCCATTTTCCTCTCCTGTTTTTTATTTTTATTTTTATTTTTATTTTTATTTTTTCGTCGGAGATTGACCTCTCTCTCCGACTCTCTCTCTCTCTCTCTCAATTCCCCTCTGTTCTTCTCCCCGGAGGAAAAATCTCTCTTATCGATCAGATTCGCGTTATTTTTGGAAAGTGTGTGACATTATTCTGGAAAAATATCTCTGTCATAACATTACTCCCCTTGATTTTGGCTCCAGCTGGTTGCGAAGCCGACTGCAACGACAAGAGAGCGCGTTTCGACTGAGAAAAGGTATGCCTTAATGCTTCGCGTGCCCTCTCTTTTTAGTCTCTGACGAGGATGAAAAAGAAAAAGGGAAAACGGATTTTCTAACTAGATCTTTCGGTTTCGTTTGGAATTGAATGATATCGTGGATCTCCTTTTTTTCTTTTTCCCAAACACACACACACACACACACACTCTCTCTCTCCCTCTTTGTTTTTTGTTTTTGTTTTTTTTTTAATTTTTTTTTTCCGTTTCTGCAATTTTGTCGACGGCTCTTGGATAGCCTTTGGGATTCTGACTTGATGCAAAATTGGAGGAAAAGCTAAAGGCAAATAATTCAGAGCTTTGTAAACACCGTGACAGTTGTTTACCTACACAGCACAACCCTGGCCCCCCCCTGGATTTGTCTCAGGGAGGAGGGAGACTGCTGTATTAAAATATTAATTGGCCTACGAGTTACTTTTGAGCAATCATAATATTTTTCCTGCTTATTGTTCGCGAGTTGCTCTTTTCCTCGGACCTATTTTTGTGTTTTTTTTTTTCTTTTCTTTTTTTATAGCTTTCCCGTGGCTTATTGTTCATGAGTCGTTTGTTTGTGAGTTCGGTAAGGAAAGGGAACTAATCCAGTTTGTGAATTTAGTTCCGGAAGATCTCATTGACATCTTCTCTGAGTTTCCTGCTTTATCAAGTATTTTCTGAGAACTTGATCACTAGGAAACGGGTTCATTAATAGTTGCGCGCTTTCTGCCATCAAATTCATCTCCTAAGCCGTTCAGATGGCAATATGCCTGTATGACTCTTGTTTATCGGGAAACTTCTATCATTCCTTTTCTGTATTCTACGCAAAGCCTTGCTCACAGTCTCCATCTATCTAATTTGGCACCTTTCTCTTCTCCTAAGTTAAACTCCTGTAGACGAAATATGCAAGACCCAAGGATGCCCCACTCAAGAGAAATTTCAAAGCCTAAGCCGCCTAAAAAGAAGGCCTCAAACCCTCGAGCTTCTACAAGTCAGTTGCGCGGGAATGATGCTAGAGAGGTTCAACAGGTGCCGGGGACTGCGTCTTCAAGACTAGGGCAGAAGTCCTTCAAATGGAACTTGAAGAACGAAGTCTCTCCATTATTCCAACAGCTAGAGAGGTCAAGCTCGGATTCCTTGCCAGAATCCACCACATCAGCAGATGAATACCGAGCATTGAGACGGAAGTATCTGCTGTTAGAGGAAGAAAGCTTTGCTTTGGGGAGTGAGCTGAGAGAGGTTGAAGATGAGTTTAAGATTCTTGAAGATGAGAAGCTTGCATTGTTAGACGAGCTAGTTGTGCTAGAAGGTTTAATTGACCCCTCACAAATGCAGCCCCAGGGGATGGGTTTGCCGTAATTCATTGCTTCTTCCCTGTCCTCGTGTCGGATGATAATCAATTGGGAAATTGTAAATTGTAAAGCACGAGTTGGCTTTGCTGGTCTTCAGTTAAGGGTATTATCCTGCGGTTTCAACACTTCAACTTATATGTCATCTTGTTGTTTCTGTTATGTTATGTTCAAAACTCTCCACAGCCGACTTCAACATATGCAGCCTGTGAGTTGCCACTGGTCATTTGCAATGCTTTTCTTTCTTCTTTTTTCTTTTTGGCTATTAGGATAATGATGTTCAGTGTATCGATAACAGTTGCTGTTAATCAAACATTTCATACTGTTGGAGCTAGTGCAAGTTCTAGTTACTCCGGAATAATAATCTCTGAATGCCCAATTGTAGTTGGTCCTAGCCAGACTCGCTGCACTTAGCAATGATGAATGCACAAAGGGAGACTCGGAAGGATTTATTGTGTCAGCGAAAGAATGATACATGCAAAATAAAGTTGCAGTTCTTCAAAAATCTGTGCATCATTTCAGCAACGCCAAAAGGAAGAAAACCAGCGACCGAAATCCAAGAACTTGAACTACGGGAATAAGAAAAACTATGTTAGGTACAACTCCCAATGATCATCGTTCCAGGGCTAATTCATTTACATAATTCCATCGTCGAGATTTCTATTTGTCTGCCGGACAGTTGGCCAAATGCAAATGCTAATGCTAAAATTCACGTTGCCAAATATGTCATTTTGACTGTAACGGACCCCGAGGGAACTTTGGTTAGCTAGCAAGCTATGCCGTGAGCCACATGAATGCGGCCGACCATAATGTTAGCGAAATTGCGGCCAACGCATAAGACGTTGCCAGAATCAGAGAACACTCGCTCTCGCCAGTACCAAACAATTGGGTCATCGTACCTGCCAAATCAAAATACACCTTCAAGTTGCTGGAACAAAGTCCACTGTTTCTAGTCAACAGAAGAAGATGAATTGAAGCAAAGATGATGCCCTTGCGCCCAAAGACTGGTTGGGGAAAAATTAATCTTAATAATAATATTTTATTATCTCAGGTGTGGGCAGACCTATGCTCATTGCTGGAGGAAGTGCATACTGAAGCAAAAGAATAAACTGATACAGTGGATCTGACTGCACCAAGCCGAAGTGGACTGCTGATTTAACCGTCACTATCCCGAAAATTGGCAAGACAACATACCGCACCAAAATTATCCCCGTAACAACTGGCAGACGCACCTGTGATCCTTTTAAACCTGAGGAATTTTCAGAGTCTAATTATTATACTTTTGGCTGCACCAAGAACGTGAAATTGAAAATGGGCAACACAAACGCGCCGTTATTACCTCTTAGAAGATTTGCCCCCACAATCAAGTTCACGGTTGGAATGGCAGCTTCACTGCAAGCATACAACATAAAGGAATACCATTAGGTATCCAGAAGTAAAGACAGCAATTTCAGCTGCTTGGAGGGGTTCGTAGCTTCACGGCATGATACTGACCCAATCAAAGATGCAGAGTCTTCAACCACACGAAGGGGAGCGGTATCATCAACTAGCACCTCCCGCAACTCGGGGATGACACCGACCAGAAACCCAACAATCTATTAAGAGAGAAGAATTTACTTCAGTATACCAAGCGCAATATGTTAAGAAGGCGGAAAAGGCCAAAACTTCTGGCCAAAAAGTGCAATGTATATAGGTTCTGGGCCTTTCAGGCTTTCTGCTCTGGCTTCCTCGCTAGTCCTCCACTCTCCTGACATGAATGGTATAGATATGTACAACAAAGAACTCAAATAGCTTCAAGAGAAAATGTCATCCAGATTGCTGCCTAGTGCTATAATCAATACGTACCACAATTTGACGGCAAACCACTCAGCAAACAGACTTGCACCATAAAAACATAGATTTAAAAGGTTGAAGTCAATTCTATATATCTAGATGTCTAGAGCGTTAGCAATATAAAGTTCTAGATCAATAAAATAGAGAAGACTTGAATTTATAATATTCATAGGTTTCACCACATACTGATTTAGGTCAATGTGAGCTTCTATAGGAGTATCCTCAGCCCCATCCAAGTGTTCATTTCAAATCAGTTCAATTCAGTGCAAGTAGAACCTAGGACATGAGTTCGGCGCAATAAGAGAAGGCTGACTAAGTTGAACTGCAAGCACAAAGGAGTTAATTGAATTCGTAGATCAAGCACAACATGTTTTAAATTCTTCAAAGCAAGGAAAAAGAAATCACAGCATCATCACCCCACTAACCCAACCTACCCGACTCGGCTTTGAAACCAGAAAGTACATGGGCGGCGGGTCTACAATCTCTATTATATTTGTGAGATTATGGAAGCAGGGATTCATGTGTAGAAGGCTCAGGTAGTATGGTTTTATTTGTCAGGCCTTCCTAATTCCTGTACAGATATTACACTTCAGATTATACTTGGGGGATGGATGCCCTGGCATAGCATAAGGATAAGCATTGGATATGAATTCCAATCGTAGACATTGAAACTGTCAGTGCAACACAGAGAAGGAAAGGGGTTGGGAAACTGGTTATCTCCTGACGCAGTCTGTATAACCTGCGTGGACTGCGATAAGAAAGAACTTGCTAATGGGCACTAGCATACCGCTCCAAGAGTTGAGGGCGCAAACAAACCCCCGAGGGGGAGTCTTGTCCTCATTATCTGAAAAACTTGCTTAATCTTTTCCAGAGGGGGCACCTGCGAATTTGAAGAATAAAAGCCTGATGTAAGACACATCATAGAACCTTCGTAACAAGCTCCCTAAATCCATTGAGAATGTGCAGAGACAGTATTTAACATAATTCTGTAGGACTCTTTTCACAATAAAATTACGGGAAAATAGTTGCTCTCTAGTCTTGAAAACCTTATTCAAGCCATCCCCTAACTATCCTAAACGTGGGGTTCATGAAATCTAGTACTGGCCTCAAGAACTTAAAGCTGTCGTATATATGCTGAGATTGCAGGGAAGGAATCACCTTCGGTCTCCCTCGGGACATCCCCAACTCGAGTTCAAGATGACCTGCTGGACAGTCGATGTCATTTAGAGGAAGAAGTGGGCCCCCGCAACATTTGGCCAGTGTTTCTTCAGCCGATTTTGCAGCCTTTGAGAAGACAACCAGTTCAGCTCCTCGAGCTTGAGCATCCTTAATTGAGTGCATGCGCATGATGTTGTACACGTAAGTCCACATGTAGACGGCTCCAATCTGAAGAAGTGCAAAACATAACACTAGTCACTAGGCATCAATCAGATAAATTCCAGATTGCCTAGGGGCTTCCATTTTCACTTTGCCCCCAACCATATCATTCATGCCAATCAGATAAATTCCAGATTGCCTTCTGTTAGAGAGAAAACAGAAGGCATACTGCCATAGAGACGGAAGCATATGCTAAGCCATGCGTATAGCAAACATCAACACGTCCGAATGGGCTGCCTCTTTCTTTGCAGAGAGCCGGAATGATTATGAGAGGCATGTTCCCCAGATTTCCTGTTCCATTAAATTAACGACGACGACGACGACAACATCAACAATAATAATAAGAGGATGCCTACTATTTATATTGAAGATAAATAGAATAATATAGTACCCGCCTGCAGCACAGCATCCCAACACCAGGCCCCGAAGATGTTCGGGAGCTTTGGTCGTTCTAATGACTAAACAACCAAGCACAGATCCAATGATGAGTGTGATAAGAATATTGAGAGGCATGAACCACCTGCATCACACATGGAAGTAGTGTGTTCCATAAAACTTTTTTTTCCAGAGTCAGCCCTGATGATAATATAAATTTAATAGCAGGAAAATGAACTAGAAGAATTTTATAGCTTAAAATAAAAAGTCACATTGACAATATTTGTAATTTTGTAATTAGAACAGAAACTCACAGCAAACCCATGTTTCTGAATGTAATGGATTTTGCTAGGCTGCTCCCAACAAGCGCCGGATTGAAGACGAAAAACACAACCTGCACATAATTCGTGATTCAACAAGGTTTTTTATTTTTTTATTTTTTTATTATGATTGAATTTAGGAATACTGGGAATCAAGACAAAACCCAAGAATCAGTCAGGACTAGCGGGCTCTTCCTTTTTGACCGAGCGGATATTATCATGTGCAATTAAAAAATAAGAAAACAATTTGATAAAAAAGAATTAGGAAATTATATATATATATATGCACTGCTCAAATTCTTTCCGAGGATCTTTAATTTGCATGGATATATATATATATATATATATATATATATATACGTAACGTTATAACTGTTGCAAATTATTAATTAGCGGAAGAGTAGCAGCAGTAGAAGGGATACTTGCATTATTCAAATGCTTTCTTGCATCTGCTCCCAAAATATCAACGCGATCGAGGGCAAGAAAGGAGCCGACAGCGGTCAGCAGGAGTAGCTTCAGAACTGCCATTAATGCGTTGATGAATAGATCCAAATTCCCCATATCTACCTGTCTGTCTATCGATATTGTTATAGTGATTCACTGTTAAAAACCACGGATTCTCTCACCCTAGGGCCTAGATCTTTACCCAATTCAGTTTTTTTTTTTTTTTTTGTCCCTTGTGTTTGTGGGTGGGGAACGAACAAGATTATGGTAAAACCGCTCGTTTGCGTATTCAACTAATGCATAAAGAGAAAGAGAACGGAATGACAAAGAAGATAAAAGACAAAAGGAGGGAATTAAGAAACAGGAAGGGAAGTTTTCTTTTCTTTCTTTTGTCTTGTTGTTTCTCTCATTGCGGAGGTATTTTGTTTTGGTTGCAAGTGAGTCGAGAGTAACTGCTTTTAAGTGCCTTTTCTACGGTTGTACATGGAACATCAGAGACAGTGCCCCCGAATGCCGTGCCGGCATTAACCGGAATCAATGTTGTATTATTTATCATTTGTGATTATTATTTTGGACCCAGTTACAATGTTGTATAATTGTAATACGTATGTTTTGCATCGAGGCAGGCAATCGTCATCGTCATCATCTTCGAGATATGGTATTATGAGCAACGAATGACATGATTATTTGACTGATTGACGGCATCAACCGGAGTATAATGCAGTGCCACTGAAGTCACCGTACACCACAGACGCTTCCTGCCTCCTCCTCCGACTCTTCGGTCCCTCTGACAAATGGTCTGTCGAGCGCTCCCCACACGCCCTCTTCTCTCTCTCTCTCTCTCTCTCTCTCTCTCTCTCTCGCTCCAAAAGTTGAATGTTGAATTGAAACGCTCAGCTTAGCATCGAGAGAATCGGAAAACGAGTTAGAACTAACAAAACAGATGACGGACTCTGTACTGTATTATTGAGTAATTTAGTAGATAGAAAAAAAAAAAAAAGAGGAGTAAAACATATTCTTTATATTTAATTTCCTTTATTTATGCAGTCAGAAGAAATACAATTAATGTTGTTTTCCTCTCTCTTTTTTTAAAATAAAAAAAGTAATTATGCTCTCTTATTATTTTCTAAATATTGCTATTCATCTTTTTCCTTTTCACCTTTTTTTTTTTTTTTTTTTGCACGCAGAGAAATTAAACGGACAAATGCGACTTCCGTGTTGTCACTCTCTAGCACACATCAACCATTCAATCATACTACTCATTTACCTTATTTATGTTTGGACCAACATATCCCCGACAATGTATATCACTATTTAAATTTTAAATCTCTATCTTTAAATTTTTGGATTTTAATTTTTAAAAGTAATATGAAAAATAATTTGTATTGTGTAATTTATGATTTAATAAAATTTATAGTTAAAAAAAATTTTTGAATGTTATTTACTAATAGTGATAATAGGTACTATGATTAACATTTTGAAATATTAATTAATAAATTATATCAAGTTAACTCACCAGAAAAATTATAAATAAAAACTAATTAAAAAAAATTAAGTAAGACGGATTTTCTGAAACATAAAACTTCCGTCACACTAGGGAAAAAAAAAAAGAAAAAAGAAAAACAAAGAGTGCGTAATCTCGGTTCAGTTTTGTACTTTTGGCACGTGGGCACCGCCTCCTTCCTATGCCTGGTACTGATGAATTCCCCACGAACCGGACCCCAGCAAATTCACACGTAACATAGGAAACCCAGCTTATCGAATATTACTCAGACACCAAACGATGTCGTTCTCGTCAGGGTTAAAATAGTTTAATTTACTATTGTGTTGCTGCTGGCTACTTGGCAAGTGTTGCTATATTTCTTCTCTACAGAGGCGTGACTCTCTCCCAAGTTGCAATCCCTAGGTGTGTACCGTGGCCCCCCCTCCCGCGCCTCTCCCCTGGGCGGTGGTTTACCGTTGATTCGCCGCCGATGCTCCTCTTCGGTGGCTTGGTTTCAGATCACTTCATCGCGCCTCCTCTAGGTCTAAGCAAAGCCTCTATCCGTAATCCCCTCCCCAATTTCCTAATAAATTGTTTAATGAAATACTTGGACATCCGAAGCCGTTCCCATTTGTTCTTCTCGCCGTCTCCGTGATCTCTCCCCCGCGCCTGCTGTTTCCTCTCAGCGATCCAGGGGCCGCCATCTTCTTCTTTCGGTTTTAAGTGAGTTGAACGACAACTCATTCGCTCTCTCCCTCTCTCTGTGTCTTCGTCTTTTGTGTCTGTTGATAGCCTATTATTAGGGTTCTGCATTTCGAAAGGAAACGTGGGTTACAAGTCCATGCATTCTCTTCTTTTTGCCTTTTCTTTCTTCTTTCTTTTTTTTATTTTTACTTATTTCTTTTTTAGGTTCAGTTAGGATTTCTTTTTTCCTTGGTGGTTGTCGGGGGTAAAAATCCTGTTATTTCAATTGCAAAACCCTATCCCCCATATTTATGTTATTTCTGTTCTTCTCTTTTCTTTTCTTTTTATTTGGCCCCGGGGTTGAGGGGATAGGGTGCGAAAACAGCGGCAATCTCCATAATGGGAATACGAGTTTATTAACATTTTCTGCTCTTACATCTTATAATAATAATAATAATTATTATTATTATTATTATTAACTTTTCTTATATGAACTTTTTCCTCTATTACATTTTAAATTTTGTTTAGGATTCATTCAGACATGAATAATGCGAAGGAAATTGATGATAAACCACCATCACCACCACCTCAAGCGCCTAATGCTTTAAACTCTGTCCTGGCACCTCCCTCTTCTGTTCCCGTGAGCCATGCCAAACTAATGCCTTCAGAGTGTAAGACTTCTCCACCGTTAACCAGTACTGAAAAGAATTTTATGGAGTCAAATTCTGGTCAGCAACCACTCCGGCATTCTCCTCCCCCGGTACCCTTTGACGATGGCAAAGGTCGGCTCAATCCTGAACTTGAGGAGCCTAAACCCGACAAAAACGAAGCACCTGATTCTGTAACCATCGCAGATGCAACAACCAATCCTTCTGATATACCTGAAATTAAGCCTGCCCTTCACGCTAGTCCTTTCCCTAAAGATTACAATGAACCCCCTATACCTCATGCAGAGTCTTCAAATATCACAGCTGAACCTGAGAATATGAAGGAATCGAGGAATGACCAGAATATGCCAGATTTGACTACCCCTGAAAACAATGGCTACCCAAACTCAAAGATTCCCTTTCTTTTGGATGATAATCATGATGGCAGTGATTCGGGAACGGAAGAGCAGCAATCAGCATTTATGAAGGAGCTAGAAACTTTCTTTAAGGAGAAGAGGATGGAGTTCAAGCCTCCAAAATTTTATGGAGAAGGATTGAATTGTATCAAGTAAGTTCTTAATAAATATCCATCCTCATTATACCCTTCCTTGTGGATGACATCATTTAAAATAACTTTGGATAATTAATTTTTATATTTATTGGTGATAAGGTTGTGGAGAGCTGTGATGAGATTGGGTGGCTATGACAAGGTATGCATTGTTCTACTGGGCTTCATATCAACTTTTTCTGTTTCCATTTACCTAGGTGACTTTTTGTTTTTTCTTCCCATTTCCTGGGCAGAATTGATAATGTTGGAGATAGGAAAGTACAAAATAGCCATCACAAGACAGTATTACACAGACTTGCATGCACTAACAATATGCATGGTGCATGAGCGCACACAAAAGGCTGGACTTCTCTCAAGTGGAAATAAATTTTTCATTCTTTATTGGGTTGGGGGAATTTTTTCCTATATTTAGTCAATGGATGCAGTTACTTATAAAGGCAGGAAAGGAAAAGGGAAATGTTTAACTTAATTAACTTCTCAATTGATGCTGGTCATAACACAGTGACAAAGTAAATGGTTGCAATAGCCTTATTTTTTTCTGCAAAGTAGTGTGGGATAAAAAATTCATAAAATGTTGAAAATACATGATTGAGGACATATATCTCAGTTTACTTTGTATGCTGAACTAACCCTTATGTGTTATGTATCTAGAAACTTTAAAAAATGGAAACAATATGCCAAAAAAAAAAAAAATTGTAGTCACATTTTCATCTGTCCTATATGGAAAATCTATCTGCGGCATTTGACCGTGCAATGTCTGTTTGTTAGGACAATGGTACTGTCCATATGATGCCAGCATTTGTAAATATATGCTTGAAAACAACTTTCTCACACTTTGAAAATAATTTGGTTGGAGCATTCTGCAATGGTTTGTGACCTGACTTGTAACTGACCTCTGCTGCAATATATAACGTGAAGTTCTTCCTTCTTAAGTTGACAAGTCTATTGAAGTTCTTACCCACTTGAAAAATAACTGACTTCTGATGATGCATAGGTGACATCATGTAAGTTGTGGCGGCAAGTCGGAGAGTCCTTTAAACCCCCAAAGTAAGAAGCAGTTTTGGTCTTGTCATGTTTGGAAATAAATTCCTCGTTGTTATCATGCTGTCATTAGGTCATTCTTATTTCATTGCTTTAGCGTAGACTTAGATGGTAGCGTATGGATGCACAAGCTTTGGATATGCATAAAACAAAACGGTTGTGGGTGGGCAGTACTTTCTTTGCTTTTTATTTTTCTTGAACTATTGTTCTTATATAGATGTTGAAGCCTAATATTGCAAGAGAAAGGTCTGAAAGGCAGCTCAGACTCAGGTTATGAAATTGCTCCCTATTCCTGCAAACACTTTATTCCAGCCATGGTCTCAGTAATTAGTTAGTTTTGGGGTTCAATTTTATGACTAAGTGCACCAAAGTAAAATGTTTTTGCTCCAGCCATAGGCATGTGAAAATGGCTTGTTTGTAAACACAATATTAATCAATGGCTGGCTCGAATTATATGTGAAAGAGATTTAAAACAGAAAATGAATGGTGAGATGAGCGATCAACAACAATTGAAGCCATGGTAGCTTGGCTAGACGAATGAAGAAGGCCACTAATCTTTGATAGCTTCTCTTTTTGCTAAGAAAAAATAAAAATATGGGAATTCACACAATCAAAGCATATCTGATGTTAGGAGGGGGAACAACAGAAGAATGAAAGAGAATTAAAAGAACAAACAATGGAATTCACCTGTAAACCAAGTGAGCATTAGCTCTCATTGCAAAAAATCAACAGTCAGTAGTCAAGTAAAATATCATAAGCTGCCTCTTTAAACAAAGTAAACTAAAAGCCTAGCATAGACTTTAATTAACTACAACTTAGGAAACTTAATTGGAAGGAAATGAGACTTGTAATTAACTATAATCTCCTGATTTTATAAAAGTCCTAATTCAATATGATCTCTACCTTAATGCTAATTAATTAACTACTAAAGAAAACAAAGATTATCCTATCAATACAAAATCTCAAGATATTCCTAATTGATAATGATATTTCTTCTTCTTGATTACTCATCACTGTCTGAGTTTGAAAATTATACGAGTGATGTATGTGTTGTTGTAACAGAATTGTGATTGGTATATAATGGTGTATGGAAATGTAGATGAGAGGCTTTTAGGAAAACGAGAATGGGAGGAGGATAACTTGGAGGATGAAAGGAAGGGATGGGAGAGGGACAACACAATTTGAAGCTATTGCCACTTTATTGTCCTGCCACAGTGGTGTCTTGGGAGAGAGACTCTCTTGTTAGTCCAATCCTTTGACATGGCACTGCTGCTCTTTTGCCCAAGATTTTCCTGCATAATTACTTTATTATGCTGCTGTTGTTTATAATCCCTTGGATATTTCTGGCCTCTATTTTGACATCTTCTCCTCGTTGTTCCTTCTTCAGGACATGCACCACTGTTTCATGGACATTTCGGGGCTTTTATGAGAAGGTTAATTTGTGTTTTTGGAGTGTGCAACTGCAATACACACACACACACACAGACACCACGATATTCTGTTACATCTATTTATCATGCTTGCCTATTTGATGTCTTCCAACTCAGTTGTAAATATTTGGTAAGAGTTATTGTGAAGCAAAATTCAATACATCATTTGTTATGCACTATGTACTAGGATTAGTATATGCATGGTACTCTATATGGATGGTATTTACTGTTTAAAGTTGTCTTCATTCTTAATTCTGTATTATGGTTATAATTGTTATCAGTAATGGCAATTTGAGTTGAAGTTGCATTTATAGTAATATTTATGCTGAAGGCAGAAACAGGAATAATAAACAATTGTTCAAGTCTAAGAGCAGACTGAATTGTGGTCATGGCTTTCCTTTTCACTCATTAGTTTCTTGTTTATGCTCATTTGGCTTAAATTGTTAAGATTTTATTTTTGCTTGATTTGTAATTCCTTGCTTTTAGGTCATACATGTTATTCATTGTATTTGTGTTGATCAGGCACTCCTTGAGTATGAAAGGCATAAAACACATGGTGGTGAGCTAAATATACCAATTGCTTCCAATGATCCACTGCATGGTGACAATCAGGTGAACGTCAAGCTTTAGATGTTGGACTGTATTTGTTAATGCATGCAGTTTCTGATAATTGTTGTGTGACTTTACATCATTTAATATTTGCCCTAACATTGTTTTATGATGTTCAATAGAAGAAATTTACCCTGATAAGTCTAGGTGCTTGAAAAAAGAAAAAAGTGATGTTAATTTGTTAGTAATCTTTTGAGGAACTTCAAGAACAATGACTAGTGTGAGTAGGGGTGTATGCAGGTTGGTTTAGTTAGGTTTTGTTTTAATATTCAAACCAAACTGTTGGTGCTGGTTTGAATAATTTCAAAACTGCAACCGAGAAAGAGAAACAAAAAATTAGTTAAATTGTCGTTGTTTGGTTTGGTGCTTTGAGCCTTGCTAATGGAGAGAAAAAAAAAAAAAAGAGAGTCCAATAATAAGAAAAACTATTGCTTGGTTTATTGCACAATTTTTTCACTTTAAAGAATATGATCTCAATAAAAGAACATTAGAGAGTTGTCAGAAATTGAGATACTTTACGAAACCCCCTAGCTAAGGGAAGTTTTTAATGTCATTTCCTTGATTTTCCAATCTAACAAAAACAGTCTTGAAAAATTTTTATGATGTTACCATACAATGTCAAGAAATATTTTGGTAAGTAGACCAAAGGTAAAATAACATAATATTTTGTGTGTGTGTGTGTGTGATGGTGGTCAGTTTGATTTTGGCAGATTCAACCAAACTGCTCATTGTGGTTTCTCAAAAATGTTACCCACATCAAATCGAAGCTTAACAGTTTAATCAGTTTTGGTTTGGATGGAATTGGATTGGGTGGATTGAACAGTTTGATGGATTCCCTTACATGTGAGGACAATAGGAAGTGAGAGGGCGAACTTCCCTTCATTGTTGGTCTATGACGGGGATCAACTCTAAGTCCTTTTTTATTCATGCTAGTTATGGATGGATGAAGTTATGGTACATTTAGGACAATGTCTTGTTGTACATGTTATTCTGCAGATAATACCTTCAAGATAGATAAGATTATTGAGGAATTAAACCACAAATTAGAATCATGGAGGGATGCTCCTAGAATTTAGAGGTTTTAGGTTATGTCTTACAGACACAGAATATGTGCATTGTAATTTCAGTAATATTAGGACTTCTCCACCCAGGACTGATCCAGGAACATCATTCTTTATTATCTATTAGCTGCTTGTTTGTGTCTTGTTATCTTATTCTCTTTTAATTATTACTTAAGTTACTAGCTTTAGTAAGTTTTCACGTGACAAGCAGGAGATTGTTTTTTAATTAAGTTGGATGGATGAGGCTAGTTAGGGTTTTATGTAATCAAGGGTTAAGATTGTCTTCTCATTGTTATTCTAGTATAAGTGAAATTGTAACACACTATGTGAGCAGATTGTAATTATTTTTATAAACGTTTGAGCTTTTTCTCCAAACCCTAATCCATTGACTTAGTTCCAACTTTAACTAGCATCATAAATTCAGCCTTTATTTTAGTGTCCCTACAGCAATAAGAGAATCAAAGAGAACTTACCCCTTTTGTTTGTTCAAAATTATCATTAGTAACAGTTAAAAGAGATTCGAGTTGTGGAAAGTCTCTTTGTGAGAACAAGGTATGGCTGCACCCATTTCACTCTTCCTCAAACCTCACAGTGTGAGAGGCTCGGGATGCCCTTTTTAAGAAGTTAAAAGAGCTTCAATGCTTAATTCTGATTTTTAAACATCTGATTTAACGGGCTACTTTGTAGACATCTCCTTTCACAACATATTTTGCCAAGGTTCATCTTTATTGCATAACATTTTTATGCATGCTTGTGATAATCAGGCTTCTAAAGCAGGTAGAGCCCGAAGGGATGCTGCAGAACGTGCTATGAAGGGTTGGCACTCACAACGCCATCTCAATAATAGCGATGTTAGCAACCCTTTCATTAATGTTTGTTCCATCAAATTATGCATACGCTCATAATTTTGGTGTTATTATATCAACAGGATGATATTATCTGTATTTTGTAGGATAAAAACGCCTTGTCTTTGCAAAAGCATGAAAAACAGCTTAAAAGCCTCGGTAAGCAATGAAACAGTCATTGATAATTTTAATTGGTAAATAACAGCTTAAACGAGTTTATCAATTTGTATGTGGTGAAGATTGCTCAGGTTCACTTAAACGTAAAAGACAAGCTTATGCGGAACATCCTGTCAAGCCTGCAAGCACAAAGGCAACCAAAGTACAGTTAAGGCTTTTTAAATCTAATTTCTTGGGATTATTGTATATAGAATGTTTGAATGGTACAAGCTAATTGACCCCATGGCATGAACTAAGCGAGTTAACATTCATTCAATTGGTTGGCATGGGTTTTTTCACTAGGTTGGACGTGGAGGTGGTGGACATTGGACCTCCAGCTGATTGGGTGAAAATTACTGTACAGAGAGCGGTAGGTCCCTGCAGCACTTGTTGTCAGAAGATAATATATATTCATGCTAATTCTAACTAGGCATTAAAAGCTATTTACAGAAAGATTCCTACGAAGTTTATGCTCTAGTTCCAGGTCTGCTTCGTGAGGAGGTGAGTACCTCAAATTCTTGGTCTTCCTTCTATTTCACTGATATACAGTTGAATAGTTTTCTTATAGAAAGTCAAATTCTTGGTCTTCCTTCTATTTCACTGATATACAGTTGAATACTTTTCTTATAGAAAGTCAACTAATCTTGCTTTACCAATAGAATTGGATTAATAGAAAGCCACTACACCACCCGCCCTCCCCCCCAAAAAAGGAACAAAGAAATCTGTAAATGTAAGTGGATTAATAGCAATGCTTAGAATTTGAGGTGATTTGGCCAACTGCTCATTTAGGTCTGGAGAAGTGATTGCAAGCTCTAGGGCTTTAGCCATGGATGAGTTCCTAACCCAATGGTCCATGCCTACTGGTTTTAAATAGTGAATCTATTCCCTCTATTATGTTACCTAGAATTTGAGAAGAGTTATTTAAAGCAAGTTCTTATTCTTTACTTTCAAATTTTCTGCTTCTAAAACTTGTATCTTCTAAACTATATTTTATGCTTCAGTTTCAGTAGACATGACCTTGTTCTTATGCAGGTGCGCGTTCAGTCAGATCCAGCAGGGCGCCTGGTTATCAGTGGTGAGCCTGAGCAGCCTGATAATCCTTGGGGTGTGACAGCATTCAAAAAGGTGCCTCTTCCGTTCCATATTAGTTCATGTTTGTTTCATCTCATTTAAGTGACACAGGAAAGGATTTCTTTCACTTGGAGCGATAACAATCTATTTCCTCTTACGGGACTATTAATTGGACGATTTTACTTTCCTGATGCTAGGTTGTTAATCTACCTTCAAGGATTGACCCACACCATACTTCGGCTGTGGTCACCCTACATGGACAACTCTATGTTAGTGTGCCTTTTGAGCAGTAAACGGTTTCATAACCCCATTAGCAGGGGTGAACGGCAAGTCGGAGCATGTGCTTGTTTTGCATAAGTGAGTGGTTGTGCTTCTTCAGAGTTTTGAACGAGTTTATCTGACATTTACTGGATGTTAAATTTGATGATTATGGAGATTGGACATCTTTCTGCCTTTGTAGCTCTTTTTTTAATCTTGTAATTCGGCAAAATTTCACTTGGGAATATATTATTTGGATTGTACCATTTTAGCATCCTAGGAATACTTCTATTGACAAATAGGTCAACGACACTAACACTGTCGACACAAAGTTCTAATGGAGCTTACTTAAACACCAACATCAGGCTTGCACCCTCAGGGCTCTCGAGAAAGAACGGAGACCTCTGTTTCTCTCACTCTCTCGTCTACTCGGCGTGCCTTCGACATCACCGTTTTGGAGGAGGAGGAAGAAAAATGGAAAAACGAAAGAAAGAGCCAAGCTAACTAAGGACCCCAGAACCCTAATCGGTAACTCTAATTCGATATAGAGGTAGTAGAGGTAGAGACACGGGTCGCAGTGTACGCAACTTACATTTCCGGCCACAGGCGGAGGCGACTACAAGGACCATCCGCAATTATTTTTCCAACAAATCTTAGTTAGAAAAAGTTAATAATAATAATAATAATAATAATAATAATAACTATTATGGTTCAACGATCAAAAGGATGGAAATCGGAGTTTTGGGTGGGCCTCATTTTATTCTTTGGGCCACATGAATTGGATTGGATTGGATCCTGTCATCAGCTGTTGAATTTGGGATCATTACTAATAATATCATTTTTCTTTTTCTTTTTCACTCCACTCCCATTGATTATGAACTGGATTGTATTTGGAATTGACTCGTGTGTGTGTGTGTTTGTATAATTTTTATACTCAAAATAATGGGGAACACAATGTTGGGTTTGTTCACTATGAGCCATGGAATGAATCACAAATAATCACCTTTCCTTTGGACCGAGTTACCATTTCACAACTAGAAAGAAATTGATCAAAACCATCAATATCATCATCGTTGCCCCCGGACATTGACGGTTGGCCTTTGAGCAACAAAACGATTAGGAGTGTGCTTGATCGTGGCTGGATGGTACGGAGGACAAGCCTCAACTCAATACAGCAACCAAAACATACGCGTATTCCATTGGTAAGAACAAGGAACATGCGTGCGGGGACAGAGGAAGAGAAGCAATTGGAGGGCAGCTATGCGGCTCCCCCTCCCCCCTCTTTCCCCTAACACTGTCAGGGCATCTGCAACAAAATGTGGGTCAGCGGCAAGGAGGAGGGAGACGACAACTTGGGCCCACATTTCTACCTGCTCTCCCTCTCCCACTCTCTCTCTCTCTTACTGATTTTATTTAACCGAAGTTTTCATTAAACCAGCTGTCTACTATAGTAATTTGATGGAAGGGCGAAGAGGTTCAACCTTCTGCATTCTGACCCACCCCAGTAATTAATGTAAGAGACTAATAAAATAGTCGTATATAGTAAAGCTATAAGCAGTAACAGCATCATTTTCCAACTCTGCGTTGATCTGAAATAATTGGGCATTATCAGAAAGACATATTCGACAGTATAATTTCACATGTTAGAGGTTGCTGAAACATCATCTTCGTGTTATATATAATAAATTTTTTCGCTCTACTTCTTTAGTATTAAGGCAGACCAACTATAATAATTATAATCGAGACTAATTAGAAGAAGAATTAACAACAACAAATTACATTATTATTATTATTATTATTATTATATTTATTTATTTATTTATTTTGCAGGGAGGACATCATGACTTGCGCGAGCGGATGGCCTACATTTGCTCTGCCAGCCAGTCTAGGGCCGCTGAGCCACGAGGTTGGAAGAGATCAGCTATTGACAGTTGAGCGACGTGGAAAACTGAGGTGAAAGTTATGATAACAATGCGGGTGGCTTTGCGGACGTGGATGCAGATGGCAGTTAAGGTGCAAAGGGACAACGGAGACGCGATGAGTTTGGTGATGGGCGGGCGCGGGCGAACACACACCACGCAGCCCGTGGGGCGCGCGCCCTCCCTGACCTCCAGTCTCCCGCCCTCACTCGCAAATGGAACCCCAACCCCCACTTTTTTTGCGCGTTTTTCTTGTTTCCTCGAAACGATTGATAATGCGACGACTTGAGATGGAAATTACGGACCCAAAAGGAAAGAAAGTAATTAATGAAGCTCTTTGGCTAGCTGAGCTGAGGGGTGGCTGCTGCCGTATTGCCAACTGGATACGGTTGGCATTTTCGTATTTCTTTCCGGTTTTCTAACAACACGTGTCCCCGGAAGTGCTGTAGACACCTGGCCCGTGCATTTACTCAACCCACACCCCGACCCCCGTGCACTGCAACGCGAAAGTTCCACCTTAAAACTTCTAACATTATCTATCTTTCTTTTCCATGAGCCTCTCCACTAATGCTCCATAATATGGCTAAACGATTTTTCTTTTTCTTGTTTGTTTTTTTTTTTTTTGGTTTTTTTGCTTGTTTGTTTTGGGATAGACTTGGGCTTTTCTCTCTCTAGAAAATTTACAATGCCGACCAAGACAAAAGTTACGACCCTTTTTTGGCAATAATAATAATAATAATAATAATAATAATAATCTTTAGCCTGCCGGGCTGGTGTGTGGATGCTAAATCGAAAAGGGAGCAAATTTTAAATTGTAAGTTAGAAATTAAGAGGAGCATTCACCGATACTGCCACTACTACCGTTACTACATTGGGATGCATGGCACGGGAAGGGAGTGCGGGGGAGTGCACGGCGGCCTCCTTTCGTTTTGACCATATTGCCCCCAGCAGCGGCCGCCGACCCAACGACCCGGCTGGCACGCAGGGCAGCCTAAAAGGCTTCCTCGAACCGCCTCGTTGTTTCTAAAGATGATTGACAGCATGCATACAGCTGCCAAGGCGGGGGACTTTTGTACGAGTCCGCGATATATACATACATATATATATATATATATATATATATATATATATATATATATATATACACCCACACACACACACACACACATGCACGTATTATTGGACCCTCTCCTCTCCTCTAATTCTAATTATAATTTTACTTGTATATGTGTGGCCATGTCCGTGCGCGTGCCCATGCCCGCGGCCTCGTGCTTGGCCCCGTCCATCCCCAGTGCCCCGCCCTCCTCCCTCCCTTTCTTATATATAATTCTGGGGGGTTCAATAATGGGAAGTGAAATGACAAAGCACGCTGGGGATAGAGCAGCGCATTAACTTATCTTCTTCCTTCTTTCTTTCTGGCTTAGCTGGCTGATTACTACGTCATTAGAAAGAAAAAGGTAAATAAATAAATAAACAAATCCCAGTGGGGGCACAGAGAGAGAGAGAGAGAGAGAGAGAGAGATCCAGAAGTTGTTAAAACCTACTTTAGTTAGTTTAACCTTTTACCCTTTAACATTTCAGTCGACATCCGTTTGTATTTTTCTTCTGGGAGGAAAAAAAGAGGCTGAAAGATACTAATTGCAATTTCATTTCCGAAAGAGGCAAGAAGAGTCAGGGGAGGGAAGGGGGCGGCGGAACGAAATATAAAGTTCAGAATCAGCGGGAGGAGGAGGAGGAGGAGGAAGAGCTGCAAATCTGCAGGGGGGTGGTGAGGTTTTTGGGAGGCGGGGGAAGAGGAACTCCTCTGGATTCTGGTATAAACTTCACAATTTGCTGAATAATATAAACAAAATGTTTTTTTTTTTTTAATTCTCCTAACCTAATTCTTCTTCTTCTTCTTCTTCTACTTCTTCTTGCATTCCAATTAGCAGCACAAGGGCTTTCCCCTTTATTTTATTTTATTTTATTTTATTGCTTAACTCTTTCTGTGACTAACTTCTTTTTTCAACTTGTGTTATATTATTATGGGGGATTTGGTTTGGTCTTTCTTATTATATACATATATCAGATCATATGTGCATCCATAAATGCATCTGCATCTACTTCTGTTGCCTTTTAATCGCTTCCCTCTTCCGGCTGTTTTTTTTTTTTTTTAATATAAATTTCTGTATGGGAAAGAGTTGTGGGGCGGGGGTGGATTCTAGAAGTGGAAGCCTCATTCTTTTTTATTTTGTGTTTTTTGGTGGGGGGGTTCTGATCTGGATTTGCTTGACTGCATTTACCGTGCCAGGCCAAGGCCGTGGGATTAAGAGCAAAACCGAAAAATAGATAATTCCAGGCCCTGCAGCTACATCCAAGGATTTTATTATACTGTTAATTGTTGGTGAAGAAGAAGAAGAGGAGGAGGAAGAAGAAGAAGTTAGAAAATGGAAACGAAAATGATGCAATCAATGGAGCGAGTGGTGGAGGAGATCATGAGAATCCACAGATCCTTGCCGGGGAGGCCAAGAATTGAGGAGGTCGAAGCAGCCAAGGCACTGATCCTCAACGTGGAGAGAGAAGACCAAGCAAGAATCGAGGCCATCTCCAGGCAATCCAAGACCCCAGATGTGCCCCAAGAGCTCTTCACTATATTGCAGGAAATGCAAAAGAACTTGGTCTATTTCCACAGCAAGGAGCAGAAGTCCGAGGCCTTCAAGTTGCTTGAGCTCGAGAATCTCCACGCCCTCTTCGACGATCTTATTCAGAGAGCCTCCAAATGCCTGCCTTCCTCCTCCTCCTCCTCCTCCCCCTCCTCCACTGCCACTTCTTTCAATTACGTCAACGGCTCTGCTTCTTCCCTTTCTGCCCGTACCAGTGCTGCTGCTGTGCCCATTTCAAGCAGTAGCAAATCGTCTTCCACTACTTCATCGAGCTTATACTACTCCGATAGACAGCCCCTTGGTGGAAGCCCGTCAGAGTCATTCTCTAAAGATGACAGTTATGTGAAAAAGGCCAAGTCATCATTTTACTCTGGTGGGATTGCTCCCCTGGGAGCCTCCGTGGTCCCATCTGCTCCTCAGATACTGGACTCAACCCTAAAATCTCCTGCAACTACTTCAGGTATGCTTCTTGCTTATCTGTTTTCCCTTTTTCTGTTTTTTCCCTAACAGCCTTCCCCTGGAGATTCTTTGCATAATAGATTCATAGATTGGGCTGTGGCAATTGCCATCCTAAATGTTAACTTCATGCATCCATGCATTCGGTTTAGTTATGTTTAATTATAATTAATCTGGCTGATTTCATTCTGGTTGATCTGCTCTTTTATTAAGTTCTATCTAAATCTGATTGGGTAGTGTAAATCTTTCATAGGTCAAGATGGTGAGAAGTTGAGTCTAATAAAGCTTGCTAGTTTAATTGAAGTCTCTGCAATGAAGGGCACGCGAGATCTCAATCTCAAAAACAAGTTGAGTGATCAAATTGAGTGGCTTCCTGATTCAATTGGCAAGTTATCAAGCTTGGTCTCCCTAGACTTATCTGAGAACAGGATTGTTGCCTTGCCAGCCACCAGCGGAGGTCTTTCTTCCTTGACTAAGTTGGATTTACATTCGAACAGAATTGTTGAACTGCCCGAATCTATTGGAGATCTTCTTAGCCTGGTCTCTCTGGACCTCAGGGGTAATCAGCTAGCATATTTGCCAGCTACAATTGGCAGATTGGTATGCCTTGCAGACCTTGATCTGAGCTCCAACCGGCTTTCTTTCCTGCCCGTGTCAATTGGCTCACTTGTTAGCTTGAAAACATTGAATGTGGAGACTAATGACATTGAAGAAATTCCACACACCATTGGCCATTGTTCTTTGCTGAAGGAGCTCCATGCGGATTATAACAGGCTTAAAGCACTACCAGAAGCTGTAGGAAAGATACAAAGTCTTGAGGTCTTATCTGTCCGCTATAATAACATCAAGCAACTGCCCACCACTATGGCAACTCTGTCAAATCTGAAGGAGCTTGACATGAGTTTCAATGAGCTTGAGTCGGTGCCTGAGAGCTTGTGTTTGGCAACCTCCCTTGTCAAGATGAACATTGGAAACAATTTTGCCGACCTAAGATCCCTACCGAGGTCTATTGGGAACCTGGAGAATCTTCAAGAGTTGGATATTAGTAATAACCAGATACGAGTCCTTCCAGACTCTTTCAGGATGCTGACACAGCTACGCATCCTAGGTGTGGAACAAAACCCTTTGGAAGTGCCACCCAGACATATAGCTGAAAAGGGTGCTCAGGTAATCTTTTTCTTGCTTTCGGTGTATGAGTATGATGTAATTTACCATCTCAAGGGCTGATTTGCGTTCTGCTTCTTGCTTTGTGGTCTCATTAGGCTGTTGTTCGATACATGGCTGAGCTTGTGGAAAGAAGGGACATTAAAATGCAGCCTGAAAAGCAGAGGAGGAGTTGGGCTCAGATCTGCTTTTTCTCAAAGTCTAACAAAAGGAAACGTGGAAGTATGGACTATGTCATGACCTGAGTTGCAGCAATTGCAGTAAGATATACATGCATGACTCCTATATTTTGTAAGTTTATAAAGCATTCTTTATGTCCAATTTATTTATAGAGCTGCGAACTTATGGCACAATCATTAGCCTGAGGCAACAAGACGAGTCAGTTCCAATTCAAATGATTAGAGCAAAATATTAGTAAAACAGGACTGGACAATGAAAATAAGCAGTGGCTACAGGGAAGCCTTCAATGTAGTTATAGTGTGGGTGACTGGTTGTGCCATTTATCCGACAGGGATGTGAGCAGGTTGTAAAGCAGAAGTTGTTCCACCACCCTGTTACGCGTCAACAGGGAATTTGATTTGTAAAAATAGCTCACTCCTTGCAGAAGTGTAGACTTCTTTTTTGTTTCTGTATTTGTCAGTTAATCTTTGTCTTCGTGATTGGATATGCAATTTATTCCATTTGTATCCGCTCCTCTTGAACTATAATGAGGTGTATAAGTCAACCAGCGGATAGTTGGGCGAAAGAATCACAGGACTCCGCATGACTCGATGTAGGACATTTTGCTTTTCACTTAGTTTCATTTCTTCCAAACTTAATATAATTTAGAAATTTATGTATGTGTTACAGGAAAACACCGATTAATATCTCCATAAATTTGGCATCGCTGGTCATCCATTACCCGTTTAGTTTATGAGCTTCCATGGAAATTGCAAATTTTGTCATTTCATGTACACTTTCTGCTGATATTTGGCTGGAATTTTTTTTCGGAAAACTCTACTTTGCCACGAAAGTCCAATTTTACAGTGGAAGAAATAGAAATGGTGGGAAAGAGGTCTTCGTAACTTGCATCCCTGCACTCAAATTCACCCGGAGAACCGAATACAACCGTGTCGTGCCATCCGAAGCTTCTTCACATGCTCATTTTATACATGGTGGCTAAGCAGGTCCAGGCAACTGAGGAAAACGTTATAAAAGAACTGTCAATTAGTTTACGTGCAGCGAAGTTGGAAATATAAGCTCACCGAGCGTATTGGATGACTCGGCAAAAGTTCACGTGCTGATTCTGGATTCAGAGGGGACTAACAAGAGTTGAAGGGGGGGGGGGCGCGCTTTTTTTTATTTATAAAAATCCTTCCTTTAATCAGCCATTAATTAGAGACTTAATTATCTTGGTGATTATAAATATTTATAGAAGAAACTAAAAAGGTGTAGTTTTGAGCAGGGAAGAGCTGGCAATGTGATGGACAGGATTGTCCGCCGAGAAGTTGGGTTTTTCTCTTTTTCTTTTTTCTTCTTGGATGAATAGGAGAAACTAACAATAGCGTTGTCCGCCGCTGGTTAATCAATTATTCTCTCTTTTCAACAGTTATAATGCATAGTGGTACCAGTAGAATAGAATGACAAGACTATGAAATAGATTGCAGGTATTCTAGGAATAGAAATTTGACGAAGCCAGGCTACGGCAGTCCCCCTTAATATTCATGTGGATAGCTATTGTGCCTCCTCCAAAAGATGCTGCCTGGGATAATAATTACCCGACTGTGTTGGTCGTTATTGGGGCATTCACTGACAGACATCCTATTTCTCCTCAAAATGTGTCCAGTCAATTACGTATTCTCTACGGGAAACTGTACACGTACATCCTTCTTGTTTTCCATGCAAAGATCAGCACGAACTTTCAACCTCCCTCACCCCCAACTCCTTTCAGTCTTTCGGGCAGATGTCTGCCCATGGAGCACCATGCACCAAAAATATGCAAGGACTGAAGGCAAAAGACTATTGAACTTAGCGGACACCCTCATGCAAATGGGGGAGCCATCCCCCCCTCCCCCAAAAAAACAAAAAACAAAAAAAATGACCTAGCAATAACAGCTTCGCAGCAGCAACAAGGACTGAAGGCAGTGCACCAAAAACTACCATCAAATGCAACAAGTGCTTTATCCAACCCGCAAAGAAAGGCATCTAGTGCTTCCCTGTCTCTTGAACACAAAAGTTGCATAGCTGTGAAGGTAATATCATCCGCAGCATCTCATTTCCAAGAGCCAGCCTGCTCCATCTGCTTCTGTTTCAGTTCTAACTTCTCCACTGGTTGGTCTACAGCATTAGAATGAAATGCTCAAATCATTACATGGCAGGAAATCACAAAGAACAGGAATAAGGCCTTATCCTACTATTTATCTCTCATACATGCTCTGAAGAACATCAACCGTTTGCCAGACTCTACGACTGAAAGAATTTCACATGATGTCCTAAATTCACAAAAACAACTCCTGCTGTACTGTCAACTCTGAGGAGCATTGAGCCAAAACTGTCTAATAATCTTATACATTCTATGACAAAAAGCTAAATGTAAATACTATTATACTTCTGCTAAAGGATCTCATGCAGTGAATTTCACACCGGTCATGAGAATCAAATTTTCAGGGGGATATAAAAAGCAATCATGTTATTATCTGATTCAATGGCCTCAAGGGTGATAAAATTTGGAATTAAGGATTAGTTAAGCAAAGTTGAGTTGAATGGCCTAAAGTATCTTTGGATCCTTCCACGAAACTACTCTTCATCTTTGCACTTAGTTGGTTAGCTTATTGGCAATAGGGATTTTCTGTAGTTAATCTATAGCCCGATTACATGAATTCTAACAACCAGGTTTATCTAAACAGGAGCAAGACAAGGAGAATGCTTCAGCACATAAACAGGAGCAAGACACAGTGTCATGGAATAACCACTGCGAAGTCACAACAGGTCCAACAAGTGTTATCCTTACAGGAAGGCCTGTCGTAAATAGGTGAAACAGCCCAATTTTTTTAATAGCCTGCTTGTATGAAAGATGGTATTACTCTTGTAACCAGTCTTCCAATAATTAATGAAAAGTACCTCAAATAAGTATCAAGGATGATACCGGCAAAAGGCTGTCAGCCTTTTTGGTATAAAGAGAGGTAACAATGTTGTCAGCAGGATTAGAAATAAAGCTACCAATGGAACCAGCAGCATATCCAGCTAAACATGCCACCCCTAGCTGTTGAACTTTTGAGCAATCCTCCTTCCTTTTCTGAATAAGCTTGCGATAGGTAAAATCTATGGAATGCTCAAATGTCATGAACATAACCACGGAAACTGCAGCCAAAGATTTCAAGATTTTGAGCAGTCCTCTGTGATGGTGTTTATATGCAAAGTAACAGCAAAGTAAGCTAAAGAGTTTCATTTATCAATCTGTTCGTGGCAAAGAATTCAAGTGTTCTGCCTTTATTATGGTTCCAATAACTTGCTTTTTAAATAAGGTCAGAAGTTTGTCCTGGTATGGAATCACGCAGCAATCAAACAGCTGATGAACCTTCCCTTACTATTAGAGGTATTCATGCTGTTGAAATATTAAACTAATAGAGAATGAAGAATTGAAAAATCACCATCAACACCACAAACTCGGAGGAAGACGTCATGTTTCACGCAGAAATCAACCAAAAATCAGAGCAAACAAGAAAGAGTTCAAGAAGATCCCATTACATCCACACCAAAGTGGAACAAGCCCTCTGTAACAACTGCATAGAAGGAACAAGACATAAACAGTCCTTTTTTATGTGAACATGAAGAATTGCGTACGGAGAGACAGGTGACAAATGACCGCAAATGGAAATGGCCATAGCGAATGAAGTTTTGGAATCAATTACCCAAGAAGGCCTTCTGTTGAATAAAGTTTAGGAAAGCCGTCGTGGCAAATTGAGGCTGCGCCTGAACCCTGATTTTGATAGCTTCGAGAAAGGACAGAGTGCTAGATTTGCGAAAACTTCAGCAGAGGCACTACGGATGAAGAAAAGGAGACTACTTGTGTTGTGATGAGGCAATAGGTTAAAGGGACTTGAAGTGCTCGTATAACTCGAATCTGCAGCCACCTTAAGCACCATAACCAAAGAACTTGATGGCCCAGCCTCTCCACAAGGCGGGAGGGCCTTGCTCTCGAAGTAAAGCGGTAGAGCACGAGTATACGCTGTAATACTTGACGGGATTGACCTACGAATATGATCCAACGGCATTCCAAAAACATCAACAAAAATGAAATAATTAATAAATACATTCATTCATTCTTGTAACTATACAAAGAGATTGCATACAATAATAAAAGTAGTAAGAGAAGTTTTTGCAGTAACATCATATGACTGATAAAAGGAGCTGTGCTCCCAGGTTAAAACTTAACAGGGAGGGGGAACAAGATAAGGATGGGAGATGATGGGTGATTGCAAAAATAAATGAAAAGCAACCCCCCCCCAAAAAAAAAAAAAAAAAGCGGAGGGTGGGAGTGGGGGGGTTGGAGCTGGACCTGCATACTGACCTTGAGAACATCGAGAGGCGTAATGGTGAGACGGGTAGCGGCAGCGCTGAGCATGCCACCACCAACAGCGCAGATCCCATAATAACGATAATATCCAGGAGGTGCTTCTTCTGCCGCCCTGCACTTGTCGTCTCTTATTATTCCTGTTTCTTCTTCCACCATTTTCTATCTATCTAAGTTCCTCCTCCTCCTCCCGATAAATGCAATACTCAGACTTCTCCGGAGACCCCTCCTCTATAGCTCATTTGGTATTTCTAATTGGGTTGGCCAACACTCCCTAAAATAATACATACATGTATGTATGTATGTATGTATGCATGCGCCTTTGACGTCTCGGTCAGAGCCTTTTGTCCGTGCGTTCATTGTTAGAAAGTTTGGAAAAAAACGTCTGGCGGCAGATCGTCTGGAAACTGGGTCCAGTCCGGACTACAGAGGCTCCCATTCTTTGTTGGCTGACGACAGGCGCCCTTACCCTCGCCCCTTTTTAGCCTTTTGTTGTGATTTGTGGCAGATGGGCGCCTTGACCCAGCGGCCTATCTCGGTTATTTTTGCACCCAAACCCCACAATTGTATTATTCAAGTCCCAGATGGGATTGGAAATTGGGAAATAGCAACAAATCGCACAATGGACCAATGGACTGGGCACTGCCCCTCCCTCTTTATTAAAAACAACAACAACAACAACAATAATGATAATAAAATTAAGAAATCCAAAGCCCCAACCCAAAGTTTAAATCTCCTCCTTTTTGCATTCATTGCATTGGATGCTGGGTGATCATGCTGGCCTTGCCTCTCTCTCAAACGAGCACCAGACACAGACCACACAATCATGAATTGACCCAACCCAAATATCATATCATACGTTTTCTCCCATTCCCGTCTTGCTTTGCTTTTTTTTTTTTTTTTGGTAGGAGGCATTTCAACGGTCAGTAAAGAGCGTTTCTTTTTGCCTTTTTCTTTGTTTCGTACATCGTAAAATAGATTAAAATAGTCTGTGTGTGTGTGTGTGCGCGCGCGTATATATATATACACACGCACGCAGAGCTGAAAATAGCCAAGTGACCCCAAAAAAAAAAAAAAGAAGAAGAAAGAAAAACAAATAAAGAGCAAGTAAACGGAACAAAAGCCACATTGCAAAGCTGGTAATGCGTCAGGAATCGTTAGTATACGATGAATTTGTTTGTTTTGAGAACAAAAAAGAAAAAAGAGAGATACAGTCAGCAAAGGGCGGGGGGTGGGGGAGAGAGGGGAGGCAAGTTGGACCAGGCAGGCAGGCAGGCAGGCAGGCGGCTTCCAAATTCCAATTGCGTTTGCAGACTCCTGGCCGTTAATATGAGAAACAGAGAAACAGAACCCCGCGATAATCGGAGATCCCATCTAACCGTCTGTTCGGTCTGTTTTGAATGAATTATTGGAAAGAGAAATCCACCCCCCTCCCCTCCTCCTTCGAAGGCATTTCGTTTGAATGAATATAAGAACACAAACTCAACAGAGCCGGATGATGCCAATGTGCTGCAACCGCAACATCATTGCCATTCTCACTCTCATTCCCATCTCTACGAATCCAGATTGTAATAGTCCATGTAATTCCATAAAGCTAGATTGAGATTTTAACTAACTATTGCCAAGCAAACTAGCAAGCAATCCAGGAGGAACAATTAACAACAGCTCCTCAAAGATGAGGCAAGCCGTGCTTATGGCAATGGCTGCTGCCGTGGGGAATTTGTTGCAGGGTTGGGACAATTCCACCATTGCAGGTCCGTCTTGTCTGATATAATATTAACGCTATTGTGCATTTCTTCCTTCTGCATGCACATTGCACCCATGTGTTATTGGACGTGGCATTCTTCTTCTTCCTTTTCTTCTTCTTCTTCTTCTTCTTTTTCTTCTTCTTCTTGTAAACTTAAAAATTATATAAAAAAAAAAAAACAAAAACAAAAATTGATCCCAACTACAACTAGAATGAAACAACCTTGCCTTCTTGCCCTTGGCTTTCAGGGGCCGTCCTTTACATCAAGGAGGAGTTCAATTTGCGGTCTCAACCTACAATGGAAGGGCTAATTGTGGCCATGTCCCTCATTGGAGCCACAATCATCACAACGTTCTCTGGACCCGTCTCAGATATTGTCGGTCGCCGCCCATTGATAATTTTGTCTTCGGTCATGTACTTCTTCGGTGGTCTAGTCATGCTGTGGTCCCCCAACGTTTATGTCCTCCTCCTGGGACGCCTGCTTGATGGCTTTGGAGTTGGCCTTGCCGTCACCCTCGTTCCTGTCTATATATCCGAAACCTCCCCACCTGAAATCAGGGGCCAATTGAATACCTTACCTCAGTTCATGGGCTCCGGTGGTATGTTTGCGTCATATTGCGTTGTATTTGGAATGTCATTGTTGGATTCACCGAGCTGGAGGATTATGCTTGGCCTTCTTTCCATTCCTTCTTTCATTAATATTGCACTGACTGTTCTTTTCTTGCCTGAATCTCCACGCTGGCTTGTAAGCAAGGGCAAGATGCTTGAAGCTAAGAAAGTTTTGCAAAGCCTTCGTGGCAGGGAAGATGTTTCAGGTCATTCCTCACATTATATATATGTAATATAAACCTGCACATTTTAGAGCTCTCTTCTTCTTGACCTCTCTTCTCTTTTAAGTAAGTAATTGAGATCATGATTCCAGTTCAGCGGTTCGTAAGGCCTTTCTCTGATCTACAGGTGAGTTGGCCTTGCTAGTTGAAGGCCTTGGCGTTGGGCATGACACATCCATAGAAGAGTATACCGTTGGCCCCGCAAATGACATCGCTGGTAACGGGAAAGATCAACTTAGATTGTATGGACCTGAGGAAGGCGTCTCCTGGATAGCCAAGCCTGTTGCTGGGCAGAGTAGCATTGGCATGATGTCCCGTTATGGAAGCATGGCAAGCCAGAGCGTCGGCCTAAAGGATCCTCTTGTCAATCTATTTGGGAGCGTCCATGAGAACCTTCCCACCACTGGAAGCATGCGCAACATGTTTCTTCCAAGCACAGGAAGCATGTTAAGCATAGCAGAAAATCAAGGTAGAACCGAACAGTGGGAAGAAGAGAGCCAGAGGGACTGGGAGGACTCTGCCCAAGAACCTGCTTCTGGTGATTCTGATGACAACCTTCGGAGCCCATTGTTGTCGCGCCGAGAGTCTACTATAGGAAAGGATACGGCCCATCATGCCAATGACAGCATGCTAGGCATAAGGCGCAATAGCAGCCTCCTTAATTCTGGTGAAGAAGGTGCTGTCGGTATTGGTGGGGGTTGGCAGCTTGCATATAAATGGTCTGAGAAAACAGCCAAAGATGGGAGAAAGGAGAGCGGGCTTCAGAGGATATATTTGCACCAGGATGGTATAATTGCTTCGCGGAGAGGCTCCCTTCTTTCACTTGATATTCCTGAAGAAGGTGAGTTTGTGCAAGCTTCTGCTCTGGTTAGCCAGCCGGCTCTTTGTTCTACGCATGTTCTGGATCAGCATCCAAATGCTTCAGGAATCATCCCTAAATCAGAAGCGACTGCTAGGGGAACAAGCTGGGCTGATCTTTTCGAACCAGGAGTGAAGCGTGCATTGATTGTCGGCGTAGGCATTCAAATGCTTCAGCAGGTAGATATGGTCACAGTTTCTTTGACATCGCACCTCATTAAAGCTAAACTCAACTATATATCGTGTCTTCCCTAGCTAGAAGCTGTCTTCCTACTCACTCATTGGCCGGCGTGTTTGATAGCCTGCTACTAGAGCGTCCCAAAAGGCTCAGTTCGGTGGTTCTGCCTCCGTTTCGGCATGGAACACCATATATTTAACGACTGGTTTCTTTTAACTTTTTGCTCTCTCCACACTAGCAAGCAAACTGCCCTTGGGTTAAGATGATAAATTTGCATTGTGGGCTGCCGCGAACACAAGGAAGCTGAACCTGATGGGCTCTCACTCTATATCCTAAACAAAAGCTTTGTTTTTCATTCATCGGCTAACCTGTCTTCCATGCATTTTTATTTATTTATTTTTATTTATTATTATTTTTTTGGCCCTACCTTGTCTTGATGACATGATTGTTTTGTGCAATTATCATCGTCTCCTCAGGCCTCTGGCATCAGTGGGGTTCTTTACTACACTCCTCAGATTCTTGAGCAAGCAGGAGTGGCAGTGCTTCTGTCGAATCTGGGCCTGAAATCAGAATCCGCATCGCTCCTCATAAGTGTTTGCACGACGCTCTTGATGCTGCCTTGCATTATGGTTGCTATGAGGCTTATGGATGTATCCGGCAGAAGGTTAGCTATAATATAGTTCTTCCATTTCATTTTATTTTATTTATCTATTCATTCAATGGCTTTTTTCTTTTTTTTTTTCTTTTTTGTGATTTCTTTCTGTTTTTCTTTCCACACCTCGCCCTAACACCCCCCAATATAATAATACTAATAAAAAAAAAAAAAGAAGAAAGGTATGACACGGGATCATAAATAAATAAAAATAAAACAGATTGATATGAATGGGTTTGGCGACGCATGCAGGTCACTGCTGTTGGGGACCATCCCAATATTAATAGGGTCGCTGGCGGCACTAGTGCTGAGCAACGTGGTGAACATGGGGTCGGTTTTGAAAGCAATAATATCGACGGGGAGTGTGATGATATACCTAAGCTGCTTCGTGATGGGATTTGGGGCAACTCCCAACATCATATGCTCGGAGATATTCCCAACGCGGGTGCGGGGACTCTGCATCACCATATGTGCCATGACGTTCTGGCTAGGGAACATCACGGTGACGTACTCGCTTCCCGTCATGCTCAGCGCCTTGGGGCTTTCGGGGGTGTTTGCGATCTTCGCCGTTGGGTGCATTGCGTCGTGGATATTCGTGTTCTCGAGGGTGCCAGAGACAAAGGGCATGCCCCTTGAAGTCATCTCCGAGTTCTTTGCCGTGGGTGCTACCGCTCTTGACAAAGACAGTTGAAATTGAATTTGGGATTTGATTTGATTTGATTTGATTTTCCTGCCTCGACTACATTTTGCCAAACTCTGCATGTGTGTTTGTAATAGGATAAAAAACGGAAGGCTTTTTTTTTTTTTTTGGTTATTCATATATATATATATATATATATAAAATGGAGATTTATGGAGAAAAATAACGGGCGGATGAACAGACACAGAAGCAGGGCGAGTTTCCAAATAATAATAAAACGGCGCTGATTTGGGGACAGCAAAGAAAAGAAAATAATAATAATAATAATAATAATAATGACGACGTCGCATCTCTCTTGTTTTCTTTTGCCCTCTAAAGCAGTTTCTTTCTTTCCTCCTCTCCTCCCCCGGCCTGCAAATTCGGGCAGTGCTTGACACGGAATTGACAGGGAAGTGGCCAAAATCTCCCCAATCCGCATTGGCAAATCAAATCGGATGCAAATGCAAAGCACGCATCTGTGATGACGGGGAGAGGACAAAAGACCGGTGCCCCCAAGTAAGTACACCATACGGACACAGAGAGACTTGCAAGCAGCCTAACCAATTATCACACGAGGACTCAGAATTACCCGAGTACCGTTTGCCAAACATTCGGTTCCTTCAGATCATGCTCGGGCAATTGTTACTAAGCTGGGACATACATAGAACAATACCTAGGCTCAAACTATCAATAGAGATATGAGCCAATCCGTTGGGTTCTTTGCTTCCCCGCAATTTTTATTTTTTATTTATTTTTTTATTTGTGGGGTTGTAAAATTAATTTTATCCTTAAAATTCATCTGTTTCTATTTTAGAATAAATTGGAAACTGAATCAGAGAGGAGTCTTAATACCATTTTACGAAAGGTGAAATGCTGCGGGGCCAAAAACAGCCGGCCTCTTTTCTTTTCCTATTAATTTACCAAGCATGGGAAATATACAGAAACAATGCTACTCGCTACTGCACCTCCCTACAATTTAGCTATACCCTGCATCCGTATCGTAACAGCTATATATATTATGGTGTCCATCCCCTCCTCACAATTACATGTACGAAGGAAAGGGTGGGAAACCAAATTCAATTCAATACAAACGAGACTTCATGCTTTATAATTTCATGGGCATTGAGTCATGGCGATGGCGATTTGGGCCTCACAAAGGAGAAGCCGTCTTCACGAGTCATTTGCACCTCACGGTGATGCTCACTTGTATCATGATCGGCTACGCCTTCCTCCGGATCCACTGTTGCAATCAAGTTGGTCGTCGAAGAGGTGGTGGGTGATAATGGCTCGGCTTCCGTATCAGACAGGTCTTGGCCCTCGTAAGCCGGGTAGGTGGACAATTGGCCGGAGTGTCCAGTGGTCTTGAAACGGTGCAGCGTGTGCCCAGAACTCACAGAGCGCACTGCTGGTGCTGGACTTGGACTTATGCTTAGGCCCAAGGTTCGTGCAGGGGATTTTCCTCCTTTCCCGTGCCTCTTCTTGGCAGCCATGTGCCACTTCTTGAGGGCCTTCGACGTTTGCTCGTCAAATATTGACTTCTTCATGCAAGAACCCATCTGGTCAAGAATGTTTCCATCACCGTGATTTAACCTCCAGTTAGTAACCAAGTCAGCCCAAAATTAACATGAAAAACAAGCAACTGCATATACATACGTTTATCACACAGCATGGGAAATACGGTTACAAGAATGAGACACTTAGTAAGCCTTTTAAAACTTTATCACTCTCAGGTTCATTCATTCATCCCATTAGAAGATGCTTTCATCACTACTTACCGAAGCTTCTGATACTATTGTCAGATGTTAAGGAAGTCATAAGAAAAAGAGTGCAGTGCAGGTACCTGAGTTACGAGGGCATATAGCGGAAGTGTGATATAGCTGCACACAAAGAGGACACCAATCCTGCCAATTAAGCCAACACAAAGAGTTTCAATCAATGCCTCCGATTCAGAGCAGATATTATAATTGCAGAAAAAATCACACACTAAATCCACCACAGGAATGACATCTAGGATCATTAGATAAGGCATCGATAAATGGAATGAAGCACTGTTCACATCGAAAGAACAGAGACTTACCCCAAACCAACTTTTATTATTACCAGCTTGAAATTGGCATGGAAGCAAGATTTCAACCCAAATGAATACTGTAAAATAATAATAATAATAATAATAATAATGTAACATATTCAGATAATAACTGGGTTATGGAGAATTCAATTCATAACAAAAATGAGGGCAAGAACAATCCATTACCCATATCCACAAGAAATATGTTATCTGAAAAGCATTCTGCATTCATCAAGAAAAATGTCAGAAAGTATAGGGAATATCATGCGTTGGAAACCTTAAAAAATCCAAACCCTGAGTGAGTTGTGCAGAACATACATGCCAAATTTCAGACCAATGAGTCAATTTATGATTTCATAGTTAGGTCCTTACAATCAGATTTCTTCACTCAATCAAAGGTCTGCATAAATGGAGCTTCCAGCAAGCAATGACAGCAATTAAAATGCCTATGTTGTTGACAGACTTCTTCACTCAATCAAAAGTCAGAATAAATGGAGCTTCTGGCAAGCAATGACAGCAATTAAAATACATATGTTCTTAAATATTTCCAGTCATTTCAACCAAAACATATAACCTTGAGACTCAAACACTGCATTCTCATTATCAGTAACCTTAAGTTCAATATCTGACCATCTGCTGAAGGTTATTCAGGCAATACCTGAAACAGAGCAAAGTGGATAAGATGAAGAACCAAATGAGGCCAACCAAACCAAAAATATTTATCTGAGCCCTGGACAAGAGGCATCCCTTGGACAACTGCATGCCTTTCTGTGATTTCAAGTGCCATCCTAGTCAGAATGGCTTGAAGCTTTGTACCGACAGCTAAGATTATCTGTGATGAGAATTAATATGGTCAAAATATTGTTTTCATTACTTCATTAGAAAGACTAAGAACAGATTCCTTACAATTACAGGGATAATTGAAGCCCAGAATAATGCTTGCCATCCTGAAAGAAGCACCAACACAATGCATTTATGAAAACATGCTTTCCTCATTTTATCTCTAAAGTGCCACCTGGCTCTAAAATATTTCAGAGAGAAAAGAGTTGCTCACCTTTAACATTTAGAAGCAAGAAAATTACAAATGATGCCCATAAAACAGGACTGCCAACAACAGAACATAAGTCATTAATGAAGAATGCATGAAAACTTGAGAGAACTAGAAACTCACATGTCAACCATGTAAGAGTTAGCCATTACCTGACTCCAACAACCACCTTGAAATCATCCTCTAATGACCTTTTGACGTATTTTTGGAAGTTGAACTTACTTCCAGGAGCTAAATGGACCTGTTAATTTTCAACATGGCACCATAAAAAAAGAGCACTCTCTTTCAACATGGCATATCAAACATTAAAAGAATGTGATTGTTCGAAGACCCACAGTGATAAATCCATTGCGCAGTGTCAAGTAGTCAGCCTTGGCAACAGACCTGAAAAATTGTCGAAGGAAGCACCCCTGCAATAGGTATATTATAATAAAAGTCAAAAAAAAATCCACTACTGACTTAAATGCGCAAAACCATAGCTTTATCTAATGCTTCCAGAACTGGTAATGGAAGCCTATCCAGTCAAAAATGTATTCTGGTGTGTTGTTGTTGTCATGGCAATGAAGTCCCTCTAAGTTTTAGGTTACCTCTAACTCCAATTTATAATTTACCAAACATGAAAAAGTAATAAAAATCAATTAAGTGATAGATATCTCACCACATAAAAGAAGAATGGAATTCTTGTCCAGAAACTGGTGTGCGCTCTCACAAATGATGTCTCGTGTGTAAACCTGAATCTTGAAGGATCTGCGCACAAAAGTATCCCAATTCAGAATAGAAGATGACATCGGGCGCAGAGAAACAAACTTGGAAAATAACAAATAATTGAGAGATAAAATATTTTAAGGTATATGTTACACCAGTACATAGCAAACAAAATAAATAAATAAATAAAACATGGGATAATATACAAAACATTGGGTAATATACCATTTGAAAACTCATAATCATGAGACAAAGTCTCCTGCTCCCACTCCTTCCAGCCACGAATCTGTGCAGAGTAATTTTGATGAGCAACTAGTTACTTACAGCCATAAAAACCTTACTGCATAAGAATCAATCCAAAAAATAGAACACTAGGTTGTCAGCTTGCTTATCCAGGAAGGCACAGACATAAAGAACTATTAGTTTCTGACTATAGAAATGCATGTAGCCCCATCCTGCATCCTAGTTGTACACACACACACACATGTGAAAAAACACATGAAGCTCGAAATGATAAAAAACATCTCCATACCTTTAGTCTCCCCAGCATCATAGTAGTGAGACTGTACACAACATGAAAGACAGCTAAAAAGAATATGAGGATGTGTAACTGATGCAATCCCTCAGCAGATATAATTGGTTCATACCCCTGTAGAATAAAACCAGAGCCAAATTGGAGTAAGTTAGGATTCCTTGTCATTGGCCCATACAGTGATAAAAAGCCCACCTCGATGCAAATAAATGCATGAGTGGAAAAGGCACAAGAACCTAATGCAAACATGCCAAGGTAGAACAATGGGGCATGCCTAGGTAGAACAACAGGGCATGCCAAGGTAGTACAACGGGGCATACCAAGGGATATATATTCACCAATAGCTCATTTTAGTCACTGAGCTTACTCAGTTAGGAATCAGAGTAAGAGATTCAACATATACATGTGCGGAGATCCAAGAAAAAAATTGTATTTTATTCTGCTCCTCATCTTGTCTTACAGGAAAGAGCTGAACAGCTCATAAAGTAGTATGCATCAGAGCATGAAAATGTATCTTACTGCCTTGAATTTATAATAATTGTGCTATGTTGAGTCACATAAGTCACACCCACCCCACCTGCCCCTGCACAACGATGTGTAGGTATATGCAAGACACCATACTATAGCAACTTGACTATAAAATAGTTGTGATAGCATCAATCTCCTAGTGAAAACGTTACTTGACTACCGGCTACTCCATTAAAAAGGCTGGAAATCAGCAACCGAGGAGAATATTATAACCATCTACACTCACATCTTTGCACCTGCTAAAAGTTTCAGCACCAGCCAGAGATCTATGTTGAAACCACAACATTCTTCGACGATGTCCGTCTTCAGAGCTAGAAGTATCATCACTCTTGCTATCACTCCGACATGGCAGCATAGTGTCAGCAACCTTGATTGGAATACAGATTTTTGAAATGTAACTCTGACCAAAAGTCAGAAGCAGTGAAATGAATCCTAGAATCATCAGCTCTGCAGTACCCAAGAGGAAGGAAAATGGGGGGGGGGGGGCGTTGATTATTCGTATCAATGTCCAGTAACATAAATCAGAGATTGTTCATAAAAATCTGCTATTACCAGACTTAACCTTCTCCAAGGCTTCAAATAGAGCTCTCTTGTGCCTTTCTGTGAACCACTGAATACAAAATTCATCGAGAGGCGAGAGGATCAGAAATACGGAAAACGAAAATCACCTTAACTATAGCAACCTAGAGAAAGGACTGAAATTGACAAGAACTCTTGGAACCAAACGGCATCTCCAGCTTCCAGTAGGCACAAGGAACTAATTTTATGAAAATTTAACAAGAGAAAAAGGGGAAACAAAAAAAAGGTGAATAGCCGGACAAGTGAAATGGTCAGTCTCAGTGAAAGGCTAATAGGAAGGGATAAGGGATAATGGGGAAAAAGAGAGAAGAAAACAGACATAACAGTTAAATCCGACAACAAGACAAGATATGGAGTGAAACACCTGATCCGAAACAGGTACGGAAAAAAATAAAAAATAAAGAAATAAAAACTTGGGGGAGATTTCCCAGATTGAGATTAAGGCATGTGCAAAAGGAGGCTTTCTTTTACGTCCCCTCCCCACTTCGTTGGCTCCAAAGAGAGCAGTCTACGGAATTAACAAACAATGGCTTAATCCCAAAACAACGAGAAGGAAGAGCGATCGTTACCAACTTTGAGAGGAGGACTGAAATTTATTTAGCCTAGCCGCCTAATTACAGATCGAACGTTCAAAAACGAAAGCCAAGCAAGAGAAGAGAAGAGATATTAGGTAGGTACCGTTCCAAGTTTGTGGAGAAGCATTTCCAAGAGAAGAGAAATGATGATAAAGACAGCACATACACCAGCTACTGCCCAGGTGGGCGTCCGATCAAGGTTCCTCTGGGGGTCGGAGCTTCCGCCAGCCGCCATAACCACGGCGGCTCCTCCATAAGCAGCAGCCCCCCATAATATAGACTGAGGTAACAGCAGCAGCTTCATCTTTTGCTTCGGCTTCGGCTGCCTTCTTCCAACTTCTAAGTAATTAGGGCACCCAACCCAAGAGCAAGCAAAACAGAGAGAGAGAGAGAGAGAGAGAGAGAGAGAGCAGGGAGGGTCGAGAGAGCGGAGTGGTGAACAGCTAGCGGATTGGAGGGTTGTACAGGAGCAAATGAAATGGAAGCAGAGGCGGGCATGTAGACGAAGAAAAGGGCCAAATAATTGGGTGGCAAACTCTCCGTTTCAGACCAGACGTAAGTCGTACGAGGCCAACGACAACAGGTCGAGATTAATTACCATCGTCGGCGTCCTCGTCATAATAATAATAATAATAATAATTATTATTATTATTATTATTTAAAGTGTCATGCACAAAGTTAATAAAATATAATTAAATCATAGGTCCTCTATCCACACATTAATTTAATTATTAATTTTTATCACGTCTAGCTTTTTTTATATTTCATTTTTGGCATTCATAACTTTTTCTTTTTCTTTTTCTTTTTCTCGTGAATATTATTACTGTTGTACTTTAGAGTCTTTTGAACTGCAAAAGTTAGCGGATCGTTATCCGGCCGGTCAGCTCGCGCTCCTCTGCTGTACGATGGAATTAGATACAAAGGTATAAACAGATATTTATGTCGAGGAGGAGATATTAAATTATTATGAATTTATTTATTACTGTTAGAGTTAGAGGTAACGAAAGTCCATTCGATTTTAAAAGCGTTTAGGTGTAGATTCTCTTTGTCAACGAGACTAAATAATAATAATAATAATAATTAATCGGCGACTCTTTATTTTATTTAATTTATAAAAATAATGATTAGTATGTTTGTGATATGTTTTTTTAATTAAAAAATAAAATAAAATAAACTAAATTATATGAGATTGTTTGAAAAAAAAAGAGAGAGAAAAGAAAAGAAGAAGAAAAAAAAAAAGTTACAATGCCACGTACCGAGAATTTAAGTTTGCCGATTATTGTCAATAGCAAAAGCAAAGAACAACATATTTCCGGACGAGTGATCCACCGCCATGCCGGGAGACAATTAGCTATATTGCGGTGAGTACGCCTCGTTTCGGGTAGAAAATGCCTGGGAGGTGCTAGCTTGAGGCCGGCGTTTACTTTTTTTCTTGGGGTTCATGAGAAGCGGCGTTATCTCTTCTTTTTTTCTTTTTTTTTTAAATCATTATTTTTATTATTTTCCTTTTTTTTTTTTTTTTTTTTGGGATCAATCGCAAGGGGGAGCTAAGACGTTGCCATCCATTATCAATAAAGGAAAAGGCCGGAAGCCAGAATCCGCGGCCATCACCTTTCCTGAACGGGCATATTTCCGTGAAGGAAATACGGATTTGACAATTCGTAGATCTTAACACCCTACCATGTCCATAAACATCGTGGCTCATCGTAATGAAATTGCAACGGATATTTATAAATATTGACTAAACCGTATTAATATCATTTATGAACGCAACATTATTAACAGACAATTTCTTTCTACCTCTTTTATTATTTCTTGAAAAATTTACGCAAAAGCAAAACCGACATGATTATACGGATTATGTTGATATATTCGACGGTCGTAATTTGATTTGGTAAGGGATAGACCAAGTCAAGTCAACGGTATTAATACTTTCATAATAAATATCTGGAACTGGTAATTGAGCAAGAACCAAAACGTATATATCGACGTAATTCTTATAATAAAACATAATATTATAATATAACCTATTTTTCGAATATAACATAAATCTGAAAATAGTAATAGTAAATTGGCCTACTTTACAGTACATATTCAATGTAATATATATATATTTTTTAAACGGGACTGCAGATACTATCTCTGTTTTTTTTTTTTTACTACTTTAAAAACATGTTTTATTATATAGTATACGAATACTGTTTTTTTTTTTTTTGTAAGTATATACATGCAATGAACGAGTTTATGTTTATTGATAGGGCATGATAAATCTGTGGTGCTATGAAGACGAGAGAGTTTCGACGCCTGAAATCAAACTCATGCTGGTGGGGGGGGGGGGCTCGGGTACATTTCATTGACGTGGTACGCCAATCGGTGCGCGCCCACCAGCTTGAAGCCACTTATCATGCGGATCGGAGGCAGGATCACGATCAGGATTTATTTAAGCTGATTAGGGCCAAAATTTCTGCGCCCCAGCGGGGCCACGGGAGCAGCTGATCTCAATCGAAATTGATTCTCAAAAAAAAAAAAAAAAACAAAAATCCCCCCGGCCCGGCCGCGGGGCCCCCCACTTTAATACCTTTGGACGGAGTCACTATTGAAGAGCCCAGTGTATCTTAAGTAACAGCAATCCATTGTGCAAATCAGCCATAGGAAAGCAAACAGAAAACTAAGGAGAGAAACAACGCCACAAAGCGAAAAATCAAAGATGACACTCTTTTTTGGGCCACCAAAATAAAAGGCGACACAAAACAGACAAAGGAGCAACGGAGATGGCTAAGAAAAAAGGGTGAGATTCTTTTTGGCTTCTCTAAAAAGAAGCAATTTTGAGTTAAGAGTTAGGAGTCTGGAATGTGGAGACCAAGAAGGGAAAAAAAAAAAAAAAAAAAAAAGAGGGGGGGGAGGGGGAGGAGAAGAATTTGGGAAGGCGGAAGACGAATTTTCTAGTTTAGATTTGGAAGCGTTGACAATGTGCTAATCCCCCTCGTCGACTCTTTGTGGGAGCGTTAATTGGCTAGAAATCAAAGAGTTGTGGCCTTGCTGGTGGTGGAAAAATGGCTCGGGGGACTCGCGAATCACGGACACCGAGTGGGTGGGGGTTGACTAGGACTTCAGCGTCAGCGGCGCAATTGTTCTTGCATTACTGTCGGATTGATGCTTTGTTAGTTGCTGGATGCACGGGAAGCGAAATCATAGTCATCGCCACTGGTCGTGCACGTTGGGAACGACCCATTAGTCAGTAAGTAACACAAAATTTGCATCTAATACTAATCATTGCTTATATTAAATATATATAATTATTATACGCATGATATGATCATTGGAAGCTCGATCCCATCTGTTCGGAACTCCGTTACCCGATAAACCAGGGTCGGCAGAGACAATCACACACGTGCGATGTTTTGTTTTGTTTTTCAAGTATATATTGACAGAGATGGCACGCATACATGCGATCATAATTTTATTTTAATTTAACATGGATGGACGACCGGGCATTACGCATAAAGATTCCGAAAGAAAAGACAATCTAGCTCCATCATGAATTATACACATGGGCCGCTTTTTGCGCATTAACGTGGCAAAGCCAAGCCACTCTCAGGTCGCGATTGTCCATCGGTTTCTTCGAGATGAATCAACGAAGGCTGCTTCATTGTTTATCGTTACCCTTTGACACGTCATTCGAAACGTGAATGATCCAAACATGCACACAATCCTCCACGTCTCACCACACTGACACATTTTTTTGCGAGTTAAAAATGAAAGGCCTACGAAAATTATAGCCAAAAAGCTTAGCCCACCACCAACAGCTCTGAATATTCTCACCTTATTAACTCTTTTTTTTTTTTCTTTTTTTTCTTTTTTTTTTTGGTGAATTGGCTTTAACGTGTAGCTCCAATAATTGGAGATTTTTGAGGAACGAAAAGACTCAATACTAATGAGACCAATCTGCCTAATCTATTCTAATAATTAATTCGTTTTTTTTTTTTTGGGTCCTTATCTTAGTAATTAGTTCGTTACCAAGTGGTCGATATAGATCTTACGCGACCCTATGGATTGCCTGATCATCTCGGGATCCTTTTGCTGCCTCCTGGACAGTTAATTATAAGGGATAATATTGCCATAATTAAAACTGTCCTGGATTAAATTCTATATATATATATATATAAAGAAGAGATACAATCACCCAAAAAGGTATGCGGGGATAACTAATTGCTTTTTTCCCTGCGGTTCTGGAGCCTCTCTCGCCGTGTCTCCCTCGCCTATGAACATTTTGTATGCCCCGCCTCCGGCTTGATTGCATTTGCAGGTTCCTCTCTCTCTCTCTCTCTCTCTCTCTCTCGCTCTCTGTTCCCTTTAATTCTTCCTTTTACCACGTTTTCCTATTCGGTTGTTGAGATTCTCAGCATGATTTTCTTCTTATGGAAAACAAAAATATGATATGCTGAGGCTTTCCATCATTTTTATTTGTAGTGTGTGTGTATATATATATATATCTGAGTGTTTATTGTCAAATAATGCATCAACATACATGTGGGATTGACCTTCCTTTTAACCAAAAAGAAAAGAAAAAGAAAAAGAAAAAAGATTTGTGGGAATTTTCTGTCTTCTTTTTTTTTTTTTTTACAATAATTTTATGAGGTTTGCTTGCTTGTCTGTTTGCCAGTTTGTTTGTCTTTATTACCTTCCCGAAAAATTGCGTCGAGCTCGTTCCGGCGTTTCCTTGTAGTGGATTCTTGAACAAAAAAACAAATTGAGGTGCCAACCAACCAATTCCTTCTTGGGCCCGGCCACCCCGCCTAACTTCCCAATTTCGTTGTTAGATTACCTGGTCAACCAATCAACAAGTGCTCATGGGACAACTAGTTTGACCTTGACTTTCATAAGATTTCTTTTTCTTTCTTTCTTTTTTTTTTTTTCCAAAAAATAAAAAGCACAAATTGGGAACGAGAAAGGCAAATCTACGTCACGTAATGCATCTTACTTTTCCCGTAAGCTAATTTTGTGTTGGCGTCACTGTTTTCCAAATGTCGCGGCGTGGATAATCTCTTATTCCGTTATCGCTAAGCACCACCTTCGTCTGTGATCGTTAGGCGATCGACTCGAACTGGTCGCCGCACTTGCGATCAGTGACGTAAACCAATTTTACTTGTCTAAACTGACCTAACCTCCACGTCAAGGCATGATGCAGGTTTTGTCCATTTGTTATGTTGTTCATTTCGTAAAGTTCCTCGTATTCTGATGCCTTGTTACATACGTATATTTATGGTTATTTCAAAGTCGTAAACTCACAGGTTTCCCTCACAGAATTTAAAATTTATCATCTACACGCCCAAGTATGCCCCGTTGGGTCTGGAAAATGATGTGCCCACAAACATGCTTTACAGACAAATATTACAAATCACCAGTGAGATCTACCATCTTAGTAGTGTGATAAGTTTCCTAATTACCTTCAAAATGAGGTATTGCGATTGGCGTGAAAGGTTTCTGCATGCGTAAGAATATGTTCAATGATTTGTTTGTAAGAACGTGGAAGGCGAAAGTAAAGGGTAATGTTGAATTGATAGATGTACATCTAGAAAAGCCAAAGTGTAAAAATTGAGAAAAAGAAGCAAAAGCTGCGGAAATGAAAATGGCCAGAGTGTTTGGGCCCCGCTACAGAGAATACACGTCTTTCTGGGTGGGGGAAGCTTCTGGCAGCATCAGCATCACTGTCGTCTGCTGGTGGTGGCCAAAAGAGGACTTCAACCGCTCACCCGCCACGCAATTTGCCTCTTTCAATCAAATGATTTTTGGATTGACAGTCATCAAGGTCCCCTTTTTCGTTGGAATGACATGACATTGCTGTTCTTCACGGGGTCCAACACTAGGAATATTTACACCAACTTAATTTTCAGCAGAAGTTGTAATAATCAATAACTAATACAATTTTTTTTTTAATAAATTTTTAAATATATCATTGTTTATACTGTCATTTAAATTTAAACGTGCAATAATGTAACAAAACAATCGAACTTTGGACATTTTAGAATCGCGGTTAGTTGCTTGTTTGGGTTCGAGAAGGGGTGGGGGGAGAATCGGGGGTAGCAATAGCACGCGGCTGGCAGATGCTAATTTCACTGAAGTAAAGGACCGAAACAAAGAAATTAAAAGGAGTTCCTTCTAAGTTCTCAAAGAAAGAAGGGTACGCGGCTGTCGGCGCCAGCATAGTACAAATGGCAAGGGCCCAACTCCAACGTGCCACAGAGGCGCATTATTGTAGGAACTCTTAAAAAAATTATATATATATATATATATATATATAAAAAGAGATGAAGCAGAGAAGAGGTGTGGGAGGCAGGGGTGTCATGTTGGTGCCTCCCCCAGTTGAGCGCTAGTAGCTAAATTCATTCACGGCCACATGCCTTGGCCGAGTTCCCAACATTTATTTGCTAGGCGTCAAACCACCGAACAAACCCCCGCTCCTTTTCTCCCGCGGGGCCCTTCTCTCTGGCTTTGCACGTATTCAATTTTGTTTTGCTGTCTTTAAGTATTATAATTAACTCTTTGTGTTAGTGCTTGTGCCTGACCCTCGCCCTCTTTCTCGCCTTTGCTCTCTTTCCCTGGATTTTCCTTCTCTTCTATTGATCGATGATCATGCACTGCTAGCACGCGCCAGAACAAACCCAACAAAGGAAGTTGAGGTTTAATACCAACAGGGTAGGAAGTAAATACAGATATATACTTGTCTGCTTGTCAATTTACATAGCCTAGCCAGGAGCAGTTCAATTCAAGTGAAGAGTTTGAAAGCAGATTCAAGATGGGTTTCTGGTCACTTTTTGAAGTGTCCTCCATGCCAATTCTCCAGGTCCTCTTAATAAGCTTGTTGGGAGCCTTCATGGCCACTGACTACTCCAACAATCTTCTTTCAGCAGATACCCGAAGGTCCCTGAATAAGGTGCGTTCCGTACACTACTCTATTATTTTCATGGCAAGTCTCAGAGCTGAAACAATTTACTCCTCGTGTATTACTACGTGTTATTTAAATTTTCTCTTCCCAACTCGTTTTATATACACACACGCCTACCTGCGCAATTGCTATAAATTCTTCTTCTTCTTCTTCTTTTTTGTTTCTTTATTTTTTTTTTCAATTTGTGTCCTTGTCAATTAATCTATATAATTGCAGATCGTTTTCATGGTGTTTACGCCTTCGCTCATGTTTGCCAGTCTGGCAAAAACAGTCACGCTTCAAGACATCATTTCCTGGTAGGCAAATTGCCCCTACAAATTTGCTGTATGTGCAAACCGCAAGACTAGCAGCTTTATTTTTTTATGCATGGCAAATACCAAAAAGAGTTGCATTTGATTTGAGCTACAACCAAAAAAAAAAAAAAATGAAGCTTGGCTTGAAAGATACAATCTTGATTGGTCTGGCAATGTGTTTTTAGGTGGTTCATGCCGGTTAACATCGGGCTCACATTCTTGATTGGAGGTTTTCTCGGATGGATATTAGTTAAAATCCTGCGACCCAAACCTCATATAGAAGGACTTGTCATTGCTTCATGCTCATCAGGTAATTAACCAAGTTCATTTACGTGGTGCTGGGGGTGGGGGGTGGGGGAGGTGTTGGGGTTCAGCTTAACTTTGACAAAAGCATCGATATCTGATTTGTTGTTAATTGCAATACCTTAAATCTGGAGTTGATTGGTATGTGATATGTACGTGCCTCTAATGCTTGTTAATTGATATCCTCAGGAAACTTGGGGAACCTGATGCTGATAATTATCCCGGCAATCTGCAACGAGGATAAAAATCCATTTGGTGATAGCAGCACTTGCAGCTCCATTGGACTATCATACGCATCTTTCTCTATGGCGGTAATAAATTCAACCACGTACATCATGGGTTTCTATTTGCACTCATCTGCCCTGCAACCATTAAGTAAAAACATGCTAGCACGCAAAAATTTAATTCCATCAGATCTGAAATGAATTGCTTGTTTTTCTGAAATCTGATCAGTGTCTCAATTTTAATGTTTGATCAGTTGGGTGGCTTCTACATCTGGACTTATACTTACCAACTGGTGAAATCATCAGCTACAAAATTCAAAGCACTGGAAGCAGCGAAGGATCTAAAAGAACCCAACAAGAGTTTAGAAGCTGGTCAGGAAGCTCCCCTTCTCAAGGGAAAGGACCAAGAACATTTTGCTGTAGTTGTGACATCAACCAAGTCCACTGAAGATACAGAAATCCAATCTGTTAAGTTCCTTCATATCAGCATTTGATTGGCAGAGAGACATTATCCTATATATCAGTATAGTGTTTGTGGCATGCCATGAGGTTCTCTCAGATATACTGCTGAACTTTGTAATGTGTCATTTGCAGATTGATTCGCAAGAAGAATATGCTGTTGAAGATGGGAATGGGCAGGTATCATGTGGGAGCAGATTACTGGGATTTCTTCAACAGATTCTTGAGGAGCTCCTCGCACCCCCTACGCTAGCCGCTGTGAGTTCATGATCATTGGCCAAAAACCAGCTAGCTAGCAAGACATAACAATTATTATTTTTTGTTTTGTTTTGTTTTGTTTTTTTTTTTTAACAAAACAATAATTATGGTTGTTCTTGTCTTGGTTTTTGCTGGCTGTAATTTCTTTCTAATTAAGAAAAATTCTTAACCAAACTAACTCGAATTGGCAAACTGTACAATCAATATTTCTCTCAGATTGTAGGACTGGTCTTCGGAGCAACGACATTTCTGAAAAACCTGATAATTGGTGAGGATGCCCCCTTGCGGGTGATCCAGGACTCTGTCGAATTACTTGGGTATGTGCATCAAAAGCCATTGCCATTTTCGTATCAGTTTACGGTTTCTAATTAAAAATATTCCTAGTCATAAAATTCCGTGCTACATAGACAGCGGGGTACTGATTTATGTCATGTTTTTATACAGGAATGGAACAATCCCCTGTATCACCCTTATACTGGGAGGCAATCTCATTCAAGGTAAAAAATAAATGTATGTATTTTGAAGAAAACAAAAAAGTGCTCCCTTCCACTCTTACCCGACAATGCGAATGTGTAACAAACAATAGAAATTTTAAAAGTACAAAAAAAGTATATAATGAGAGATGATGAAAATGCTGTGTTGTGGCCTGTGGGATTGTTGTTAGGATTGAAGTCGTCAAGAATCAGAGCATGGGTCATTGTTGGAGTGGTTTGCGTTAGATACGTACTGGTCCCTGCAATAGGTGTAGGGTTAGTGAAAGCGGCTGCACACCTGGGCTTCCTCCCACCGGACCGTCTCTTCCACTTTGTGCTCATGATTCAGTATACCCTGCCCCCTGCCATGAATATTGGTAATTGACAATCTTATTCATCCTTCTCTTTTTTCTGTTGTAATTAGTAGACTTAAACTATTCTTGCGTTAACTGAAACAAACCCAACCAACTAAATTCATTCGAATGTTTCTGATTGGCAGGTACCATGACCCAGCTGTTTGATGTGGGTCAAGAAGAGTGCTCAGTCCTCTTCCTATGGACATACTTGGTAGCGGCCCTGGCTCTCACCCTGTGGTCCACTATCTTCATGTCCATCCTCTCCTGAGCGTCCCATCCCCTCCTTTTTACCACCTGTATCTATCTGCCCCACCAGCTCTGGGCCCGTCTCGTCCGGGGGAAAATTCGTGGTTCAAACTACATACTAGTAGTCTTCACTCACTGGCCCCCTTTGCTTGCCATCATAGCATTAAGGAGGGGAGACCCCAAAAAAAAAAAAAAAAAAAAATTAAGGTTAGGAGCAAAAGAAGATATTTGTTTGTAGGACAAGTATAAATATTTGTGCCCTTGTCATAATAAAATGACAGTGCTGGATCCGGAATCCAGATGGCTGCCTGTCCACTGCATCCGCATGCCCGCTGCTTGCATTTCAAAATTTGCTGATTCCCTCGTTGTATTAATATTATCCTAACACAGACTTCCCGGGCCCCCCGCAATTATCCAACAAATATATTAGAGAGTCCCAGCCCGAGTACAAAAAATCAAGAACCTCTTCAACTGTCATCGTCAAGAGTCCCGACCTCAACATTTTAAAATCCGGTGGCACGGGTTATATAGCTTTAATGATTCCTGGTTCGGCTACCCAATACCCCTTACGTAAGAGAGACCCGAACGCACACAAGATTTCACACACCCTCACGAATGCCTACCCAGCGCCTGCCTGCGCGCCTGCTCTGCTGCTCTTCCATCCACCTTCTCTTTTTGGTTCTTCAATGATAACGTGTCATTATAAAAAAAAGAAAAAAAGAAAAAAAAGAAAGGGATTATTATTATTAATATTATTTGCTATTATAATAATATGAGAAGTATGAGGAGGAAGCGGTTGATTTTTGTTTTTTGTTTTGTTATCGTTTTTGTTTTTTTTTTTTGGGGGGGGGGTTGGTCCAATTCATTCGGAGTTTTAATGGAGGAATCTTGCGGGGCATACCAGAGCTTACTTCAGACGGACCATTTTTTTTCTTCTTATTCTCGAGTCTTCTCTTTAGACCCATTTCCAAATTAAAAGTTTTGTTTTAAACACTTTATTAATTCTTAATTCTTTCAAATAAATAAGGCCCCCCCAAAAAAAAGAAAAGAAAAAGAAAAGGGAAATCGGAAAGCGGTGACTTTGATAGGAGGGGGCAGAGAGAAGAGAGAGAAGCAAAATTATAAATAAATAAAAAATAAAATGGGAAGAGGATGGTCTGGGAAAAAGCTCGGAACCTTGCTTTCGGGAAGGGGCTTATTAGGCTTTTTAGCCTGTTTGGTTTGGTTGGAGATTTCGAGTCCAATCCAAGGTCGTTCTCTCTCTCTCTCTCTCTCTCTCTCTCTCTCTCTGTGCAACCCAACCCGAGAACGACAGTTTATTATTATTTATAAAAATAATAACAAGCAGCCGCCCTCCCTCGGCTCGGCTCGGCTCCTCCGCCGCGTCCGAACTTCTTTTGCGCAGGACCATATGAGAAGGGGAAGGTGTGTCATGCGAGGATGACATGGAAGAAACCTGCCTCCATGTGCGACGTGGCTCTTCTTATTAAATGGTTATATGGCTGCTTTGGGTGCTCCAGCGCCGACCACTTCTTCTTCAACTCTCCACCAATTGGTTCTAGTCGTCCCCGCCCTGGCCCCACGTCTCCTCCCCAACTACTCTCCTCGTTAGTTCTCTCTCTCTCTCTCTCTCTCTCTCTCTCACGCACACACGCACACAATTATCTGGCGATTTATGCATCGGAACAATCGGCATTCTCTTGATAATTTTCCTCCTTTTCTCTTCGAAAAATGTGTGTGTGTGTGTGTGTGTGTGTGATTTTTTTTTTTAAATATATATTTATGGATAGAATTGTATATTTGTCTGGAATCCCACCTAAACCCAACGTCCCTCCAATTCCATTGTCAATTGAATATTATGCTCTCGGTGAACAATTTTTGTTTCCACACACACACATGTATATATATTCGCTTGTCTTGTCTACTGCTTACGTTTGGCTGTTGTTCAAGCCACGGCGGTTAGCTGTGTCGCGGTGGGTTAGGTTACCAGAGACACGCATTCAATTTGATATGTCTTGTGTTTCCTCTTCTTCTGTTTTCTTTTGACTTAAATACATACACCGACACTTTGAAGATATGACAGAGCTTGTTGCTCTCTCCTAAATGGAACCATGTACCATCAAGATAAACTCTCTGGCCAAGTCCCCTGGTCCTTCTCATCACGAGGCCCCATATGCTCTCCATTCAACCAAGACCATGACAGAGAAAATGCTGCCGGCTTCAGCTTTGGCCCCAGTTTTTTCGTTGATTATGGAGATGAGATGACTGGCAGTTGTATGCATACGGCAAACAATCCACTGGTATGGTATCTCCAATCACACTCCCATCCCTCCAAAACTGCCCCCACCTCCTGGTTTTTCCTTTTTTCCTTTTTCTCCTTCTTCTTCTTTTTTTTTTTTTTGGTGTGTTTACAACGAACTCAGCAGCTTTTTCCATGTCATATCCCCGCGGTGCTTAGCTTTCCAGGAGAGATTGTGCCTCTTGGCTTCCTGTTGCTTGTCAAAATCTGGCTTTTTTTCCAATACTGTTAACCACTTTGTTCATTATTTCACTAACAGAAATTTCACGTGAACATTGAAGACTTTGTCAAAATTACGCCACGCAGATCCGAAGATGGGACAGTTGTACTCGGATCCAACAAAACTAATGTGTTTGTGGTTGACGCAATGACTGGAAGACTAGTCTGCATTTACAGGTCTCTTGATTTTACATCCACATTGCTTACTGGAGAAGAACAGACTGCTATAGATTATGATGATAGGACAAACAAGGGTTTAATGATGCCTGGCCCCCTGTGAGTAATCCTCAGGTAATATACATTACAAGGACTGACTATGCACTGCAAGCTTTTGCTTCAAGTTCAGACAAGGTTTCCTGGATCGTGGAAGTGGCTGTAATTGAGGCTGTGTTTCTTTGTCAAGAAATTGAGAATCCAACAACACTAGTGAACTCAACCTATGAATTGGGTTTTGGGGTTGGTGATGATTTTGATACGCCATGGTCATGCCAACCTAGAAGGATGGTAGTTCAGAGGCATGGTAAACCACATTCTTACTTTGGGTCTGGGGTTATATTTGTCGATGAGAAGGTCCAACTCCCAGTTCCTGCTTCAAATCCAATGCTTCTTTCTTGGCTCAGGCATGAAAATCCATTAGACAATAATTATGTAACATTGATGCTTCCAGGATCTATGCAAATTCTGTGCTTCCTTTGTTGTCCAAAGTTGACAAACCCTCAAATGTGGATCTCAGTGGTGATAGTGAAGGGATACCTACTTTGCCTAAGGATTCTGCTGCACTCCAGGTATATGAAGCAAGCATGCCACCTCATAAGGATGCATTAAGCTCATATTATAATTGGTCTTCAGTGGTGTCTTTAATTTATTTTGTTGTCATTATTGTGTCAAGCCATGTTTTTAACCGGATTTCTTGACAAAAAGTCATCAAAAAGGGGCAGTCCGGTGGTACTACTTCAGGAGCTTCACCTCCCAAAAGGAAGAAAAACTGGAAATCAGGGAAGAATAATGATGCTTCTGAGATGAAGGATCAGTATACTTCAAATGGAAACGAAGATGGATTTAGACTCAGTGAGGATGACAGCAAACCAGTTTTGGGCATCAATAAACTTGTTAATGGTGGTGCTAATGGGCATCAGATTGGCAAGTTATATGCATCAGATGTGGAAATTGCAAAGGGAACCAATGGCACCATCATCCTTGAGGGTTTATATGATGGCTGGTGAGTTGCTGTGAAACACCTTGTCCAAGCTCATCATGATGTGGCTTTCCAAGAAATTCAAAATCTTATTGCATTAGACAGTCATCCAAATATTGTTCGTTGGCATGGGGTTGAGTATGATAAAGACTTTGTGTACCTCTCTGTGGAGTGATGTACATGCAGCTTGGATGATTTGATTCAAATATACTCTGGTTTCTCTCTAAATCCAGTCTGCAAGGACCAAGCAACCATAGCTGAAGTTGAGTATAAACTCTGTTTGGATTCTGTGAAGGCTAATATGCAGGACTTGAGTTTGTGGAAAGCAAATGGCCATCCTTCACCTCTATTATTAGCTTTGATGAAGTAAGTGAAGAAGTTTTGCCAATGAAAGGGGACTTTATTCTCAAACACCCATTCCTATCTTCTGATTATTAGCATGTCTATGTCTAACACATTTGGTGAAATTCAAAATTTTGTTAAGTCAGTTATTTCCACATTCATTGGCATTAAGTGCTTTGTAACATTTTAGTCATAAGCATTGTCTTTTTCTGTAAAACAGGGATGTGGTATTGGGACTCATGCATTTGCATGAATTGGGAATAATTCATTGTGATTTAAAGCCTCAGAATGTTTTGGTTGTCAAGGACTTTATGTGCAAAACTTTCTGATATGAGCATCAGCAAGCACCTTTTCAGAGATAGATCCTTTTCGGGCCTTCATGCGATTAGTAAGTGATAGATTGATGATCCAAGGGGAAGCACACTGGCTTCCTCCTAAAGATTGGATCCTGATGTTTCTCAGTAAAACTCAAATTGTTTTTTGGTTGTTTGGGGACCTGATTGAAGGTTGTGGAAGTTCTGGTAGGCAAGCACCAGAACAGCTTCTTCACCGACAACAAACACATGTGGTTGATTTGTTTAGCTTGGGTTGTGTGCTCTTTTTCTGCTTCACTGGCAGTTGACATCCATTCGGTGATTGCCTTGAACATGACCTCAATATTGTAAAAAGTCAAATGGATCTCTTCTTTGTGGAGTATATTCCAGAAGCCAAGGATCTTCTTTACCATTTATTGAACCCTGATCCAGAATTGAGGTGAGATTATTGTTTGGCCTTTAAAAGCCTGATGGTTTTTATATGTTATGAAATTCACTAGCAAGTTATGCCTGAAAAATTATGTTCTAAGCAGTTTCTTTGTTCATGTTTTTGCTGATAATTTGCCCTCATTAAGTTGTCGCGCCAAAGGCATTTGAAAGGCTGCACCATCTTATGTTTTGGAGTGCTGAGATGAGATTGTCATTTCTTTGTGACACCAGTGACAGAGTTGAGCTGGGAGATAGGGAATCTAATTCAGATCTCTTGAAAGCATTGGAGAGTGTCGCATCAATGTCGCTGGGTGGGAAGTCCGATGAAAAGATGGAATTGGCTTTCATCAGCAACATTGGTCGCCGTAGGCAATATAAGTAGGACAGTGTTCGAGACTGGTTGCGGGTCATGTGAAACAAGTTGAATCTTTACAGAGAACTGCCCAAAGAAATCACGGTCTGTATCGTGAACAGACAATTACATGTTACTTTTAAATATTTTGGTAAAATGTAAGCCTTCAATAATCTAGTGAGGAGCACGTGGTTTTATGTATGGCCGACATCCCCTCTTCAATGAAGTTGATATTTACACTGGAATATAATCATTTCGTTTGTGATTACTTCAGGAACTTGTTGGCACTGTTCCAGAAGGCTTCGATGGATATTTTGCGAGTTGATTCCCAAGGCTGTTGACTGAAGTATACAAAGTTGCGTGCAAATACTGCAGGGAAGAGGATCGCTCTAGGTAGTATTTTAAGAGCAACATTATTTAAGCTTTTAGCATCTTCTGACTTCCAGAGAAGCCAAGGGACGGTATTGAAGCTGTGCACAACGCGAACGCAAGTGTAACCGTAACGACAGTGGAACGACTCTGTTTACAATCCTAACTAACTTGTAATTTATCTTGAAAGACTAGCCCCTTGTTTCGGTATAAGAAGATGGGAGGCTAAGACTAGATGATTACTGACACCGGGAATTGTTTTCGTAGAGCTTGCCATGGGGCGAGCTGTACATGTACTCAGTTTGTGTAACGCAAATAATGCTTGCGCTTTGTATTGTATTCAGGTATTATCCCACTAGAGCTGTCCATGGATACAGCTTCTTCGCCCGTGTTAGAGGCCCTCTGTCATTCGGCCGGCTCGTTGAAATGGCGTCTTTTTCACTTAAATTTCCTTTTCGTCAACCAATGCCATAAATGTCTGGGGACGGTTCTGGTATGTTGAGGAGGTTCGTCCTCTTCCAATCCAGTGGCCCATGCCGAGAAGCATGGAATGTAATGGAGAATTCCAACCAACCAAATTTAGTAGGCTACGGCTGGGATGAAGGCGGTACATGTACTCCTCCCATTCTCCCACCCCCATCATCGATTCTCTTTCCCTTTCAGCTTTGATTGAGCCTTTGAGAGAGAGCCACTCACTCACATTCACATTCACATCGCATATGCATGTTTTCTCAGCTCTCTCCTCCTTAACAACAGCAGCAACAAATGCCTCTCCCTCGAAGAGATGGCTTCTTTTCTTCTGCCTCGGACGGAAACAGCGTCGTCTCCTCTCTACCACCGCCTCCTCCTCCTCCTCCTCCTCCAACTCTTCGGTCCCAAGCCATGAACGTATAGCCCATCTGATTTTGGACCAAAAATCAGCAGCCAAAGCTCTCGATACCTTCAGATGGGCCTCAAACCTCCCAAACTTCGTCCACTCCCAGTCCACCTACCGAGCTCTCTTTCACAAGCTCTGCTCTTTCCGCCGTTTTGACACCGTCCAGCAACTGCTCGACGAAATGCCCCACACCATCGGCTCTCCCCCAGACGAGGACATTTTCCTCACCATCATTCGAGGTCTCGGCCGTGCTCGCATGACTCGTAGGGTTCTCCAGGTACTCGACTTGGTTACCAAGTTTCAAAGTAACCCATCTTTGAAAATCTTCAATTCCATCCTCGATGTCCTTGTCAAGGAAGACATTGATTCGGCCAGGGAGTTTTATAGGAGAAAAATGATGCGTCGTGGTGTCCAAGGGGATGATTATACTTTTGGGATCTTAATGAAAGGCCTTTGCTTGACTAATAGGATAGGCGAAGCCTTTAAGCTCCTCCAATTTATCAAGTCTAGAGGTACCAAGCCAAACACTGTTATTTACAATACATTGCTTCATGCGCTTTGCAAGAACGGCAAGGCTGGGAGAGCAAGAAGCCTGATGAATGAGATGGAGGATCCTAATGATGCTACTTTCAATATTCTGATATCCGGATACTGTAAAGAAGACAATTTGCTTCAGTCTCTTGCGTTGCTAGAGAAGAGTTTCAGTTTGGGGCTCATACCCGATATTGTCACAGTGACTAAAGTCATTGAAATTCTTTGCAATGCAGGTCGGGTGACAGAGGCTGTTGAGGTTCTAGAAAGGGTAGAGAGAAAAGGAGGTGTAGCCGATGTGGTTGCTTACAACACTTTGATAAAGGGCTTTTGTAGAGTAGGGAAAGCAAAAGTTGGGCACAGCTTCTTGAAGGACATGGAGAGAAAGGGATGCCTTGCCAATGTGGATACCTACAATGAGTTAATATCTGGCTTTTGTAACAGTGGGATGTTGGATTTGGCCATGGAAATGTTCAATGATATGAAAACAGATGGGATCAGTTGGAACTTTGTTACTTTTGATATGCTAATCAAAGGCTTGTTTTCAGGAGGAAGGCTGGATGAGGGTTTTAAGATCTTAGAACTGATGGAGGAGACTAAAGGGGGTAGTGCGGGCCACATTAGTCCTTACAATAGTGTGTTGTATGGTTTTTATAAGAAGCTTTTATGGGATGATGCACTTGAGTTTCTGACTAAGATGGAAAAGTTATTCCCGAGAGCTGTAGATCGAAGCTTGAGTATATTGGGGTTTTGTGAGGAGGGTGCCATGGAGAACGCAAAAAGAGTTTATGATCGGATGATTGATGAAGGTGGAATCCCAAGCGTTCTCATCTATGACTGCTTAATCCACGGATTTTGCCAGAAAGGGCGGTTGAGGGAAGCACTTGAGCTCCTGGATGAGATGGCTGCCCGTAGTTATTTTCCTGTTGCATCAACATGCAGTGCTCTTATTAGTGGATTCTGTAGGCAAGGAAAGGAAGATAGTGCGCTGAAGTTCCTAGAGGACATGGTTGAAAGGGGTTGGGAACCTGATATAGGAAGTTACGGTCCTCTGATTGATGCGCTTTGTAAGGGGGGCAAGTCCCAAAAGGCTTTGACCGTCTTCTTGCAAATGATAGAAAAAGGTGTGAGTCCTGACTATTCGACGTGGAGCTCTTTGCTTCTTTGTCTTGCTCGTCAAGATACAAGCTGGTTAGAAAGCAAGAATATGTTCTGTGCAATTAACCTACTGGAATCGATCCTTGTGGACTTGACTGAATAATTTTCTGAGGGTGCTTGGTTTTGTTTTTCTTGCTTAACGTAACGAGACAATCGAATGGCTCGAGTCCCTTTATTTACAAAATTGCTCGAGTTTCTTGATATCAGAGTAGGTGGCACAAGAGAAGTTTAACGCGCGAGATTTACTCCAGTGTCAGGACCCGTACGGGTATTCAGGTTCCTAACATCCAACAGGTAAATGGTGAATTCGATTGGGCAAAATGGATCAAAGTTCAATAATTAGTAGTGGCAGGCAGTGTCATTTGTGTTCGTGGAAAAAACAGTTATTATTTTTTTTCAAAAAAGCATGGTTCCGATGTCGGCAATGGAACCGATGGGACGTGTGGTACAACGACCGACCGACTGAGGCCGGGTCTCCAAAATGCTTTAGTGGGTGTTGGACCAAATTCGAAGTAGTTTTTTGGGCCATTTACTATTTAAGCTGAAGTGTGTTGTCGCAAAAGGGTCTTTGGGGGGGGGGGGGATGGCATATTTATAAGGAAAAAGTAGAGTGAGGGGAATGCGGTGTACACACATGAACGAGGCATAATTTGATGAAAAATTCACTGAATGTAAAAAAAAAAGAAGAAGAAGAAGAAGAAGACATGATATTGAGTCGTTGGAAGGTCTGTGTGCTCCGGCACGCACGTTGTTAAGTAGTTAAGTTCAATCATTCCAAAACGAAGTTGTAAGCAGCACGAAGACTTTTCTCATCCTTTGTTTTGAGATTTGGTAGGTCTGTGTTTTGCGTATAAACATAAATACGGGGCATTGCATTACATGATAGGGAATTAGGAAATAAATTATAAGGGAGTTCGGCAGGGAGAGATGAGGATGTGGGGGTTGGGGACAGTGCATGCATCAAGTCTTTTTTCGGCTTCTGTCCGTCGGTTGAAATGAAGAAAGTTCTCGGACAGAATGAGTCGACACATCGTGTGAACTGTGAAAGAGATTTAAGGGATATTGCATTCTGATCAACGCACGCAGCTTCTACGTATATGATAATAATAATCAAGTGTTTACTTTGACCGTCTCTGTCTTTCGCTCCCTCCCTCTATATATATATATATATATATATACACGGACACGTGGAAGATGGAAAAATCTAAATAAAACATGTGGCTGTGGCCAGGCGGGCAACCAAAGGCAAGGAGACGGTGTTCTCGGCGGATGGCTAGCGATTAGCAACAAACAAACAGTCGCACTCGGCAATAGGGATTGGAACGTCATTTCCTGGACTTCCACGACCCGCCCCCCATCCCACCCCCCCCCCCCCCCCCCCCCCCCCCCCCCCGGGGGGGGGGCACCTGCTTAATTAAATTAAACTACATCTATATTTCATTTTTAGGTAACCAAGAATTAAAATCGGGCAAGTGGCTTTTGCATTTATGGTAGTTTCTACGTCATCGGGACCATCTAAATAAATAAACAAATTTGATCGAGTGAACGGTGGTGGGCATGGTGCCGTACAGTCGGGAGGAGGAAGAGGAGGAGGAGGAGGAGGAGGAGGAGGGCATTATTATATGATTATTTTGACGACCCCCCGCGGGGGGGGGGGGTGGGGTTCGCGTCATTTGGCAGGTCGTGTGTATGCGTCCCTGCGTGACAGCGTCATCATCCTCATCACCCCATCCTTATTAGGAGGAGGAAGAAAAAGAAGAAGAGGAAAGAAAAAGGCATCGCGAACCCCTTCCTTCCTTCCTTCCCAGCACGGCCAGCCCTCCCTATTCAGTCATCCATTTCTTTGCTCTTTTCCTCTTTTTTTTTTTGTCCTTTTGCGTAAAGAAGGAAAGGAAAGAAAAGGAAAGGAACAGAAAAGAAAGAAATCGCGCATGAGAAAGAAACTACGAACAACCCTCCTTCCCAAAATCTCAATCGCCCACCCTGTTCTGTTCTCCGCTCTTTTGCGCTCTGTTTTGTTTTGTTTCAAAGAAATTGAATCTCGAGTGCCAGTTGCTTGGAACCTCTGAACCTTGATCGATCAATCTCCATCTTTTCTTCAATTCATTATTCCTCCCTCCCTCCGACGCATATTATCTGTATATCCATAGATAGGGTGGGGGTTCGGAGCTAATGGGATTTGAAAAGCAAGCAAGTTCATCGTCGCACGTGCTGAACGGGCCGGCGTTCCCCAGAGAGGACACCCCGCTCATGGTCAAAGGGAGGCAGGCCCCCCTCTCCTCAAAAGTCAAGACCTTTGCCAACGTCTTCATAGCCATAGTCGGAGCGGGCGTCCTCGGCCTCCCTTACACCTTCAGGAAAACAGGATGGCTACTGGGCTCCGCCATGCTCTTCTCCGCAGCTCTCCTCACCTACCACTGCATGATGCTTCTCGTCCGCACCCGCCGCAAGCTCGAATCCTTCCACGGCTTCTCCCGGATTGCTTCTTTTGGCGATGTCGGCTTTGCCGTCTGCGGTCCCATCGGCCGCCTTGCTGTCGACGCCATGATCCTCCTGACCCAAGCTGGCTTCTGTGTTAGCTACCTCATCTTCGTCTCTAACACCCTGGCCTACCTTTTGAATTTTCAGTCCGACGAAAAGATTTGGGGTTTTCTAAGTCCCAAGTCTTTCTTCATCTGGTGCTGTTTCCCTCTCCAATTGGGGTTGAATTCAATTGCAACACTAACCCATTTGGCTCCGCTCAGCATCTTTGCTGATGTTGTTGATCTCGGAGCTATGGCCGTGGTGATGGTCGAGGATGTCATGGCCTTTCTGAAAAATCCACCCGTTTTGGAGGCTTTTCGTGGCTTCTCTGTTTTCTTTTACGGTCTGGGCGTGGCTGTTTATGCTTTTGAAGGTATTGGCATGGTGTTGCCCCTAGAATCTGAGGCCAAGGACAAGGACAAGTTCGGGAAAGTGTTGGGCCTCTGTATGGCGTTCATTTCTTTGTTGTTTGGAGGGTTTGGGGTTTTGGGTTACTTTGCATTTGGCGAAGAGACCAAAGATATAATCACCACCAACTTAGGGCCAGGACTGTTGAGCACACTGGTGCAGCTTGGCTTGTGTGTCAACCTTTTCGTTTCTTTCCCATTAATGATGAATCCGGTTTATGAGGTTGTGGAGAGGAGGTTTTGGGATTCCAGGTACTGTTTGTGGATGAGATGGGCGGTGGTGTTGGGTGTAAGTTTGGTGGCTCTGTCGGTCCCTAATTTTGCCGATTTCTTATCTCTGGTGGGGAGCAGTGCATGCTGTGCTCTGGGTTTTGTGTTGCCAGCACTGTTTCATTTGATGGCGTTCAAAGGAGAGCTGCGATGGAGCGGATTGCTTTGGGATGCGGCTATCATTGTCTTTGGGTTCGTTGTTGGTGTCATTGGGACCTGGTCCTCCTTGGTGGAGATACTTGCCTCCAACTCCTCCCGAGAAAGCGTGTAGATTTTTCTCTCTTCCCTCGAATTACGGGTTGAACTGAAGTTCAAATCTGGATGATTTTATTGAGAACAAGACGGGAAACTTTCTACAAGATGGAAGCAACGTTTCACGAGCCCTGTTTTCCTGCATTTCCATTATAGCTGTTTCACATTTTACCAAGCTTGACAGCCTCCTTCCAGTTGAATGGGGCTGCCTCTTGTTGGGACTTCTGCTCGTTTTTTAACTGCCTTGCTCGTGCAAATTAGTTTAACGTATTCCTTGATGGTAATTTAAAACCTTACAAACTCAAAAGCATTGCAGACTGTCGCTAATAAACATTGTTATTCTGACGTTGGAGTATTGAATTTTTGTAGATGCCTTAAATGGGACATTATTTTAATAGCTACAAAAGCCATTTTATATATTCTGTTCATAACAACAATACTGCCTTAGATAATAATATTGGGTAGCTGTAGTCTCCACGTAGTGTCGAGTATATTTTCCGTCAATATGAAGTATATGAACTGGGAACATCGAAAGTAGTTTTGAAACGTACGCTGTTTTTCGATTGATTGATTGGGCTGTCCGAGCTAATGGGCCTTCAAGATATCTGAGACTTCCGGACATATGATCTTTTGCGGCGGGATGGGGGGGGCAAAATTTTCTTAATAAAAATCACCTAGTGATTAAAAATTAAATTTTTTATTTTAAAAATTTTAAATCTTAATTTTTTATAATAAAAAATTAGTTTATTGTATAATTTATGAGTTTCTTAATATTTAAAAATTAAAGAAAAGTAATATATATATATATATATATATATATGAAAATACAACCGCGAAAGCCAGACCCGAATAATATTCTATTTTTAGACAAAAATGGGGAAACAAAATCTGATCAGCAAAAATCAAACAATACAAGAGGAAAAATTACTCCGTTCGTTATCACACACTATTTGCCAACGGAAGAACCTGGCCGCCAGACATACAGGGAACAAGTCTCACCAGAAAAAGAAGAAGAAGAAGATACAATCAATATGAAACACGTTCTGTACTTTGCCGTTCATCACTGGCACTGAAAAGCTCTCCGTGGCTATCACAACTTTTCCTCAGAGTTCCACTCTCTAGCGAGGTCCTAAATGGTCCCCTTGAACCAAATGGATCGGCATCATCAAAAGATGAGAATCCATGGCGGCTATCATCAGGGTCTCCAGGCCCATGGGTAGAATCAAAGCCTGATAGGGAATTGCCATGGGATTGGAGAAAGCCACTGCCTTGGGCACTCAATGAATCAAAACTTGAGAATCCATAACTATGATCAGAATCTTTGGATTCTCTGAAAGGATCAAATCTCGCTGGGAAGCCCTGACCATGATCAGAGTCTCTTAACGAGTCAAACCTTGAGAACCCAATGGCTCTAAACAGAGTCCCTGAAAGAATCCAACCTCGGAAAACCATGACTTTGTTCCGAGTCTCTGGATTCTCTGAACAAATCAGACCTTGATGGGATTCCAGGATTTTTTATCCAAGTCTACCGTGCAGCGCATGGAATCAAACTGTGCAAGAGAAGGAGGTGAAGATTGAAATAAGCCAGCATCGTGCACACCAAATGAGTCAAACCCAGAGAGGCTGTCAAAGGAATGGTCCTCTGACCCTTCACTAAATCTTCGTGGGGATTTTCCAAAATTATAGGAAGGAGTGCTCGGAACAGAATCTGCAAACAATAACGTGGTCTTGCCCTGGTTATAGGCAGGGGTACTTGGAACTGAATCAAACACAGTGGGACTCCACCGCTGTTTATAGGCAGGGGTGCTTGGAACAGAATCAAACACAAATGAACTCTTCCCCCAGTCATAGGCAGGGATGCCTGGAACAGAATCCACAAAGAGAGATGAGCTCTTGCCACCTGAGGACCATGTTCTTATTGGATTTGGGCCAAAATCATCACCATCACCAAATATAGAACTTTTGTGCCCCTCATGATCCATGCCCTGCAAAAAGAAGAGAACAATACACTCAGTTTTCTTACAGGACCAGAAAGGCAGAGAAGGGAGAAACGTTGAAGTTGCCAACCAAACATCCAGCCACTATTCCCAACAACTCCAAAACTATCACAATCACCCTGCCCAGTAGACAAATATACAATGAGCATCAGGTTACTCCACGTGCATGTGTAATTAGAAAATTATGCAGGTTTCCTTTAGCTCAAAACATCGAATAACCTCCAACATTCTCGAGTGCAGAGAAATCATTCAGCTGCTAACAATAAATTCGGAGGAAAAGAACCTAAATAGACTAACCCTGCCACTACCTGGGCCCCACAGCACTTCTGTATCATAATGAGAATTGGATGCCCCCGAGTAAGATTCATCAACACTTATGTCACTAGAAAGAACAGATTCAGCTCCACCCACATCACTGCATAAGAACATCACCAGTAACAGCAGACATCCAAATGAAAGGTATGCCCGCACAAATTGTTGAAGATTTAGTAAGCAGTTGTGCAGGGTTATAAAGTAATATCGACAAATTGAACCCATCTTTGGATTTCTTTAGAATGAAGGGAACCATCTGCAGCGGCACTCTCTCTGACTGGAGAATTATGCAATTCATGGCTCTCCATAGCACTCCTCCCAGTCAGAGGAAATGAATGGAAGAGAGAGAGGGAGAGAGAGATGGAAGGTTGAATGAAATTGAGAAACAGAAGAGTGAGGGGGAAGGGAGATGTGAGGTGTGTGTGTGTGTGTGTGTGTGTGCAGGGACCCGACCTGAGCAAGGACTTGTTTGGCCAAGCCGGAGGCTTGAAAGCAAGCGACGGCTTCAACTTCACTGATATGGCCGTCTCCAACCAAATATGCATCAAACAGATCCGTGTTCCCCATTGTTCCCCTCTTCCTCCTCCTCTTCCTCTTCCTCTTCCTCTTCGCCCCCACCAGCCCCAGCCCTCACGACAAAGATTACACCGGTCACCGAACCCCCGATCACAGCCCCGGCCCTTTATTTCATTAATTAATTAATTAATAATCCAACCAAATATGATTTTGTATTTAGATATAATATGTCTATTGATTATTATCATATCATTCATCGTCGTCGTCGTCATCACTATTATTTATTGTAATGATGTCCCGATGTCGATAGATAAATAAGAAGAACAAGTCCAGTCCAGTTTCGATCGGATCGGGAGACGCAGGAGAGAGAGAGAGAGAGAGAGAGAGAGAGAGAGAGACGGAGAGAAGAGGAGCGGGTTACTCAAAGCCCATCCGAGAAAAATGAAGGCCCACTTTCGGCCCATGTCAGCCAGAACGTCGCTGGCTAAATCCATCCATCCCACCTCACAGCTTTTAGATTGGGTGGAAAAAGGTCAGGCAGAAAACCAAAGAAACACTTGTCCTTTGGCTGACGCACGGGGTCAACGTCGACGTCGACGTCTTTAATTCAATTCATTCCACTGAGCCCCCTCGTTCTTGTCTTTTTTTTGTGGGCAGAAATTTCCCAACCAAAAAATAAATAAATAAATAAAAAGCGCGTCGACCGTACTGAACTCCGCCGTTGCATAAATGGGCTAAAATTGCGCAGATCATGGCGAATAGAGGATTTGCCAGAGAGAGGAGTCGCGGACATTCCTCAGAGCAAAGTACAGATTCTTGGGTATCACTTTCAGTTGTTATTCATTGCATTGAGAAAATAAATAAATAAATAAATGCGACTGTCTCACGAAATCAAAATTGTCTTCGAGAGTTGTGGCATCGGAGTAGAGACAGTGGGCACTACGCGACGGCTGTGCTTTTCAGGGGAGGAAAAACAGAGGAAGCGAACAAGAAAAATAAAGTACGTTTAAAGAAAAAAATAAAATAAAATCGATAGATTGGCAACTCACAGACTTGCGTGCAAACAATGCCTCCTTTGAAGAGTTTGCCTCATTATTCTCCCCCCCCCCCGGCAACGTCGGCTACTTGGAAATTGCTGGTGACTTGACAACTTGGGCAGTGTTATGTAATAAGTTGTACAAATAAAAGTACGAG
>CM034046.1:13958832-14002108 GCA_019804595.1 Bruguiera parviflora | reverse complement strand
CACACACACACGTGGACCCATTAACCGACTTGGATTGTGTGTATAAAAATACGAGTGTACTGTACAGAAGATAATCAAATCAAAATATTGTCTTGCCTATATAAATAATAATAATAAAAAAAAAAACAGAAAGAAAGCAGGAAAGAAAGCCTTTTCTCTCTCTCTCTCTCTTTCTCTCTCACTCTCACTCTCACTCTGTCTCTTTCTGTGTACAAAGAAACTGCAATCAACCGCCCCTTCACGCCTGCTCTCTCTCTCTCTCTCTCTCTCTCTCTCTCTCTCCCCCTCCGAACCGCGTCTGAGGATCTCAAAGCAAGATTTTTGGCTTCTTGTTTATAGGCAATATCCAACAAAGACTAATCATCATCATCATCATCATCTTGGGATTTCAGGAAGATCGGACAATGTTCGTCAAAAAGCTGGTGGAGAAGGCTTCAAGGAAGGTCACTGATCCATCTTCTCTCTTTTGTCTCGTCAATTTTGATCTATGATTTCTTCCCTCCGCTTTCCGCTTTATTATTAATTACTTGCAGTTTCATACACGCGCGCGCGCGCGCACACATGCACGGAAATGAATTTGCTCAAAGCTTTTCAAGTTTTCATTAGGAAAGAAAGCCCGACGGATGATTAGTAGATTGCCGTATCTATCGTATCGTACACTGAACTCGAGCTCTGCTAATGATCTTGATTTCTCCTCTTAATTGTGTTTGGGCTTTGGATCGCCGGGTTGATCTTTTGATGTCTGGACTGACTGTCTGTGATCTTAATCTTCGGCGTATTGGTTCCCTGCAGTTCTATGCCATAATTTTGATCTCTGGTTTAATCAGTTATATACCAGAATCGACGTTTTGCTCTACCCATGTTTATTAGTTCCCCTGTAGTCAGGGGGTGCGATGGACTCCTGTGAAAAGGAGGAAAAGAATTGATGGTTTGATTTGACGCCAATTTTAGGAATCCACGTTCCGGATTAGGCGTCTATATCTTCAATTTCTTTCTCTCGCAAGCAAGCCATGGGTAGAATGTTTTCACTGACCGAGAAGAGCAGCAATATAACGCCGTTTGGATTTTTAGCATACATGAAATGAATCATGCGTTTCTTGATTGATTAATACGGGAGGTTTTTTTCTTAAGTCAAATGTTCATACCCGAAATAAAGTTTTTCTCTCTCTTTTTTTTTTTATTTAAATAAATAAATAAATAAATAAATATATATATATATATATTTATTATTATTATTATTATTATTATTATTTTTCCAAGTGTCTGTGCTCCATAATTCGGGAAGCGACATGTCGTTTGTGAGTTAAAAGTTCTTCGCTATATCCTCTTTGGGCCCGTCTCTGTTTAAGCCCATTATTATATTATTTCAACTTTTTTGGGTCATATTATATTATATTAATGTGGCCCAGGATCATCCATCCCCTTTCACCCGGTGATCGGACATTCCATTTTCATTTTGTCGTAATTATTACTAGGGTTAGCCAAAACAAAAGTTACTTGTGCCCACCCGTTCGACCGTGACCCCGGGGGGGGGGGGGGGGGGAGGGAGGGGGTGAGCGACAACTGTGTCTGTTTGGGTGTAATCAAAACATCGGATCCCGTCTTACCTCTGAAATTGGAGACCCGAAGAAATGAAACGCCACCACGGCCGCCCATTTGGCTGCCGCGTGTGCCCGAGGAAAGAGGATAAACATGTCTTGCCTTCCCAACAAGAAGAAAGAGGATAAGCATGTCACCTCTCAGATTTTTACCTCTTGTCAAAAATCTTTTATTAAGTTATTGTACTTGGCTTCAGGAGGTTAGTTTTTGGTCATTGAGTTTAGCTGACTTCTTCAGTTTGAATTCTAAGCCAAGGTTCCTGAGATTAACTCTTCCAAATTTTGATGCGGGTTAATCCATGTGTAAAACAGTTACCTAAACATTAGAAAACAGAACAAGAAAGAGGGGCAGAGGAGAGCAGCCGTTATTAGCCAATGGCACCCTTTTCCCCCCTTTTTTTCTTCTTTTCTTTTTGTTTTTTTTTTGAACTTAGGCCAATGTGTCGCTTGGTGACTGGACCTTCCTTGAATATTTGTGGCACAGTGCCACTGTGCCAGCGATCGAAGCAATCTCCTTTTTTTTTTTTGTTGTTTTCTTCTTTCTTTTTTTGTTTTCTTTTCTCTTTTTTGGGTTGTTCTTTTGAAAAAGAAAAGGAAAAAGAAATCTGGTTTTGTTAAACAATGTTTAGTGCTGTGGATGCGGAAGGGGGATTTAATTAATTCTAGCGTTTAAAATTACCCAAAATTATCAAATAATTATATATTCAACGTGTTATGTGTCCACGTGATGGTCGGTGCTGGTAGGTAGATTTTTCTTCTTCTTCTTTTTTTGGGGGGGGGGTGTTTAGCTGGCAGGTAGTTCATTTCAAAGGCGATTGCATTGCATTGACCCACGAATTTCTTGAGCTAATCCATGCCAGAGATGCATCGGGCCCCCCATTGCCCATTCCATGCTGCCACTGCCGCCGTTGATGGTCCATTGGATACCTTTCCCTAAAAATAAGTAATGCTTTCAACGGTCAATTGGATATTACTTTCGGGTCAGGTCGGCTGAGGTGCCCATTATTTGTTCCTCCACCAGGCCAACGTTACTGTAATCTTTAATTGGTTCCGTGGTGGTGGGCACAAAATCTCTGATCTTGGTCTTGTCCCTTGTCTCCTTCTTTATTATAGTAGCTAACGTCCAAGTGAACTGATCCCCGGTGGTTTTGTTGTTATCTCAATCAATCCCTTGAAATGAATCCTTTTTTATTTGCAGATGTTTTCTGGAACCTTAATTAACTTCTATTTCATGTGACGGTGAATCCTTTGTAGAAATTAACCAAGGGAAAATCAAGAATTTAAAAAGAAAAAAGAAATTTGTGACTGGCTAGTTTATGAGTTTTTGACAAACTTGTTGGTTTTGGTGGCCGTGGGTGCTGCAGCCGTCGGATGGTTTAAAGCCCGGAGATGTAGAACCACGGTTGGCTTTTCACTATGGGATACCCTCTGGAGCCATCCTGTTGGCTTATGATCCCCCTCAAGAGTTACTTGCAATTTCTACCAAGTGAGCAACTCCTCAGCACTAACTAATAGCTATAGTCCTCACCACCCCCCCCAAACCATCATTGTTCATTTGTAATTAGCAATAATAATTTGAATACGCAAAAACATTGAGGGGGGAAGGGGATGGAGATATAGACGGAAACATTATTTGATCAATATTTGTTTGCTTTAATATGTCTGTTCATCACCAGAGATGGAAGAATTAAATTATTTGGAAAAGATAACACTCAGGCTCTGCTTCAATCCCCTGAGGCCCTACCAAGCAAGTTTTTACAGGTTCCTACGCTCTCCACAACCACAAACCCATTAGTTATTACTTTCTAAGACATCATTCATTCATTCATTATTCTCCTTCTATGCAGTTCTTTCAGAATAAAGGCTTCCTTGTAAATATAACTTCCAGCAACCATATAGAGGTGAGTTAATTTGTATAAATTGCTGTGATGAAAATTTAGTAATGTATATGAAATGTAAGCTCCCCGTAAGCCACATGCGGTCTTGACCTTTAGACATACGGCATACATTAGGTTTGGGATGTTGACAAGAAGCTGTTGTCTGATGTGCATGTCTGTAAAGAAGACATTACCTCATTTACGGTTATGCAACATGCTCCCTTCATGTAAGTGATTTCTCAACTTCATCTTATGTACAGGAAGAGGTTACATGTAAGTTAAGTTCCCTTTTCATTTATTTATAGCTGTAAATGTAAGATCCATATTGGCAGGTACATTGGAGATTCGATTGGTAATGTTTCTGTTTTCAAGCTCGACGAAGAAATATATCGCATTGCACAGATGCAATACAATATACCTTTCCCTGCGTCTCACGGTGAGAAATGAGAATCCTCCCCTTCTTCTGCTCTCTCTCTCTCTCTCTCTCTCTCTCTCTCTGAGTGCATGAATGCTGTATTGACCTTTTTGTCTTGGAATTCCATGAATTGCAACTTCTAACTTCTGGTTATCCTCATCTTTTTCCTTCATGTGGATTTGAGTTGCCTTTCATTGCACCAAAACCTCTTGGGGTAATATTTAACTCTTTATTGGTAAATTGGTGTTATATTCAATGCAAGCAATTATTTCATATAGGGACTCCAAATGAAGTTTCAAGTGAAATTGCTATCTTGCATATACTGCCTCAACCAACGGCTGAAAGTAAGAGGTAGTCTCATAGACTTGTCATTTCCTGTCTAAGTGAGTAAATTTAAACAACTTTGGTTTACTTGGCTCTGACTCATACTTGCTAAACAGCCTTCTTGGTGTATTTTTAGTACATGGCGTAATTCTTGGAGTTTTTATATCCTGAATTGATGCTGTTATGCAGGATTCTTCTAGTATTCAGAGATGGCCTGATTGCATTGTGGGATATTCAAGAGAGCAAGTCCATTTTTACAATAGGAGGAAGCTTGCTGCAATCATATCATGAGGCAAAGGATGCAACTTGTGCATGCTGGGCATGCCCTTTGGGAAGTAAAGCTGCTGTTGGGTACAGCAATGGAGAGATTTTCATCTGGAAAATTCCTGCTACTGCAGATATAAGAACTCCAACAACAGCAGATAGTGGCACTCATAGCATCCCAATATCTAAGCTCAATCTTGGCTATAAGTTGGAGAAGATTCCTATAGCATCTTTGAAATGGCTACATGCAGATGGGAAGGCAAGCCGACTCTACGTAATGGGTGCTTCTGACTTTGCATCCACGAGCTTGTTACAGGTGGGCCAAAGTTGCTACAAATGATTGCAAATGAAACAAACACTAGGCTATTTTCATTCAATAATGTTTTTTGCTTTACATGTATGATCATTCCCATAAGATCAGCTTATTACTTCTCAAAAACCTCTGGGCTCTTTTTCTAAACAGAAGATCACAGACACAAAGTTTATGACCAGACATGTGATAAAGCTCCAAATTTTGGACGTTGCACTGTATAGTGTGATCATGAAATATTGGTCTTATTCTGGTGGGCAGGTAATTTTATTAAATGAACATACTGAAACTCGGACAATCAAGTTAGGCCTTCATTTGTCTGAGCCTTGTATTGACATGAAGATCATCTCAAGCACCTCGGAGAATAACAAGCATAAACAGGATTCTTTTATCCTAATTGGAAAATCGGGGCAGATTTATGCTTATGATGATTATTTGATAGAAAGGTATCTCTTACAATCGCAATCTAGGGGTTCACTCTCATTGCCAAAAGAGGCCAAGTTGAAGATGCCATTTGCTGACTCAAACATCACTGTAGCCAAGTTCATCACAAATGATTCATTCCCTTTGAGTTTCTCAGAGGAGGTACTTTGCTGATAAAGCTTTAGGCTACAGTTGTCTGCTATCTTGCCTTTCATATAATGTTTTTGTTCTTGATAGTCAAGCAGTGTGGCCATCTTATTCTATCCATGTAGGACTACATTCTGTTGGCCAAAAATTTTCCGTCTCTTTTTCCTTGTGAAGAAAAGCCCAAGGATGGAACGCTTGGGCAATTTAGCGGGTTCACAAATGTCAAAAACTTGTACATATCCGGGCACAGTAATGGGGCCATAAACTTTTGGGATGCATCTTGCCAGTTGCTCATCCCAGTTTTATCCTTGAAGCAACAGGTATGCGTTTGATGTTTTTTTTTTCCCTTTAATTATTCTGCTTAATTTATTGTTCATTATTTGTATTCTGTTTTCCAAATGCAGAGTGAAGATGATTTCACATTAAGTGGTGTAGCACTGACAGCATTGTATTTTGATGGCAATTCTCGTCTTCTTATTTCAGGGGACCAGAATGGGACGGTGAAACATTATTTTTTTCTTGATTTAGTGTAGTATATATGAAAATTATTGCGTGTTATCTCCATGTTTATATGTACACACATGAATGTATACAAGTATCATGCCTTCTTGGACAGTTATAAGTGAAGCTGATATCATTATAATGCTGTGATTTTGATATATCCTGAGGATTAGCATGTTAGACATTTACTTCTTCCATTGTTTCTGTTTGTAAAATAGGAGACATTTTCTTTACTTATTTGTTGTTATGGGATGTTCTCTTGATTGTAGTCTTGTGTTTCATATTCTGCAGGTTCGCATCTTTAAATTTAAAGCAGAGCCATATGCCTCAGAGAACAATTTTCTGCCCTTTCAGGGTATTTGATTTTTTTTTTTTTTTTTCTTATTTCTTTTTGTGTTGAGTTTGCTGTCCTGTGGATGAATCCCTCAGACTTGCAAGTGTCCTCAGTTCCTATTTCCAGGTGAATGACCTTGAGTTATGGCATGTTAACTGATTAAACTAATCACAGGAGTCATGTTTAACTTTCAACCTTAAATTCAGCATGAACTTTTTATGTGACAATTTGTTTGTCTCAGTAAAGTTATGAATTATGATTGTTGCCAACCGTACATGAGTTTAGGTCTGATTTCTTTCACGCATTCTAGTTAGGTGACTTATAAATTAGTGAGTAATGTATGTAAAAAAAGTAGTCACAGGTGTTTCTACATTGTTTACTTCTCAGGCAGTTCAAAGAAAGGTAATAGTCACATCATCCAGAGTATTAAACTTATTAAGGTGAATGGCTGCGTTCTTTCCATGAACAGAAGCCATAGTTCTGGACGGCTTGCCATTGGGACTGACCAAGGATACGTATGCTCGTTATCCCTGTTTTCTCATTCTCTGCCTCCTTTTTATTGTTTCTTTGTTGTCTCGTATCAGGAGAGAATAACTGGTCTCTGTAATTTTGTACCCAAATTCTAATGTACAGGTTTCAGTACTTGATCTAGAAGGGCCAACACTGCTATATCAAAAGCACATTGCAAGTGAAATTTCCGCTGGCATAGTCTCTGCACAGTTTTCAACCTGCTCTCTTCGTGGTTTTGAGAAGAACGTTTTAGTGGTTGCAACAAAGGATTCATCAGTTTTGGCTCTTCAGGATGATACCGGAAACATGTTGAGCACTACCACCATTCATCCTAAGAAACCCTCCAAAGCTTTATTCATGCAGGTTCTAGGTAGGCACTAGCTTCTCAAGTTTTTCTTGTGTCTTGCACGATAGTCATGATTGTAAACATCCCAAAACCTAATGTGTCCTTTTGAATATTAATTAATTTATATGATGAGAATTAGATACAAGAATTTCTTTCACTTGCAGATGGTCAACACTTGTTAACAAGAGGATCAAACATGCCAAATAGTGCAGATGTAAGCAGAGCAGACTCTATTGATCATGGAAAAGAGTCCTTTGTGCTGCTGTGTTCTGAGAAAGCTGTGTATGTTTATGCCCTAAATCCTGTTGTTCAGGTAATACCTTTTCATCAATATGCTCAGCTTTCTCTTTATGGATCAGCTTCAATTTCTATGAATGTTCCCTTTCTTTTTTTTTTTTTCAGGGAGTCAAGAAGGTTCACTTCAAGAAGAAGTTTCATTCCTCTTCCTGTTGCTGGGCTTCCTCATTTTATAGAGGATCTGATGTTGGCCTTATACTCCTTTTATCTACTGGGAAAATTGAAATAAGGTGCTGATATATTCTTTCTCTGTTTTGACTATTAGAATCTGGATTACATAGGAAGGGCATAATTCATGACTCTTTTCATGGAAGTCACCAAACAATTAGACTGGAGAAAGTATGGAATGCCCCCATTAGCATAACTTTTCTTATAACAAAAACAGTGCAACAGTTCTTACTGTGGACTGGGTGTGTTCTTAGCAGAACACAGTGCGTGGCTTGTAGACTAGTTCTGATTTTTCCTGAAACATTATCTTGGCATCCTTGTTCAATGTGGTTCTGGTAAATATAAATCACATTTCAGACAAGGAAGTAAAATGCTTGAAATTGATTGGCTAATTGCAAAATTGTCATGTTCAATTGAGCAACCAACTGAGCCTCATGTGCAAACTTACTATAGAATTACTACTTAGGTCTTAAAGACTCCTAAATATTTTCTTTTCCTGAGAAAATACCAATTTTTAATGGAAGTCCGGGGTAGGCATACCTAAAAAAATTTCCACCATACTAAGTTGGAACAGGTTTTGTTTCTTGTTTACAATATCAATAAGCTAGCAACTTTCTGACACATATGTTCTTCTATTGGTTGCTTGTGAAATGCAAGGTGCTTGCCAGATTTATCACTGCTAAGTGAATTGTCACTAAGGGGTTTCACACATTCAGCGCCCAAACAGAATTCCATGTCTAACTGTTCAATATGCTGTTCATGGGATGGAGAACTTATGGTGGTAATTTCCTTGTTTACCTTTTGGTGAAATTTGTTTGGACATATAAACAGTAAATGCTATGCCTCTTCTTCTGCAGTTGAATGGCTATCAGGAAATGTATGCTGTTTCAACTTTGCTCAAAAAGGAAAACTTCAGGTTGGTACATGTGCTTGTGAATTCCACCATTATGCTTTCATGCAAAAACATAGGACTGTATTTCTTGATCCATAGCTATTGGCCAAAAGCTTCTATCCAAGGTTCTTCTTCTTCTTCCTCCTCCCCCCAACCCCCCAAATCTTGTCCTTTTTATAACCAAAAACGCAATCTCTTTTTTCTCTTTTTGACATAGCTGACAGTAATCTCTTTTTCTCTCAAATTGAAATTCAAAATAGCTGAAACTATGATATGTTAACGAATGAAATATGATTCACAATTTTTTCACGGGAACTGGTTTTCCATTCACTCATTCAAGCATCCAAATTTATTCCGTTGCCACACTTCCTTTTTAGGCTTTTGAATTCTGTCAGCCAAGTCTACCAAAAAGATCTGATGCTATCACAAGGAGGGCTTGCCCCTGGATCAATGGTCCCCAAGGACAAGAAAAAGGTACAACCTACTCTGGAGATAATTGTTTCTCTGAGACCAAGTAGGGATGATTCTCTCTCTTCTTATTTTGGCATGCCAGGGCATATTCAGCTCTGTAATTAGAGATATAAAAGGGAGTAAACCAAAGCAAGTTCCTGAGGTAGAAACAGAAGATACTAGAGAAAGTATTGAAGAGCTTTCAACAATCTTGTCAGTGATGAACTTTGAAAGTGATGCCCAGCATAAAGACAGCTTGGCAATGGATGATGATGGGATTGAGTTAGATATAGGTATGGAATCCTTGTGCACAAGATATGACTTCTGGTGGATATTGCATAGTCAGAATTTATGTCCATAGGAACCATTAAGATGACTTTGGTGTTTCGTGCATCCATTTATAGCTAATGCTAGAATTTAAGAAGTTCAAAAAAACAAGAAAAGAAAAAAGACTAATGGTCTTAAGGCAGTTCTCAATCTCCTTTTCCATATGCTTTAGTTGTAGTTTTCTGGTTTTTGCTTTGTTCCCCATTTTTGTACGGAAACAGTATTGGGATAACTTACGGCAAATATGTCCTTTTTGATATGGCTTGCATCTAAAGATGACATCGACCTAGAGGATCCTGGAGAAAAGCCTAAAGAGCATCAGAACATGTTGGCAGCTCTTAATAAGCCGAAATTGGCAAAAAAATTTCAGGCTTTTGGAGGTCAGTTAAACAGTTATTGGTATTGGTTTATACTAGGTTCTTTTGTGTAGTCTCATAATAACAAGATATGCTGGCTGACTTCAGAAAATCTGTGATTTTCAGGTAAAATAATGCAAATGAAAGGAAAAAATGAGAAAAGTGTCAATAAGGAGGAACAGAATGATAAAGTCGGGGCAGTGGATCAAATCAAGAAGAAATATGGCTTTTCTTTGGCTGGTGTAAGTAATTTTCACTCTCACATTTGACAGAACTTGTTACCAGCAGTTTGGTGATTCATCTGGCAGAGCCCTAACACTGCAACTGTCAACATAAATGCTACTTAGTGTTGGCTCCGCAAGGTGCATTTATGTGTGAATGGGCATGAGATACCATGTTCTGTTAAATATTAAAAAGGTTAGATGCGTTAACCAGGGTAGCTTTAGCGAGAAACAAAAATCCGGTCGGCTAAAATAGGGCCTTCTATGCGCTGGTGCTTGTGGATTTAAGAATTTCAATTAACAAATTGCGAGCATACCAGCGTCTTTTTCCTTTTTGGTCTTTTGACTGCAGGATTCAAGTGCTGCTAAAATAGCCCAAAGCAAGCTGCATGAGAATTTGACTAAGTTGCAGGTACCCATACCGTCTAAGAACCATCCTTCTACCTTATGTCCTTCAACTGGGCTAAATTTGTGAACATTAGTGAATACATCTCCATTAATGTCCATTTGTTTCAGCCTATTAAGCAGGGCAAAAGCAACAAACAAATATTTCTCATTGCTAGAACTTTTGAGGATAAAAATTCTTCACTAGGGAAAACCTTATTTTGGTTAATTGATTGAGCAGGGCATCAATTTGAAAGCTACGGAGATGCAAGACACAGCCAGCTCATTCTCTTCCATGGCAAAAGAAATGCTGAGAATTGCAGAGAAAGATAAACGAGCCTCTTAGCCAGAAATACCTGGGCTGTTGTCGAAGAATGCATTAGTACATTACTCTTACATATTCCCTTGCATCATCGCATGCATATTTTTATCATCTCCGTGTGGTCGTTGGACACCCAACAGCTTGGCTATATATCGTGGACTCGGTCCAAAGTCCTTGAAGTTGCCCCTAAATCTCTTTTTATTGCTTTGCATCATTGCATTCCTATTTGTATCATCTTTTTTTTTTTTTTTAAGTTTTTGTTTCTGTACGTGATTAGACAAGTCCAAAGGCAACATATCTTTTTGTGTAAATTTTCAATCTTGCTACCCTGAAGTTCCCTGCTTCCCTTGTTCCCTGCTTCCCTTGTTCCTATCATCCTCCAAACCTTTCACCTTCTCTCTCCATCTCTCAGGCACCTGCTCGCTCAATGTCTATCACTTATTGGTATCAATTATCATGGTTCTTGCAAAAGTCAGGCTGCTAGGGCAAAACAAAAGCCAATGGAAACAACAACAATAATTCAGGTATTCAACGTTACCGTACAAGCAAGCATGACCGAGGTAAGCGGCGAGTAATTAAGAGCACAGAAATTTTTTTTTAAACTATGCTTTGGCGCTTTGCCTTTAATGATCACTCTTGATTAACTGTGCTAAAAATGGATTACATAATTAGAAAAGCCATTGGACATGAAAGACCATATAAATCCCAAACGAAACCGCAAAGCTTGAAGATTAAGTACATAAGCATGTGGGAGCTAATTCCTACTTTTATCCTAGTCTAGTCTTCGGAAGCAAACAGAAACTTAAATGTCAAATGCAAGTCATTCTATTCTAAGCAGTTCTGCAATTGCTTCTTCCATCCCCTAGAGCTCCTAACTGATTATTCATCATCCTCATCCTCCTGCACAAAAGGGGAGGAAAGCGAAAAACAAAAGATTAGCATTCAAATCCTGAAACAGCCAACTGTGACAATCCCCATAAAGGTTGCTTGCTCATATTACCTCCCCACTCTCCTCTTCTTCATTCCCTTCATCATTCACCTCAGATTTGGACTTGTCAGATTCATCATCAACATTTGTTCCACCAGCCTTTGTTACATACAGAAAACCAATTAACGGGCGTTAAAGTAGTACAACAAACAATTTCATCACAAAAATGGCCAACTCCAGAGAGAAAAGAAGAATTATACCAGTCTTTTATTGTAAGCAGCCATGTTTTTGTTATACTCAGCCTTTCTTTTCTCCGCCCCCGCTACATAGGTAGCTTTCTCCTGATATAATTTTCAAGATTGAGGTTATAAGGGAACAAGTAACAAGCTGAAGCAAGAAAACTTGGGAACTTATCCCTAAAATACTCACAGCATCTGACATTGATTTCCACTTATCTCCACCAGCTTTACCCACCTGATTAATCACAAAGGCAAGCCTCAATTCTTTTGAAATTTTTTTTTTCAATAACATCAATAATAATCATAGGAAAAATTTAATTATTTCCCAAATAAAACATAAGAACGAATCAAATGAAAATCAAGGAAATTATTTTAAGTTTCGTTTGAGTGAGAATACTCTCAACAGTAGGTTATAAAAATAAAAATAAATTAAAAAAAAAGAAGAAAAAACGGGAAGAGAAGAATAATATACTTACAGCAGCAACAGATTTGTTGTCAGGATGCTTCTCCTTGTACTGTTGTCTGAATTCCTCCCTTCAATTCAACAAAGTTTAATTTAATTCAAATTGAATTAAGGATATGGACGCAAAATTGAATGGGCGGATTCATAAAATAGGTTAACTCGTACACAAAAAGAGAGGGAAAAAAAATTAAAGAAGAAAAACGGGGAAACAGAGGTGATAAACATACATGAAAACGAAGAAAGCGCTGGGAGGCCTTTTTGGCTTGTTTGGATCTTTGGCCTTCTTACCCGCTTTCCGGCCAGTTCCTGCACCTTTCCTCTTGAGCCTAACAACAAATCCAACGCCACAATTCACGAAAAAGACGGAACGCCAAAGCCATTCTAATCTGAAGGAAGGAAATCCCCCTTCTTTCTCCCTTTCTCTCTCTCTCTCTCTTTTTGTTATTTAAAAAAAAAAAAAAAAGGAAGTGCAGACAAAAAAACAATTCCTAGATCCGAATCGCTATCGTATGATTTATAAATACGAAGACAATCGAAAAGTAAGAACCAGGGAAATACTGACCGAACATCGGTGGCCTTGTTTGTGGTGTCAGCCTTCGATTTACCGCCTTTCATGGCAGCTTCTGCAGAGAAACAGCGAAAACCGGTCAGACTCGCAGGACAAACGGTCAGGATGAGACAGAGAGCCGCGCGCAGAGGTATGAAACACACACCTTAGGGTTAGGGCTCGCGAAGAGATTAATAGGTAGAAACAAAGCTGGCGGGTGTGGGGGGGGGGGGGTGAGAGGCTTCGTGGGTGCCTGCGTTGCGGGGGACGTGTTATGAAAGGGAGCGTTGGCTTGGCTAGGCTAGAGTTGGCTTGGCTTAGAAACTTAATAAAGAGGAGGAGTTGTTGTGGGCGGGGCGCGGGGAGGGGTTTCTTCGGGGAAACAGAACAACGCGTGTGCCGATACTCTGGTGGCAGTTGGGCCCCCCACAATTAAAAAAGATGGAAATTAAATTGAACGGACGAAAAGGTTTTTGAGTGCACATTTGGGCGGGAGGGATTGCGCCACGGAGAAAACAAACAACTACTTTTGAAAGGCCACCGAAGTCAATCCCTGTCTCTCCCGCCGAAGTCATCCTATTGGTCGTCGCTCCCACCCTCTCTCTCTCTCTCTCTCTCCTCGTGTCTTCGTAATCATAACCAAAAAAAAAAAAAATTTGGGCTTAATTAGGGAGTTGGAGCTGTTGGGCTCGTTGCTTTTTTGTCTGCGCGAATATAGACTAATTAATTTTTTTTTTTAAATTTCGATTCTAAATAATTAAATACTTTATATATATATATATATATATATATATATATATATTTATTTATATTTAAAAAAAACCTGAAAGAGGGAAAAAAACAAAACAAAAGAAAGGTTATCGAAATAAAAGGTGGAAAAAGTTTTTTTTTTTATATTTTTCTTTTAAAAATGATCCGTTGAATAATTAATAAAATATATTTAATTTTTATTTTTAATTTTTATTTTTAAATGGAAAAGAATACAATATATCATACTTTTTTAAATTTTTATATATTTATATTTTGAATAATTTTTTAATGTAATTTTGATAAACTATTTGTGATTTGATGGATGTGATTTTTAGTTAATATTTAGAAAACACACATATTTTTTTATAATTGAATTAAATTTTTGTAAATTATAAGAGTAAAATTTACTTCTCAATTTTAGTAACTTTTTATTTTTTTATTTGTAATAGAATTGTTAAATCATATAAATAATTATTGATCTATAATCTGATTGAACTAAACTTTGAAATAAAATATATGTAAGACAAGTGAATAATTATTAGCCACGGTTTAATTGAACTGAATTCTGAACCATTGGTAAAAGATGTTTAAGTGTTCATTTTAAATAATTAAATTGTTTTTTTAGATTTATTAAATTGTAATTTACAGTATGTAATTATCTTGTTTTATCTATAATTTTTTATTTAATTTAAAATAACTTTTATTTAAATTATTTAATATAATTTAAATTATATATTTTTATTATATTTATTTAATTATAATGAAATTAATTCTTACTCAAAATATTCTATAATTATTTAGATATAGCATATAACTAAAAATTTTCAAATTTTGTTTCAAATCAAAAAAATCTCATTTAATTTAATCTGATTTAAAATTTAAATAAATTATTTAAAATTAATTTTTTAAAAATAAATATATAAATTTTGTTAATTAAATTAAATTAAAATAAAACTAGATTAAACTAAAAGTAATATTTTTCTTATAAAATTAATATTATCTTATATAAATTACTTGTATTATTATTTGTATTATTTAATTATTTCTTTACGGGTTATTCTTTTTTTTTTTGCTTATTTATTTATTATTTTTAAGTTTTTTATTTATTAAAAGAGGCAGCGCCAAAAACCAATATTGATTGGAGAAGAAACACGATTCCAAACAAATGAGAAAAACTCCCTTTAGATTAATGGAACAAATTTGCTGACCCGGGTGGATTGCTGTCAACCAAGGTTTGATTATTCCAACCTGCAGTTAGTGGGTTGCACCAGAACAATCGGAAAAACAATTAAAACCCACCACTGACCAGCTTACTACACAGGGAGCAGGAGCATCAGTGTATTGCAAAACAGATTCATATCGGCTATGCTGCCACGGAGCACCCTTCACTTTAGAACATGTTAGCTACGCGACACTTTGTTTTGCACGGTTTATGTCCTCAAACTGGTGAGTATATCCACAAAAGATTCTTCCATAATCAGAAACATACAAGTGGAAACAAAAACACTCGAAGCTGATGATTACAGGATAGAAATCCTGTCAGGGCAATCATAATATGACAGTAGCTGTCTACCTGGCGTTTGCAGACCGCATGCATCAGCATTTCAAGACCTAAAAGATAGCCTCCTAGGGAACAATATGCGAAGAACTTTGCTCTTTTGATTTTTAGGAACTCTTGTATATGCTGCTACGAGAGACTGTATCTCCTTCAAGTAATCTTTACACGAAGCACAAGGATAATTGGTATAGAAATTCAAAGTTACAATTCAATTACCATAATTTTGTTGTCCAAAAATGACCTGCAGCGCTCCAAGACTGCAAATGTGTTGAGGCAAATGAATGAAGACAGAATCAGTAATTATCTCAAAAACAAAGCACACGTCCATATTTAACTGGCAGACTGCATATGAGTGCATTGCTTCTTCTATCATTATGTGTTTTTGTTTTCACTTTTTCTTTGACCAAAAGAAAAAAAAAAAAGGATGAAAGTCACTCTGAACATATGTTGTGATGTCTGTCACTAGTCTACTAATGGTTGTAAAGAAGAAAGCGAAAACACAATATGAAGTATTCATGCAATCAAAATCAATAAAACTTGGTCCAACTGCACAGGTTGCTGAGATACGACAGCAACAGGAGTCTTCCGGGACCAGCAAATCAGCACAAAGCACACCACCACCCGTATATCCAATTAAGTTGTCAATGACTCGGAACAAATGAATGCTCGATCCGACTTCAACGTCATCACTAGTACCTTGGAGATAAATAGAATTATTTGGTATAAATCGTAGGACAATTTCATTTGCTTGCCGTTCAATTCCTTGCCCGGATGACAAATAGATATGCTAGAAGCTCCCATGGTTGCCGTTCACTTCAAATGAAAAGAATCACCCACTGCGAGGAGGCAGCCTCTTTCCCTAGTTGCATTGTTTCTGCACTCAAGTGGACTTGACAAGCACATCCTCTGTCGATGCAAGGGAAGAGAAAAGCGGGGAGGGGGGCGGGCGGGGGAGTATCATAGCAGTAACGTTCTCTCAAACCTCAACCACACCAAGAAGAACGAGAATCTTTAAAATCCTAGAAGCCTTCTTCATATATAAGTGACGGACATTTATAGCCAAAGTCATTGCATCCAAGACGGTACGGTCGAAACCGAGACGCAGCTGCCACGGCAGCAGCATGAAGTGACCATATAAAGATAAAGAGATCAAGTAGCTTGTTAATCTTACCATTAAAAAACGTGATTGTATAATAATTATTATTTTTTTTAAAAAATAAGGTTATTAGATAGTAAGTAAATAATAATAATAACTATTATTATTATTATTATTATTATTATAATATAAGATGATAAGTTTATAATTTTTTTAAAAAAATTAAATTGGCTATTTTAATATTGTTATTCTTTTTAATTGAGAAATTATTTAAATAATTTATAATATTATTTAAGTAATTTATATAATTTAGATAATAATTTTTTTAAAAATGAAAATATGTCTAATTTGAATAAAAAAATATTTTATTTAAATAACTTTTAAAATAAAATTTAATATTATTTAAATTTAAAATATTTTTATACCATTTTTATAATTTAGTTTAAGTAAAAAATTATTTAAAAGTTTAAAATGAATAAAATTTATATTTAAAAATAAAAAAAACTAATTTAAATAATTATTTAAATAAATTATACAGTTATATAAATTTTAGTTTTTTTATGTAATTTATATAACAAATTATTTAAAATTCTTAAAAATAAAATAAGTCATACTAAAAAAAATATTCAATTTAAATAATTACTGAAAATATACAAATTAATTTAATTTGGAACCAAATTAAAAACTCGAAAGATTAAGTAGCAATTGTAAACAAACACCGAAGATTCCTTCCTTAAGCCTACCGACCGAATATTTTTGTAAATTATGACCATATGGACTCTGACTGCGGCACACCAGATGCAATAAAACTAGGGAAAAAGAAAAAAGAAAAAGAAAAGAAAAGGCGGCGTGGTGTGTGTGTGTGTGTGTGTGTGTGTGTGTGTGTGTGGATAGATAGATAGATATTTGAGAATATTATTTGCACCCACCCACGGAGCCAAATTCCGAAAATATATGGCCTTCTTCTCGGTCGTTCGGTGGGGGGGGTGGTGGTGGTGGCGGCGAATGGGGGCGGATTAATTTTGGGATGTGGTGAGTTTCATTTATTCGCGGCTGAGTTAGGAGAGTTCGGGCCATGTAGGCCCAACGTCAGCTCAGCTCAGTCCACTGGCCACCGCGGCCCGCTAGGTAACCAAAAAAAACAAAAAAGAAAAAAGAAAAAAATCGTAAAAAGGGGATTAATTATTGGCCGGTTACTCACTCGACGCTCAGACAGAAGGGGAGGGCGCAGAGGCTGTGTGGTTGGTTGTTAGGCAGGCGGGCAGGGCAGGGCAGGCTAGGGTTCTCTTCTAGTATCTCTTCTCTTGTCTTCTCTTCTCCCTCTTTTTTTTTTTTTTTAATTTTCCTTTTATTTTGGCCTGAACAATTTATATTTCTATATATATATATATATATATAGAGAGAGAGAGAGAGAGAGAGATAGATATAGAAAGAAAGAAAGAGAGAAGGAAAGAAAGAAGATAAAACTCCTTGGCCTTTCAATCGATAAGGTCAGGCTAGGGTTCTCTGAAGATCTCGGTGGTGCTGGGTGGCTGCAGATTCGTTTCGTTGAACCGACCAGAATCAAGGCCGAGGAAGACGAAGGCTGCGAGTGCGTCGTTGCCCGAGCTAACGACAACATGTACGGATCCAGGGGGTAAGTATGACCCAAACCAACAAACAAACTAACTAACCACACATTCATCTTTCTTTCTTTCTTTCTTACCAATTATTCTCCTGGAATTTTCTTTCACTTTACTCTTGCTTTCTTTTATTATTTTTTTAATCTTTTTATTTTTATTTTTTTGGGTGTTTTGAATGCTTTTCGAAAACAGACTGTCTGTCTGGGAAGGAACTGGGTATTGTAAAATACTTGGATGGATCAAATGGATTGTTGGATTCTTCCTGAAAATTTTATTTTCCCAACTCTGCTTTCTCTTCTCTTGGATCAATCGCGTTTATTTGTTATCCATCTATTGACTGCCTTTTTCCTTTATTGAACCTTTGGATTGATTTCTCTCTGCCTCCTTTTTCTTTCTTTCTCTTTGATGGTTTTGGTTTTTCCTGTCTAAAGACCAGACGAGAAGAGATGTCGATTCTTTTGCCTAATTGGTAGTTCTTTGGATGCGATGCACGCTAATTCTTGAATAGTTCACGGCTGACGAAAGGGAATTACAATAAACTAAGTGTATTTCTGAAACTTAACTTGCTCATTGAGATGTTGTATGTATGACCATCCAGAAAGCCAAAAGAACTCCTTTTGTGTCGCATTACATAACCAGTATTGCCGTAATCCCAACCACTCGATGACTTTGTCTCTGTCCTTAATCTTAGCACCTTGATTTGATCGTGTGCATATTGTATTGCTTGTTATTGAATACTTGGGATTAATGTGTGGTTGCTTTTAGGAGGGCTTTCAGTTATGGTACTTTTCTTTTTCATATAAAAAAACTGTAGGAATGTTAGGTGTCTGGGAAGTTTGGGTTGGGTTTGGTTTTATTAACAGGTTGAGTGGGGATTTTTTTTTTTTTTTCTTTTGGGTATGGATTATGAAGGGCAATGTTGGGAAGCGGGGGGATTTCGGATGGGTACGAAGTCGGCTCAAAGAGACAAAGAATGATGGAATCACATCCCTACCTCGCAGTGAGCAGTGGAACAGGTGGCTTCCAACCTTATGGCTACAGTGGCGGATTTCAGGTTCCTCCTTTTCCTGTGGTTCGTTTGAGGGGCCTCCCTTTCAACTGCACCGATATTGACATCTTCAAGTTTTTCGCTGGGCTGGACATTGTGGACGTGTTGCTGGTCAACAAGAATGGGCGGTTCACTGGAGAGGCTTTTGTTGTCTTTGCAGGACCTATGCAGGTTGAGTTTGCTTTGCAAAGGGATCGCCAAAACATGGGCCGTAGGTATGTGGAAGTTTTTAGGTGCAAGAGGCAGGATTATTACCATGCAGTTGCTGCTGAGGTGAACTATGAAGGAATTTATGACAATGATTACCATGGAAGTCCTCCTCCATCCAGAGCAAAAAGATTTGATGATAAGGATCAACTGGAATTTACAGAAATTTTGAAGATGCGAGGTCTCCCTTTCTCTGTGAAGAAGCCTGAAATAATTGAATTCTTTAAAGATTTCAAGATGGTTGAAGAGAGGATACACATTGCATGCCGGCCAGATGGGAAAGCTACTGGAGAGGCTTATGTTGAGTTTGTTTCTGCTGAGGAGGCTAAAAGAGCTATGAGCAAGGACAAGATGACAATTGGGTCGAGGTACGTGGAGCTGTTTCCTTCAACAGGAGATGAAGCTAGGCGGGCAGAGTCAAGGTCAAGGCAATGAAAGAAGGCATTACTGCCACAGGATTTCATGCTGACTTTTCATTTTTCATGTTTCTAGCAGCTGTGCTTCATCATGTCTGTTGTGTTATTAAGATTTTCTGGGGAGGTTTTTGCTTAGAATGTTCATAAAGTTACTGTCTTTTGAATGTTATGATATATGTTTTCAAATGGAGATGAGAAACATTGGATTATGTTTTTTTCTTTCTTGTTTTTTCTCGGAAGGTAATTGATTGTGCAGTACGTCCGGTCCTGTACTGCTTCTTTTGTTTGTATGGAGCAAAAATGAAGGGCTTTCACCAACCTATGTATTTATTTAGACTTCTAGCAGCATTGGCAGGGAGTTGAAATTTGGATTGGATTTACGTTGTAGCCATGGAGTGGTTGGAGTGACGCCCTCTGCTGAACTAATCCGTAATCACAGCGTTGTCTATCGATAAGATTTTGTCAATGTTTCAGGCTTATAAGCGGGGGTGACCGGTGGTCCTCATTGTGTGTAATGACTGGGGGATGAGAAAAAACAGCTAAATCAGCCTGAAATAGCGAGGAGTAAGGCGCAGCTTTACTTGGAAGGCCTATTTCCGGGAGAAAGATGCTGTCGATATCTTATGAGCGTGTCCGTGTGAACCTTACTACGGCGTTATGTGATTATGGTTCGCATCTACGTAAATAATGTGGTTCGCTTCGCTGTCAGGATTTTGGGTTAAGACTGCAAGTATGACGATGCTACGGATGCCTCCGGTTCCGGTTGTCAGATGGATGAAGGTAACAACCGATTAAGGGCGGATGGAGTTAGTCGATCGTGCTCTTTACCTCCAACAGTGTGATCTGTCTATGCCCATCCACGTTCACTAAAGAGTTGAACATAGGCTCAATCTTCTACGTTAGGATACAAACCCTTCTTTCTGTCTGAGGCAGGGTTTGAGTCCGGTTGCATCCCGAGATAATTAAAAGAGACTTGCAGGAATAGGTCCTTTCGTGTTTCTACCTAAGAATACTGGCGTTAATTGTAAGTGGCGGTTATCAACTGTCTAGACTATGTATGAGGATTTGGTGTCAATGCTGCAATCAAATGTGGACTGTGGTACTGCAGCAAGCAGGCAGCCAAATCATCGGCAGCGTAATTTTCTACTTGAAGTTTGAGTAAGCTTCTGGTCTGGTCTGGATGGATTCAGCTGAATCCAAATGACCTTTGCCTCCTCTCTGGTATGAGTTTGGATTTGATCTAATTCCTCGACGCAACCATCGGCCAGCATCAATCCCATCCAAAGCCACGAACGAACCTCCACCGTCTCCCCCAGTTGACCTCACCACCTTCGATCTCATCATCGTCGGCACCGGCCACACCCACGCCGTCATCGCCGCTGCCACCTCCACCGCCGGCAAATCCGTCCTGCATCTTGATCCCAACACCTTCTACGGCTCTCGTTTCTCCTCTCTCTCTCTCTCTCCCCGACCTTACCTCCTTCCTTAATTCCAATTCTACTAATCCCTCTCCACCGCCCGCCTACACTACCGCCTCCGCAAACAACGACGACAGCCCCGATTACTTCGCTGTCCGAAGTCACCACCTGGCCGCTCTATTCAGACATCGAGATTTCCATATTCCCTTCCCCCCCCGGGCGCCCCAAACTCCTGGAAGAACACGCCCGAAAATTTAACGTGGACGTGTCTGGACCTAGAGTTCTATTCTGCACCGACAAGTCGATCGACCTCCTGTTAAAATCTGGGGTCAGTCAGTACGTGGAACTCAAGAGCATTGACGCTAGCTTCGTGGGCGACGACAGTGGTAAACTGTGGAGCGTGCTCGATTCCAGGGCGGCAATATTCGAAGACAAGAGCTTGAGTTTGATGGAGAAGAATCAGTTGACGAGGTTGTTTCGCACCTTGAGGATCGCAGCAATGAAGATAATGAAGCAGAAGAAGAAAAAGGGAATGCGAGGATTTCTAAGGAGGACTTGAAGAGTCCCTTTGTTGAGTTCTTGACTAAAATGCGGTTGCCTCCCAAGATTAAATCGTACTGTCTACCGTCGCCTTTCCTCTATCTGTTAGTGAGAGTTTCTCATTTTACAAAAATTTTTGTGCCTTTTTCCTTCTTTTATTCTAAACCTTACCGTTTATTAGTGGAGTTTCTGGTTTCTCTTACTTCCTTTGATCGTGACAAGTCTCTCTCTTTGTTGCCTTTTTTCTGTTGCACATAACTTCCATACTTGACTTTGGGGACTTGTGCTTTATTTCCCTGCAGGATTATCTTGTGTGCTATAGCCTTGGCAGATTATGATCAAGAAAAGGGAACACGTGCTCGATACAAGAGATGGGATAGATCGTTTGGCTCTGTACCAATCATCAGTTGGCAGGTTAGTACTTTTTCACCCCTGTTAGCGCATGGTAGAGGAGGTACTGTCTTTGTTTGGGTGCCTTTCTCGCTTCTGGCAACCTTTGCAATGCCAAGAAAGAGAGGAACAGGTGTTCCAACTTTCAATTTTGCATAAAGAACTACATGATGGCCTACTAACATTTGTGCTTGGATTCTTATACTCGCTAAGCCAGTTAGATCAATTAGCTTTAATTTATCTTGCATCTTATCCTTCTCAGGTTTGAGAATGCACTTGGGGCTTTGATTTACCCTGTTTATGGCAAAGGGTAGCTACCACAAGCCTTTCTCCGTTGTGCTGCTGTTAAAGGTTGTATATATGTAAGTTTTACCTGATGGGGATAAGAATTTTCCTTTTTCTGTCACACAATTGTGAACTGCTGTTCTGGTTGATATCCATGTACGGAAGCATGATTACGTAATACTCATGACCCATCTGGCCGAAAAATATATATGCTCTCAAATTTTTCTGCAAGAGCAGTGTAGTTTAGAATACTTCCTTTGTCCACGTGTCTGTCCACTCAGGTTGGTAAATCTCTAAATGCCTTTCATGCTTCTGCTGGAGAATGGAATGGCCCAAAATTCTTTTGTTACAATCAGCCTGCCACTAGTGGTATTAGTTAGTACCAGAGATGGGAGTGGGTAATGGCAACCACCAAGGTGAAGGACCATACCTTCAGTTGCAGGACTATGTTACTCAATTTGCACTACCAGATTGTCGTGGCATTGACATCTACCTTTGGAGTGTATCCAGGAACAAAAATAGCCATGATGCCACAGTTTTCTGTTTCCCAACAAAGGAGAGAAACAGTAAAATTGCACATAATATTACTGCATAGTTTTTGCAAGTTCCTTTATAAAATGAAACTATCCTGTTGTGGGTTTGTCAAGCTAATTTGTTCATCTGGCTGACATACAGGTTTTGTGAATGCCAATGGTTGCTTTGCTAATGGACAAGGTGATAAAACAGACTTTTGTATGGGTGGTTGTGTATCAATGTTTGTTTATGAGATGCAAATGAGCTAAATTTTTGCTTTAAACTTTTTCAGGACAGGGGGTGCTACAAAGGTGTAAGATTGGCTTCTGGTCAGGAGTTATTTAGCCAGAAGCTGATTCTTGATTCATCCTTTGCCATGCCATTAGTCTCCCCATCATATCTCCTGCACAGTTTTCAATTTCTGCTTACGAGAGATGTTAAAGGGAAGGTGGCTAGGGGCATATGCATTACAAGAAGTTCCTTGAAGTCAGATATGCCAAATCTGTTGATCGTTTATCCACCCCAGTGTAATAACAACTTGTCATTTTACTCTATTTTTCAGATTAAAGAACAAAGGATAGCACATTGACCATTCTTCTTTTCCTGTAGCATTGTACCCCGAGCAAGTTACATCAATTCGAGCTCTCCAGATAGGTAGCAATTTGACTGTCTGTCCTTCAGACATATAAGTTCATTCTGTGGAGCAGAATATTGCTTTATGTTTTTTTTTTTTTTTTCCATTTTTCTTTATACTTTCTTTAGGTTGTTTGGGTACTAAGCAAATGTAGTCTGGGAGATTGTACTTCACAATCTGGAAGCAGTAAAATTTTGCTGGAATAAAAGATCTTAGGATTGTGCATTTCATGGCATTTGTGAAGTAAACCATGAAGATATAGTAGTGGATATACTCGACGCCTGTTCGACAGAATTTGAGGAGTGTGCGACCTCTTTGAGAAGGGGTTGATACACTCATAGACATTGCTCGAAAAAATTAGAATGTGAGGAGGAATTCTTTTTAATCAGTTTGCTGTGTGAATTCTTTGAATTCTTAGGCAGGCAATTCAAGACCCAGATGAGTGCTGGCACAAGGACACCATGATCCGAAGATGGTAACTTTTTGTTTCTTTCTTTTTCCCCCCTTTTTCCAGGTTTGTGTTGTTACCTTCCAGCTCTGTGTGATGACGTCAATCAAGGGAAGAAGCTATTAAATGCAGCCAAGAATGCACTATTCATTTTTCCTGATCATGTAAACCCCGAAAGCAGCTCCCCAGTTGCAAGTGGCAGTGCAGGAGAAGTCAAATCCACTCTACTCTGGAGTGCATTGTATATTCAGGAGCTAAGCATGGTATTCTTCTCTCCTCTTTACTGTCCAGCGGACATGCTGTTTGTATCTATAGGCCACTTTTTATATATCACAGCAATCATGATTCAACGTCTTGAGGAACTTTTAGTCTATTGATTATACGTTTTGATGGTTTGAGTAAGACTTGTTGGAAAGTCGTGAAGCTTGGGTTTTGGTGAAGTGTACGAGCATTGTTGTGGTTTATCCTTTTTCTTTTTCTTTTTAATGGATTCGCAAACATTCACATCAATGTTGGTTGGACAATTGGTGTTTCTTGTCATATCATGGGACCAATTTGATTCAATCAGCCTCACTTCGATGCCTGATGGATGGAAATCTGAACTACAACGATAATTTAGATGCAGCCGTAAAGGTGTTCGATATCTATGCACATGACTCTGTTGTATTTGCTTGTGGTGAATAGAACCCGATATCAAGCTTCTACTTGACAGCTGTTTCGGAAGATGTATCCAGAAGATGAATTTTTTCCTGAGGCAAGCTTGACTGAGAATTCTGAAGATGACAGAGGGCTCAGCCTAGAGACTTAAGTAGCAGTTTTCCGGGACGCATCAGTTTCTTTCCTAAAAAGCAGGATCGTCGAGCTCCTGCATGTGTCACCCGAGCAAATGCCTCGGTTCAGGATATGTTGGGTCCCATTAAGTGGCCCGGCCGATGATTTCTCGTGGAAACCAGCTCTCAGTCAGTACTTAATCACTCTTTAACCGTTTGCTAATATTGGAAGAATTTAAAGGGGAGGTGGAGATTTTTTTTTTGGGGGGGGGGGTACGTATAGGGTTGAAACGTAACCGCACAATTATAAGAAAAACCTGAATGCTTAATATTTGAATGAATGAATACAATGCGACAGTCTCAACTCTCATTGTATGAGGAAAAAAAAAAAAAACGAACGAACGAACAGAACAAAAAAGATAATAATTATGGGAAAAGGCATCCAAATTTCGAAAGTTACGAAGCACGCAAATTTGGGAACTTTCGGCAAGCGACCAACTGCCACACCGGTTGGTTAGTTTGCTTCATGTCTGAGTAGTTCTAACTCGTGTGCTTTTCGGCCGCTTGGCAAACATGCGGCGAAGGAAGTTAGCGGAGCGAGGCTTTCGTGGGACTGTCTCGTCCATTGTTCTTAGCCACTACTTCCTTTCGAGTCCTTTCCTCTCCGCATCGTACTTCCTTTATCAGTCGTCATTCCAATTACTTGCACCTTGACCACGAAATCTATGCTAAATGACGTAGCCAAACAGGTGAAGGGCTGTGAACTATTTTGAGGTGAAGTGTACTGCCTAGACATACTCAACATTTTTTTTACCAAGGGCTTCTTACTAAATGGCGCGGTTTATAGTCAAGAAAAAAAAGAAACGAAAAAGAAAGAATCATTTCTCTCGAACCCCATCTTTTCCTTTTATTTTATTTTATTTTATTTTTATTTTTTTAAATAAAAATAATAATAATAAAAAGAATTAAAGGCACATGCCCACTGTATTAGTAACTGTGCGTGTGTGTGTGTGTGTGTGTCTCAGGTTGCAATGCTCAAAAGAGTCCAAACTTCAGAGAAAGGCGCGTTCAATGCTAGCTCTCGCGTCATGCTACAAGACAAAAATGTTGGACCTCAGATTCTTTAGCTCTGCCAATTGGGTCCCACAAAACGAAACACTGTGCTCCATCCCCTCCATCGATTCTAGATTAAATTGATCTTTTTAGGTTAAAATTGCCCAATTTGCTTGCACTCGGACCGTTTCACCCACTCCCAAGTATAAAAGCATTTATGATTCATTCCAAGTGCGATACCCTAATGGTCAATATATTGCTAGCTTAATAAATTTAAGTCTATCCCATTGGCGGTCAATTCAATATATTGCTAGCATTACATGGCGAAAGAATAAACCCGTACAGTCAATACTTTATGAGAAGAAATAGCCTTCTTCTGCTTCTCTCTCTCTCTCTCCCTCTCTCTCTCTTTTTTTTTAAATTTCTTTCGGAATTCTTATAGAATATAGATAGAGGTGTCTGTCGGCCATTTTAGTTTGCTGCAGACTAAGAAGCTATTTAGTAAGTCAGCTGAGGGAGAGTGAAAATGGAGAAACCCAGAAATGGCTCTCCATTCGCAGCCGGCAGTAGCTTCATTCCTATTTGAGTGAAACCAAACCAGCTGAAACGCCATGCAAACCTTTGTCTTTCATTCACTTCCATCTCTTCAACTTTCTTTATCTTCATTATGTTCCCTCTAACCCTGATGGTGATCCCTGTTTTACTGCCACCCTCCTCATCATCATCTCAATGGACTTTCGTCAAGACTATTCCTTAGTATCTCTATTAGTCTTTGAGAACACCCTTAATAGAGGTACTTACTGCTCTCTCGGTCTCCTCATGCTATCCCAAGTCGTTATCTCTTCTTTTTTAAATTAAATTCATGCGAAGGAAAAATCTTTATGGCAAGCTAAGATAAATTGCTTAATCTCAGCTAGGCTTTGATCACTTGATGCATTTTGTTTCTTCTTCTCTCTCTCTCTCTCTTTTTTTTTCCCTCATTTTAAAATGTGGTCTGCAGACCTGATCAGGAGCTTTCATGTGCACAAATTGAAGGATGGGAGCTTAAGACAAGATGAGAGGGAGTTTCTCTTCTGTGTGCACGGTCCATATGTTGAGATGGCCACTAACCCATTTCTTAGATTCCCGAGTTCTGGGGTTTTGGAGATGTGTGAAGGGCGAGTGATCGGTTTGTGGCATTGCATATTTGCATTTCATGCCCATAATCACTCTCCCTCAAGTCCTATTTTCCCTCCTCTACTCTCAATTCAAGGGTGCCCCTTTCGCTCTCTTCTCTCTCTCTCTCTCTCTCTTTAATAATTTGTATCTATGTCGTTGTTCATGTATACTCCTCGGTCCTTAAAAGTCTTGCCTTCTTCATTTGGCTAAGGTAGGTTTAATATTGACGAATCTATTGATTTGAGCAACTGTCTAATGAAGCTGTTGAAGAAGAGATAACTTTGTTTTTGTCGTAGTTGCTACAGCAATCAACATCTTGCAATTTATTAAAGCACATATTACTCGACAATTTTGGCTTACAAGATCATTCTTTTGCCCATTTTTATTGGCGGATAGTATTGAGGAAGGGTCAAAATGTGCATAGCCTTAGTCTTGTTTAGAAGATAATAGTATTGAGGAACCAGCATGAGCCAGTCTACTCTAGTTTTTAAAAGAATCTTCAATTGCAGAATGGGTTGAAAATAAACCATTACTCTAGAGACACAACCCTTTCAGGGATAGGAATACAGACTTTACCTGTTCAAAAGTAGTATTGTACACGCCTCTTACTTCTTTCTGTTTATAATAACCTGATTTGATTTTCAGAAACTACAAGCTGAAGTCAATACCGAATCTGTTAAATGATCTACAATCGATTTTTGAGTTAAGCTGCAGAGCCGCAGAAGACCAAGAGCCATCTCGATTTGGGTCGAATGAAATATATAGAGGGAGCAGGGATGATTGCCACCGGTCCAACAGAAGTCAGCCTGTATTGGATCAGGATCTTTCTTATCTTCCTTATTCGGTTGCTGCGTTTGAACGATCCGATAGTAAACAAATTAAAGATAATGGACCAGGTTCTGCTCTTCCTCTTTTAAGGATAAGGAAATTAAGCATGGTATAGCAAGTGCGTGTTCTTTCCGTAGTTAAGTGCTAATGTCCTAAAGATTGGAATAAAAGTGCAGGTGATGTAGGAAAGCAGAAAAAAAGAGCAGCCACCGAACACATTGCTAGAATTGCTTTAGAAGATGTTGCAAGATACTTTGATCTGCCAATCGCGGAGGCCTCAAGAAACTTGAAAATTGGACTTACTGCACTGAAGAAAAAGTGCAGGGAGCTCGGCATTCCTCGTTGGCCACACAGGAAGATTAAGTCCCTTGGCAGCCTTATTCATAATCTCCAGGTTCGTTCCTGGAAGCTTGGCCGCCAAACTCCTATCTTCTGAGTTTAGTGTACAAACTACGCGGGTTACTGCCTTTTCAGATTTTCAGTTAAATTAATCAGAATGAGCACATTAGCATGTGAGTTTGGACATTGAAATAATGTGATGAAGAGAGTCCAGAGCCACTTTTTCGTGTTCAGAATTCAGGAAACTGCTGAAGTACAATGTAATCATACAATTGCCGTTGACATGCATCCATGTTTAGTTGTTTACGTCCTTGCAAGAAACATGGTCACAGGATTTTTGACAGAAGAAAAAATTGTGTAGGAAGAGGCGGAGCGGCAAAAGCAGGAAAATGAGGATGTTGTCATGGCAGTGGCGAAGAGGCAAAGGATGTTGGAGTGGGAAAAGGAGACAATAGAGAGGAAACCGTCCACGGAAATACGGAGTGAGACCAAAAAGTTTAGGCAAGACGTTTACAAAAGGAGGCACAGAGCTAGGGCTATTGGAAACCAGGGGTCCTTTGATTTGAGACAACCTCCTCCGTCCAGAAATAACAAAGACCATTGAAAGAAAGGGGTTGGAAGATTGCAAATCAAATTCCTATGCACCGATGCGCTTCTAAATTTTATCGGTTGCCTTTACATTTTGTTATATATATATATATATATATATATATGATCCATCTTGGTTTCTTGTTGCCGTTACATGATGATGATTATATATATGATCCATCTTGGTTTCTTGTTGCCGTTACATGACGACGATGACGATGATAATGATGAGGACGACGATGACCTAATCTGAAGTATTTCAAGGGTTTTGAAGATTAACATAGCAGTTCATTGCTCGTCCCGCCGTTCGGCACTCCTAGGATTCACCTTTGCTGGGACACGAATATATTGGGTTGAATGAGAACGAGTTCGGGGGAGTTTATACTTTTATTGGGATGCGGATAATTGTGTTTCGTTTCTCAACAGTTTTTGAGTCTTATATAGGTTAATTAATAATTAGTGCACAATCAGCTTTGCTTATTATGATGGGCCGAGAGCACCAAACACCCAACCCCACAAGCCAAACCCCCCCCCCTCTCCCACCCCAACTCGTACGTTTGGGGAGTGTGCCAATAGTAATGCTGATCGGGCGGTGTAAGGGTCATGTTGACCAAGCAATCTACCAGTCTAATTTGCTCTCTTGGACAGGGACAGCACGTGGCGGATGCTGAGGGAGCACTAACTTACAAGGTCAACTCTGGGATCGATTAATTCCGTGTGATGTATTAAACTCCGTTAGGGTCTCTGCTCCTCAATTCATTAGCAGCCACAGGCCAGCCAATTTCCATTACTTTTAGTTGCGAATATGGCACTCTACGCGTAGGATTACGAACACAGTCCAAGACAGAATGTGGCCCTTGAAGTTGAACCGTGTTTCACTGCAATGTAAAGTGACGACGGCTGTTCACTACGCTTATGCCATGCCACGCCAGCATAATAATAATAATAATAATAATAATAATAATAATACACAGCCCGCCAACGCCAACGCCAACGCCATGCCATGCCATAATAATACTGTACTAATTGAATAACGGTTTGAACAGAGGACACGCGCGACGAATTTAACCAAACACGGAAGCACATGTTAATAGCAATTACGAGGCAAAGAGAGCGAAGGTGTACTGCCCTTTGCCGTAAAAGGCTTTTGAGCACCCCCCCACCCACCCTGCCCCACCCCGCCCCAAAAAAATCGGCGAAGAGATGTTGAGAATTTCTAGTCATCGTCAACAAGTTCTCGGTCCTTCTTTCCTGGTTCCTTCTTGGTCTTTGCCTCCGAAGGCTTCAAAACTTAATGTACATAAATCCTACTCTCTGCAACCTAATTGACCCCTCTCTTAGATATCTTCGGACCAACACTCTTCATAATGTTTTGTTGATCAGTCAAACAGGCAAACACACACACACACACACACACACACACACACACACACACAAAAAGGATAACATGGGGAATTGCCTGGGATCGGGATCTCCCTCAAATATTTCCATCTCCAACACTAATCGCTCAAGTTCAGGTATCCCTTTTCACTCTCACTCCGTATGGGTCTGCCAGATTTTTACACTTCAGTTCTTTTTCCCTTGCTTTTTCTTGAACTTTGGTTTTTTTTTTTCTAAAACTTTTGGTACAAATCAGAGATATCAAATCACAATTGCAGCAACAACCCAGCGGTTTTATCAGCCACAAGCAGCAGTGGGGGAGGCAGAAGTCAATTCTCACAAGCAGTGAGCGAAGGAAATGAAAGCATAAATCCAAACGGGGAAATTCTGGAGGTGCCTTCCTTAAAGGTGTTTGCTCTTGCGGATTTAAAGGCTGCTACTAATAATTTCAAAGGAGACACTATGTTGGGTGAAGGTGGTTTTGGAAAAGTATACAAAGGTTGGATAGAGGAGAAGAGTGTTGCACCTTCCAAGTGTGTGGCCATCAAGAAATTGAAAGCTGAAAGCTTTCAGGGATTTAATGAATGGCAGGTAGTAGGATTTCTTTTTTGTATTTTCAACTCTATTATTATTATTATTCATCAAGAAATAGAAAAATTCTGATTATTATTATTGTTTCACAATGGGTCCCATTGCACATGACTTTTATCATGCTCCTCCTGACTGGGAACTTGATTTTCTAACAAATTGATGGTGCCACTCCAATGAGGCCAATCATTACTGCGGTGAGCTTTAGGCACCAATGCTTGCTGGAAGAGTTTCCTTGATTTTGTTTGTCAGGAAGGAAAGGGAATGAAGAAAGAAAGAATATTGAACTCTTCCTGTTTCATATTCCCTTCATGCTCTTCTTTCTGACTTTAATCGCTTATTCTCAGCAAACATAGCGCATGGATCAACATATTTGAGCCTTTCTGTGTTCTCACTGATGCTAATATTCATTTCATTTTTTCTGTTTCCTAATGCAGTCCGAGGTGAATTTTCTGGGAAGGCTATCGCACCCGAATCTGGTTAAGTTGCTAGGATACTGCTGGGAGGACAGGGAGCTACTCCTTGTCTATGAATTTATGCAGAAGGGAAGCCTAGAAAATCATCTTTTTGGAAGTAAGAATTGACACAATGGCAAGAAAAATGAAAAAAAAAGGAAAAATCAAGTAATGAGTGAACAAATTAAATTGGTTTTTGGATTATTTGTGCAGGGAACTCCGCCATTGAGCCATTGTCTTGGGACTTGCGGCTCAAGATAGCCATTGGAGCTGCCCGAGGTCTGGCATTTCTTCATAATTCAGAGAAGCAGATCATTTATAGAGATTTCAAGGCTGCAAACATACTTCTTGATGAGGTTAGTTCCCAGATAATCCATTTGCTCAATTTATCATACTTGTCTCTATTTGCCTTTCTACCAAATAGAAATTTAGTAGCCTACCATGCAATAGTAATGGCTTTGCGGTGTAACTTTCCATTCATTTATTTCTGTTACAGCAACAAATGGAGTGCGATGCTAAATTTTGATAACCGTAATATTTGCGGACAAAATGTATTGTTGATTGGTTACTTCAGTGATTCTATACGTTGCATTATGCTGAAGCTCACAGAAGATTGCCCTTTACTAACTGATAACTAACTCTATATGGAATAACGTTGCAAGGATTTCATGTTATTTTTTCTGCTAGCACTTGAAAGCATGGAAAGGACCATATCCCCCGTTAGTAGAGTCCTTTTAATAGTAAGAGTTGGAGGAGACAACATTTGAAGGGGCTCCTTTACCTTGTTAGCATCCAAGCATTGATGGTTTATAATTAATCTCACCTTTAACTTCTAAACATTTTATTTTTCTCTTTTTGTTCTTTTGTGTTTTTTTTTTTTTTAACCATTTGTTTCAGAACTATAATGCAAAAATATCAGATTTTGGCTTAGCAAAACTGGGGCCTTCAGGGGAAAATTCACATGTGACCACAAGGGTGATGGGTTCGTTTGGTTATGCTGCTCCAGAATACATTGCCACAGGTAATAATGTCTCGGAAACACCCAAAAATATGATATTCTCCCTATGAATTTAAAATTGCCTTTAGATCACTCAATTAAAGATGAGAGAATCTTGTTCTAATTTCCCGTATATTCATCTTATTATATGTTGACCCTACCGACCCATCCGCGAGGCAGGAACGGATAGCAAGGTGTATCAATCTGCTCTTAACTGTGTTTAAAGATGCTGCTCAGTTATGCTTACAAACATGTGGGTAATAGCTACTTTTTCATCATATCATACATCATCTAACTGGTCTCTTTGGTTGAAACAATCAGGTCATTTATACGTGAGGAGTGATGTGTATGGCTTCGGGGTGGTGCTGTTTGAATTGATGACGGGTTTAAGGGCATTCGATAGGCAGCGGCTTAACGGGCGGCAACATTTGGTTGATTGGTTAAAGGAGGATCTGTCTCATAAAAGAAAGCTGAAGACAATTATGGACGCAAGGATAGATCGCCAGTACTCGCCCAAGGCAATGTTTCAAGCCGCACAGATTACTCTAAGATGCCTAGCACCCGATCCTAGAAGCCGCCCCCATATGAAGGAGGTTGTGGAGGTTTTAGAACAGATAGAGACGATGAAGGGTAAACTGGAGGGCAGCAAAAGTTCTTCGGGTTCCACACATTCTGCTTCTACAAGCCATCGTCGGGACCAGCAGCTACGAGCTCATAATCATTCTCCACTTCGTTCCAAGATTGCATGATGCATGTCCACACATGACAGTGAGGTAGAAACCATTGATAATCACAAAGGAGTCCTGCATGCGGTAATGAATTAATAATAATAATAATAATATGACAGGGGCTGGCCGTGAGTCTTAGTTTTGTAGAACCTGTAATTAGGAAAATCATTTTTTCTTTTATCTCTTTGAAGGGGGTGACTTGGTTTTTTTTTGTTTTTTTGTTTTGTTTTGTTCCGTTGCATTCCAAATTACATTGCCGCCGTACGCAGGTAGCAGTTTGTATTATGTACGGACAAGCAACGAGATCCATCGGTGATGTTGTTTGAGAGATTTTGTTTTGATAAATTTCTCGTTTTATTTTTTATTTTTTATTTTGTGGGTGGTGGGGTAGGTGTGGCATGCAGTACAAAAGTTTAGAATAGGTAAAAAGCCCAATGTTGCCCGCCTTTGGGGAATGCGTCATCCAACCGATGGGCCGAGATAATCAACTACTGGGCCTCGATTGCGCCACAATGAAAACTTCCCCCCCACTGCAGCCACGCTAGAGACGTAGGATACGAGGGAAAAATCCCCCCCCCCCCCCCCCCCCCAAAAAAAGAAAAAAAAAAACCCGACAAAACTGCGTCTCCGTTGACTTCTCTTCGTATCCTCTCGCCTTTAGTGTTTCGTGGTGTTGAGTTTTCTGTGTCTCTCTCTCCTCCGTCTGTCTGCTCCGGTGTCTACTTCTGCCTCTTCCCCGTATCATATGATCTATATATATATATTCTCCCTCGCTCCCTCCCCCACTCCACCAACAGCAACCTCTTCCTTCCGCCGCCCCCTCGCTCGCTCTCTATCTCCCCGTCGCGCTTGCGGTTCTAAAATTCTGAGAGATCAAAGGTAACCCACTCGTATTTTCTTTCCTTTCGGTTCTTCGGATTTCAATGTTTTACACTCTTGTTCTGGATCCTATCTCAATGCGCTCAGCTTTATTTTATTCAATTTTTTAGTCTCTTTCTCATCACTCTGGTTTTTCGCAATTCCGACAAGTTTTGGGTTTTATTGTTAGTTTTTGCTGCTCCTAACTGAATAATAAATGTCCTTGCATTGCATGTTTAAATTAAGATTCATTCTCAATTTCATCCCCCCCTCCCCAAACAACATCTCCTTGTAAATGTGCACGTAACGTACGCTGCGTTACAACGTTTTTGCCCTGTCGGTAAGTATGTTCTAGAACGAGGGTCGGTATCCGTACTTTCCAAGTTCCTGAAATCGATTTCTGTGTCTACTTTTACTTTTATTTTTGTGCGTGTTTCTGTTGTGCACGTTCCTTCGTTGTTGGCCCTTTTCTAAGATAGATCCTGTCGTTGTCTACCTTATCCTGGGCCTTCACTTGAGTTTCTCCTTGTTACATGCATGTTTTTTCATCTCTCTCCTTGTACTTGCATCGATCTTAATTGATCAGTCCATTAACTACTGAGAAAGCCGACATTGATAATGTTTATTTCTGCCAAATTTTTGACTTGTTGAAGTTGTTCTTGCTTTAGTTTTGAGACCCGGAGCCAAAACCGGCTTTCCGGATAGACCCAAAATGTCTTACCGGCCAACTTGCTTCTTAGGGTTATGTTAGTGTGGAGAGCAAGAAATATGGTTAGTTGTGAAAGCATTCCTGGCCGTTGGTTGTATTTCACCATTTAGCTTTGTTCCCCCTTTTTCTTTACCAAAATTTTTGAGATCCCTTGTATCCGGATGGCTTTTGTTTATCAACTCTGTGAAGAGACACGAGGAATGCACTTGTATCAGGCCAATTCCCTTTTTTCTATTATACAGGCCACTTTTACCATTGCATTTTGGATTTCAAATGAAATGGAAAAAAGTAGCGGTAGCGTTTTGGGTGTGCCATTTGGGAGTTTGGTTGATTTCATGAGAAGATGTATGTTTCACGTTCTGTCTATGGGACCTATTCCCGGTCATTTCTCCTTCATAATGGACGGAAATCGGAGGTATGCAAAGAAAGAGAACCTGGAAGAAGGGGCTGGCCACAAAGCTGGATTTTCAGCTCTTATGTCCATACTGAAGTACTGCTATGAATTGGGAGTGAAGTATGTGACTGTTTATGCCTTTAGTATTGAGAATTTTAAGAGGCAGCCTGATGAGGTTCAAAACTTGATGGATTTGATGCTGGAGAAGATTGAGGGGTTGCTCAAAGAAGAAAGTATTGTCAGACAGCATGGCATCAGAGTGTATTTTATAGGCAACTTGAAACTTCTGACCGAGCCTGTGCGGTTTGCAGCGGAGAAGGTTATGAGGGTTACTGCCAACAATAGCAAATGTGCACTTCTAGTCTGCATAGCCTATACTTCACGCGATGAGATCGTGCACGCTGTTGAAGAATCCTGTATAGAGAAGTTGAGGAGAGCTAAGTCTTTTGACTCTGATGAAGGAGGAACTAAGAATGGTGTAATCAAGCATGTTGTCTTACAATTTCGTGAAGATGATTATGATGCAGGCCAATTGTCGAATGCAACTACAACTGGAAATGACACAATTCCAGTTGATGAGAAAAGGAAGATGCTGGGATACTGCTCTACCATAAAGCTGTTAGACATTGAGAAACACATGTACATGGCAGTAGCTCCTGAGCCCGACATCCTAATCCGAAGTTCGGGGGAGACCCGCCTGAGCAACTTCCTGCTTTGGCAGACAAGCAACTGCCCATTGTACTGCCCAAATGCATTGTGGCCAGAGATAGGCCTATGGCACTTAGTGTGGGCAGTATTAAACTTCCAACGCTGTCATTCTTATTTGGAGAAGAAAAAGAAGCAATGCTAACAATTTTGAGACTCTTGTGACTTAATGAAGTTGAAATTGCCTGTGTTTTTTCTTGTGTGTGTGTGTCCTTTAAAGCCACCCGCCATCTCTCACGAGCACCTTCACTGCCAACAGGGTCTCAAGCAGCAGTGTTTTAAGAATCAGATCAGTTAAATTGAAAAAAAAAAAAAATCAAAAATTGGTGATTTATTTCTTTTTTGAAACTAATCAATTTAACAATTAATATAAAAATTAATAAATTGGACTCAATTATTTCGGTGAAATAATACAAAAATTAAAATTTTTTAATTCATTAGATTGGATTTTTTGAGAAAAACAGTATATATATATATATATATATTAAATAAAAATCTTATTAATTTAATTATAATTATATCAATTAAATTGAATAAATATTAATTTTTTTTATTAAAAAATCTCAATTTAATAATCCAATTTAATTTTTAAAACTTTCATTCCAGGTCCCGTCATTTTACTCCCAATCAGCATGAAACCACGGCCAAACCAGGATATATTCATAGCGCACGAAGTGGCAGGAGTAGGCATCAGTGAAACCACAACAACACCTTTTTCGCACCTCTTATGTATTTCGAGGCCCCGTGACCCTTACAGCCAACCGAGTCGAGAGTTGTAGCCTTGTAGGCAGTGCAGAAGGAATGTCCACGACGTTCTAGTCTTGATGGGCCCAGGAACATTTCTGTTGTTAAGATGACTCGACGTTTGAAGCACTACATGGATTCAATATCCATGGCTCGGGGCAGAATTGAATTGAGATCCAGGCCCGCTGACCATCCCGTGGGGGGTAGGTACAGGTGACTTCCCGTCCCCGCGTAGCAACGCGGCATTTTCCCTCTTGGATATCGAAGGCCTGGCAGTTGTGTACAACACTGAATTTTGACTTTTCCTGGCCGAATCCCGTATCCAGAATCCAGATCCTGAACAATGATTGACTTTTGGCGTTCTTTTTACGATGTTCGGGCTCACTAAATGTCGTGCGACGCAGTCCTTTCTCCCCCGACGGACAGACCAAAGTCATTGTGGGTAGTCGTAATTATAGTCAACAATATTCGAGCCTTTCACAAGGAGACAACACCGTTCTTTTCGGCTACAAATAGTCCTGTAAAGAGGTAAATGGTTCGCAATTCCATAGTTTGGCAATGTACAACGTACGAAGGCCACGGAAACAAGCACCTGTGAACAATGAATGGCCTTTCAAATTTGACCGAACTCTTTTAGGACCTCGACATAGAAGAGTTGAGTGGCAAACAACAGGCATAACAATAGCACTAAAAGTAGTTCTTCTCCTGAGCATGGGCATAGGAGAGTCTTCACAATTTACAGGAAAGAATTCAGTAGAAGGCCCCAGCGGGTATCATTGACCATAAGATATATCTGGTCAAATATTACAAACTACGGGACTACAAGAAACCAAAATTTGTACGACAGAACGAAAATAAGCAGCGAGTTGGGAACTTCACAGGAAGTTCTTGTCTCGCCGGAGCCTAGAATCAAGATCGAGGTTTATTCAAACGGGGCCTATTGCAGAATATCCGTCCGTTGGCCCTCACAAATGCTCCGATAGCTACACTAAGGCTTGCCCACATAACCGAGAAGAACAAGTGCCGAAAATCATATGGAACTGCATTAGAGATGGATACCCCAAAAATAAAGAAAAGTGAAATTTGTCACGCATCATTCTAATCCAGACAACAAATTTGCTAGGAATGGCAAGCTAATTCATCTCTTCTTTTACTAGAATGGCTCCATCTCGATATTGATATAGGATTCCAAAAAATGGATAATATGGAAGAGGTTTTAAAGATTTGGTTACTTAATGCATAGTTTCACAGCAGCTGCCTTTTCCATTCAATGGACCTATTGATAATGAATAAGGTAGAGTTCATTCTCAAGCTTGCAGTCCCCTACCCCTATTAATGGTAATTTGCTCCAATGTAAATTAGCATCAGTTAACTCACCTTGCCTAAGTGACATCATGGCAAAAAGGAAGCCGATTGAAATCAATGATAAAGCCAGCCAAAGGGACTGCAAAAAAGGGCTATGTCTTAGTGTAAAAGTAGGTAATGTACACATATATATTCAGCCAAAATTGCAAAAGCAGGGAGCCTTATATATACTCACAATCAACTCGTGTGCTTCAAACAGTCAAGCACAAGTTTCAAAAACCATTATAATCAAAATGCAGTTAATTGCTAAGACCCATCACCACGTTGAGGTACAGAAAAAAAAAAAAAAAAGATTATGCCATTCTCTACATTGAAGGATCACATATCAAACTTGCATGCTTTTCTGTTTTGTAGACTTTACCAAAAATGATATTTAGACCAAGAATTTTTTGCCATAAAAAACATAAGATTTGCACTCACAGCTACACTCTCAAGGCCTCCTGGTGGAGATGGAGCAGTCATATCTCGGCTAACTGCTACAATGTAATGGCCTTGTAAGATATCAATTGCATCCTTCACATGCAAGCCGCAAGGAGGGGGACAAAAGCACAATTCAGTATCCATTTGTAGAAAATGAAGAGACAATTCTATATGAAAGATTGAAAATTTGCATTTAATGGATAGATTTTTGATAAAAGAACAATACCACGGAGAAGAAAAACAAGCAAGATTATAGATTTGTCTAAAGCAAGTTAAAGATTTTGTAGAAAAAGAAACAAACTAATGAATAAAAACACGTGCAAAACAGGCTAGTAGAATGCATGTCCAAGATCAAATTATTAGTAGTCACCAACTGATGGATGACAAAGCAAAAATCCTAGCATGATAGACACCAAAAGAGAAAACAAGCTGACAAATGATGATAACTATCAATCCTCCATATGCTAATTTGATGCTTTGTATAGCCACATCCAAATCAGGAAGAAAAGGATGTCAACCTGTTTTGTTCCATCACAGAAGTTATTCAAATAATAGCGGACAAGAGCATTCCAGCCATCTTTAAGGATCCCTTGTGGTGTACGCTGACCACATCTGCAATTTGACAGAAGGGAAGGATTTATGTACAATAAAGCATATCAGTATTATAAAAATGATTTATCATGTTTGAAAGCTGCATGAATCTGTCCAAGTTGGATAAATGCACAAACTAACATGAATGATATCACTGTGGAGTCAGGATTGCATACATTGCAGTGTACATGTAGGAATGAATGTCACTAGTAGATTCTGAAAGCAAACATAAACTACAAACACTGACATATTTTAATTGCATGAAGTCGCAGCAAACAAAACTTAGAAGCAGTTACGTGAAGAAATGTACCTTACAAAATCCCCTTTTAAAGCAGGAGTGCCTGAATATTGAATGCTTATTTCGTCCCCATGATTAGCCCACACTGAATATATAAAAGGACATCAGAACACATATATTAACCATAAGAAAGCATTGCCAGGAAGCTGCTTTCATTGGAAAGCAAACATAAACTACAAACACTGACATATTTTGAAGCTTTCATCAAGATTTGGATGCGAGCTAATTGTCTCTTCAGCATTGAAAACACCAATCCTTCTAAGTTGGAGTTCTAACATTCTTCGACTAATCATGCTCTGCAATCAGAACTTAGTAATTATGAGGAACCAATGATTCAGAAAATAAAGAATAATGAAAAAAAGGGGAACCAGAGAGAAGAGCCAATGAGCTAAAATCTGACAATAAATAAAGAATTGATGAACTCCCAGTGGGGTTTTATGCTTCTTCTAGACCTTAAACCAAACGGATGCATCCTCATAAAATCAATGAGGACAGGCTGCAAGCCAACTTTATAGAATACAAAAAAATTGGACTTTAATTTGCAAATATCCTCCTTTGATTGCCAAGAACACTGGGTGGAATATTACATGTCTAGTAGAAATTAACCTACCTGGGTAACATTTGTACGGTCTAAGCAATCGATACAATTGGTCCTCACAACTCCAGTTTGCTCTTTCATTTTCTCACCCTTTTCATTCATCAAAAGGTACCTGCCAAACATGGTAGTTATAAAAGTAACACATATTTCTAGGATTCAAATCTTTAAGCAGGAAACCTCTTCCCCTTCACATGAGCAGAAACTCCTATTGTGTCCTTGAATAATACAAGTGTAAGAAATCAGTAGTATTCAAATTAACAATACCCGTTTTTCTCAAGAAAATCCACAACTTGTTCATAAAGGATTGAGAGGCGCTCAAAGTGCACATGCCCACAGATTTGATGAAAATTGAAGTGCAGATATCTACAAGAAATAATCTTTTGCATCAGAGAGCAAAGCATTTTAGCAGCAAAAGATCAAAATGTTATAATGAAAGAAGGTTCTACCTTACATCATCACTAATCACATGTTGCATTGCATTGGCAAATTTTTCACTTAACCGTCCCTCGCCTCCATGCTGATAAGTGAGGAGGATAGATGGACATCAAACATCTCAAATAGCAGTTTTAATACATACATGATCACTTATATACAAACATAAGCTGCACACTCACAGCACACACTGAACAGGCTACATGAAAAAACTATGCATTTGTGAGGTGCAGCAGGTGACAATTGCCAAGCATGCTTGTACAAAAGCACATCAAATTCATTAAACAGTCTGCCCAAAAGATTATGAAGCACAAAGCAGCAGAAAATCATGTTATGTAAACCATCAAATTGATTGCAAGTGGAAGATAGTGCGCACCTTGTTGACCAGATTAACAGCCAACACTGTCCCATACTTTTTTCTCAAATCCAGAAAATGTCGCTCCAACACTCGAGGCTGGACAACAGTGTAGTAAATCAGCAACTCAACTAAGGACACAAGGCACCACAAATTTATGGATAGCATTACCATGCAATCAAAAAATGACACTCACTGCTTCCTCAGGTCTCACTATCTCAAACTTAGGTTTATATGTCAAATCAACAATCTGCTCCCAAAGGAATGGAATTGACCCCCGAACCTATGGAAAAGCAAAAATACAAACAAAGTAATAAATAACACAAGATAACTGTGGGATACTCACACCATGATCCAGACTACTCATGAATACTCATTTTCAGCCAAGAACTAGTCAAACAATGTCAGGTCATGTTGCAGGTTACTTTAAGCATTCAAGCCAGTTGTCTGTTGTCAACGGTTTTCCAAATAAATAAAAATTCTATAATGAAATCCCCTGCACAAGCAAACTAACTTACTAACAAAGGGAAGAAGTGCCTCAACTATTACCTGAACAAATGAAGCCGTAAATCCATCCATCTGTACAATTTGCTCACTCTCCACGAAATTAGCAACATAACCATCAGAATCAGCTCCTCTTCTCCACATGCGAGTGCCTGTCCAAGAGACGAATTTCATCATCAACAACATTGGACAAGAAAACAAGATTAGCAAGCAGTTCCTCCTGCGGCACATTATTGATATTACACTTGCTGAAGAAAATGATGAAGAACACAGACTTAACAGATCAGAATTTATGCTAGAACCAGTAATGTGGAATGAAACATTCTTCATTACCATTTCTCCTAGTACACCTCCTAGCAACAAGAGTAACATCAATAATATCTTTCCCAATGGCTGCTTGAAAGTTCTGAAAACCTGATCACAAGTTAAGGATGATCCCCAATAGTAAACCACTTCAAAGTGAAACACTCACAAGGCAAAAACTATAAGTAATGATCTTCTTGTCAGACAACAAAACTTTAAAAGGATATTCCCTTGAACAACAGGAAGTAGGAATGGATCAAGCTGCAGAAAAGACAATGACAAACTATCACCAGTCCATTACTAGAGACTCCAAAACACTGATAAAAATAGTAAATGAATAAAAGAGACCCAACCTTGTTCTCTATGAGTTCTTCCAGCATATAATTGTTCCAGAGAAACCTGGGTTCTGCCTGTGATAAAAATTTGGTCAGGCAAAATAATATCTTTTAAGCCTTAAGATGTTAGACAGGAAATATCAAAGGAGATATGACATAAGAAGCAAATATATTGGGCAAGACAGTACACAATTGAAGAAATCAGCTCAGTCATGCTAGTCAGTTTGTATATAGCACACGCAATGACAATCACTATATTCAAAAGGAATCTCTTTTTTTAAGAGACTGGAAAGGGGTTTTCAGCAATTTTTCATGCCAAAATTGTGTTAAATGACGAGCCAAATAACACATACAGATAGCGAGAGAGAGTGAGGAAATAAGTTTCAAGTCTTACCTGTCTCCATAGAGGAAGTAATTTAGATTCATCACCCAAATCATGTAATCGCTGTGCACTGTCACAAAAGACATAGCCCAAGTACTTGTGAACACACAATTATAATGCAAATGGAAGTATAAAGCAGGATAAGAATGCCGTGTTCTATATTCTGTTAAAAAAAGTGCTTTTTCACTATACTTATGCAACATATGCTCAAAATAACATATTTAAGAAGATTTTTCACAACGTTAAACAGTTAAGTTGTATCCTGAACTTTGTTTAGTAAACAACATTCTGTTAGAGACTATGATAGTTTCCAATAGTTAGCATTATTTCTCTGTTCATTATCCATGGCAACTGGGTGGAGCGAAGACTTCAGTGTTGAAGCAACCTGATAGTAATTTTCCTGATTGGTCAAGAAGCTAAACCTTCACTAACAATCATTACTCTTGAAAAGTTGGCTGGAGTCAGTTGCTAGAGGGTTTAAAAATTTGCCAGATGTTCATAGAACTAAATGCAGTGAAATAAACCTTCACCTCAATGTTAAATTGGTGTCATATGAGAAATACAGGCCAGAAGTCCTCTCCGCAATGTTAAGCAGTCTGGAGAATTCTGTTTCTAGCCTTTTCTGCAGCGGTTAGAAAATTAAAAAAAGAAAAAGGAACAAAATTACAGGGTTGAAATCATTTGTTGGCCACACAGCCAAAATCCTGATAGAAAACAGAAGGAGAGTTACTTGTTCTGCAGGGGAATTTTTTAAAGAATGGTCACAAGGAAAGGTCTTCATCGATGTAACTTTGAAAATAGGATGCCCCAAGTAGGATCCAGCACATTCACGTTCCGCTATAACTATCAAGTATGAACCTAAAATACGCAGCAGAAAAATGGGGCTCCATTTTAACTCAAATTAGTGTCTACTTCCTTGCTTTGTTCAACAAGATATATAAATTACCAACGTTGTTACCTGCAACAAGCTTGAGCATGCCGATCACACCAAAGATTGTCCGAATTTTGGGGACTCGGAGAGAGTTGGACTCTGGAACTCCATCTAGTCGGCCAAGGACACCAATTTTCATTAAAAACTTGTATTAAACCGCTTACCAAATGAAGAAAGATAGAATAACATAGACAAATAAATAAATAAGTGAGTTTTTTTTTTTTGGGTTCAAAATAAAATAAAAAAAAAGAAGAGTTAAAGCGAGCAACTTTTGTACCAATAAGATTCATGGAAGCATCAATCCGACTGATCGACAAAGGGGAACCGGAAGATCCATCAGTGGGTTCAATGACATACTGATCCGGAAATTCCCAAAGCCTCATACAAGTGTACAGCTTCTGCCCCGACTCTGCTCTCTCCATCATTATTGGAATTCCAATTTACTGCCAACCACAAAAAAAAAGGGGCCCTGATTTGAGCTGACGAAGGGAGAAAAAAAGGAACAAATCAGAATCAAAAAATTCTCCACACAAAATTGAATTTCTGTTGGGGTTGGTTACAGTGCAAAACTTCTCGAGTACAAGGCGAGCAGTCAACGTAAGATCCTAAAAGAGGAAAGGGGGCAGACAAAAAAAGCTTTCAAACTTGACAAGAATAATGATTACCGGTAAAAAAGATGGTAAGAGAAAGCTGCGTGCGCGTGAGATCCAAATCCAGTGGTGGGAAAGAGCTTTAAACCCGCAAAGATGGCGTCTTTTTGCTTGCTCTGACAAGGTTCTGTAAGAGCTGAAAGACATATATCTTGTCTACCACGCGTTAGCCCAGAGAGAGCACATCAGCTCTGTAGTTTCGTTCTCAGATTCTTCTTTTTCTTTCTCTTGGATATTTGTTTTTTTTAAT
>CM034046.1:13932313-13958732 GCA_019804595.1 Bruguiera parviflora | reverse complement strand
GGGGGGGGGGGCGGGGGGTTGTTTCTCTTCAAATCAAAGAGTTACGGTGGCAGTGTTGGGGAGGGGGGTAGTTTTGAGGCGGAAGTTTCAAGTTTCGGAAAACGGATGCTATTGTGCTGTGCTCAAACGAAACAGGAGGCAACTGCGGCAGTATTTTCGCGGCGGTAGATACCTGGAAGATGCTCAGTGGTCCCTTTGTTCGACGTTTTGGGACTCGTTGGTTGGACGTGTTCAATACTCTCCCCCCCCCCCTCTCTCTCTCTTTCCTCAAAACAGAACCTTTATTTTATTTCTTTTAATTTTTATGTACATCGGAGATGACCGGGCCATCTCAGGAAAAAAAGAGACAAGAGGAAGGCGGGGACCGGTTACCCTCGGCTCCAGTTAGAGAGGCACGAGTTGAATCCTCGAAGCCAATGCTGTTTTTGAGTTTTACCAAAGATTCTCAGTTTTGGATTTGGGCCGTCTCTCTGATTAAAACTACGCTGAATGCTTAAATTAAAATGCTTTTACTCTTCTCCCATTGTCCTTTTTCCGGATTTGGGCTTTCTTCATAACTAGTCTACATACCCGGTTAGAGGGGTATGGCTTAAAACTACTTTATGTTATTTTTTAAATTTATTAAAATATCAGAATAAGTTAATTTATAGTTAAAATGTTAAAAATATTATTTATATATATATATATATATATATATATATATATATTTTATAATTTTAAAATTCAAGATAAGGAGAAGAAAGACATGCACACTAAGTAAGTTAGTGGGACTTTTTTACCTATTTGGTTTTAGTAAAATCAATCCACAATTCAACCTATAAAACTCATTGCTTAAATTTTGTTGAAAATAGTAATAACTTTTTTTTGTTTGTTTGTTTTTTGGGGTTGAAAAATACAGCAGGCAATTGCGATGATACGAGTGTCACGGTTTTATAATGAGAGATTCGAAAGGCACTCGCCTGATTACGTATGTGCTATTCTATTCTTATGTCTACTTGGTAATTCAACTTTGCTCTCTCTCTCTCTCTCTCTCTCTCTCTCGTTCTTATAAGACTCGTGATTGTTAAAATTAAAAAGTGATTTTGCAAATATCTTTCTCGCGGGAACGGGCTTTCGCAGCTACAATTAGCTGTACCTGCTTTTTGGGCGAGACGGAGACCAGGACGGTGAGCGAAAAGCACAAATAACAAACAGTCTGGTGTGAAGCGGAGCACGTCGGGCAGTACAAATCAACAGAAGCAGCAATGATCAATTCGCGCGGCACTTTCTGTACTCAGAGTTTGTTCATCTAAGCGTTCCAAATCAATCCCGTTCCTATTACCGAGCTTGCAATTGTGCCGGTCACCCATCTCTGCACCTCTGTTCTTTTTGTCTCCGCGATGGATGCGCTGATCCTCCATTTTAACAAAGCAGTAGATTGAGAAGGCAGACATGGATTTACAAAAAACAAAAGGGAAGATCGAGGTTGTCCCTTGAAAGTCAACACGCAACATAACCGGAGATGCTGCGATACATATATTACACAATGGCAGATGTCTTATTACAATGGCAATATATATATATATATATATATATATATATATATATATATAAAGATGACGCCCCAGGACACGCCTTATTGCCATGACCATTCATCACCAGTATATACATATACTACACAAAGACAAATGGTCTTATTGCAATGGCAGATACATAGATGACACAACAGGAAGCACGTACAGTAACCAGATGCAACCACGTCTTTCCCGCAGTATTTTGGTACCTTGCTTCTCCTTTCTTGCTTTGCTCTCAGCAGTGTAAACGTATTCAAAAGCTTGGCCTCATATTGAGATGAGAAGCAATCTTCTGACCCAGAGACTTATCAGCCTGTCCAATGCACAAGATTCAGTATATCGTTGGTTTCGGCATAAGCCGAAAGCACGGATGTAGGGATGCATTGAAAGAATCAGATTCGACAATGAGAAACTAAAATATAGCAGAAAACTCATTACGGTCTGAACCCCATTACAGTAGGGTGTGACCATGCATCCAAGCATTAGATCAATACAATATAGATGTGCGTGTGTTTTTTCATATAAGATAAAAGCTCCACCTGAGACCAATATGATACCCAAATGCTGCGAAGTTCATATGTGACCCTTGGGTCAGACAAGATCTCAACCCAACGGCGAATGAAGCGCTGTTGCCTGAAAATATTCAAAAACAAAAGTGAAAGAAGATTTACATCGGAATATTATAAATATACATCTTAAACCCCACAGATCACACTCACTGTGCCACAGAACGTGACAGAAAGGATACCTGTCTGGTGCAAAGGAACGGAATCTCTCCCCAGCCTGCTTGAAGTTATTCTCTTTCTCAATGATGCACTGCCATGACGAACAGAAGTGCTAGCTCAGAATTAATCTCAGCTAAATAAGTTCATTGGCACATGAAAGAGCTTAAAAAAAGAAAAAAAAAAAAAACCCCAGGTATCAAAAGTATCAGTTCAGACAGGCTGCCATCAGTTTGATTTAAAACTTTAGATACTCAAATTATGAGTTTGAGTGCTGAAATTGACTCAATCTCACACTACTCGCTTCAAATTCTAAACTCTACAGAAGATAACCAGACGAACAGACCTTCTCACGCCTGCCAGCGCATACTCCAGTAGGAATGGGATACACTTCGGCATGGCGAACAGGATCAAACCTTGAAGAGAAGTAATTGACCTAAACAACCATTATTGGAAAGTGATTAAGCCATGATATGAAAACTCTAGCATAGGAAGAGAAGGGATTAAAGAAAAAGAAACAGCATTGAAATGCAATTTGCATTTTCCTAGAGGTTCTTGAGGTGACCGTGTGCACGAAAGCGGACGCATGTGCTTGTAGACAAAGATTGGGAGAAAACACACCTCCTCATCCCTATGCATGAAATTCATGAATCCCTCATGGTGATTGTTGTGATAAACACACTTGGGTGCATTTGGTGGCAGCTGCAGATAATTAGGTCCAAGGCGATGCCTCTGAGTATCGGAATAGGCGAAAAGTCTACCTTGCAGCAACTTATCATCTGAATAATGGATGCCAGGAGGAACATGAGCGGGGTTAAATGCTAGCTGCTCACTCTCAGCAAAGAAGTTATCAATATTTTTGTTCAAGACCAAGCGGCCCACAGGCTGCAAAGGCAAGATGTCTTCAGGCCAAATCTTGGTCACATCAAGTGGGTCAAAGTCAAATTTATCTTCATCAGCAGGATCCATTGTCTGAATGAAAAGCTTCCACTCAGGGTAGTTTCCTGCCGCAATCGAGTCATAGAGGTCCTGAGTGGCGTGACTGTGGTTGGATCCACCAACCCTTATGGCCTCATCTTCCAACAAACACTTAACCCCACAAGTTGGCTTCCAATGGAATTTAACATAGCGTGACTTCCTGCTCTTGCTGACAAGAGTAAAAGTGTTGACACCAAAACCCTCCATGTGTCTGTAGTCCTGTGGGATACCCACATCATCTATGAAAAAGGCGAACGTGAGCAAGCTCTCAGGGTGGTATGAGAAAAAGTCAAGTATCCTCCAGAATTCCTGAATTTGCGTCTTAGGATTTGGTTTGAGGGCATGAATCGAATCAGGGAACTTCATGGCATCACGAACGAAAAAGACTGGCATATTGTTGCCCACCAGATCAAAATTACCCTGACAGGAGCAGAAAAGCAGAATTAGTATGTCGTCAGAGAATGACTACAATTGAACAATTGCCATGGATTATGCTGGGATCTATCTTATGCTTACACCACTACTCCACTGGTAGGAAGAAGAAGGAGAAGAGGGGGGAACAGAAACATCTGTTGCCGAAACTTACACATTTTTTCAACGGAAAATAATCTGCACAAAGAATAGGTACAAAGAAAATGAAAGAGAAGCTTATTTTAAAGTAGATATTGTTAATGTTACCTCTCTGGTGTAAAACTTGACAGCAAAACCCCGAAGGTCTCTGAGAGTTTCAGGACTGCCACGCTCATGGACAACAGTAGAAAACCTGACCATAACAGGGGTCTGGACTCCGGGAGCGCGAAGAAAATCAGCGCAGGTGAGATCAGAGATGTCATGAGTGACTTCAAAGAAGCCTTTAGCACTAAAACCCCTGGCATGAACAACACGCTCTGGGATGCGCTCCCTATCAAAATTGGCGATTTTCTCCACCAAATGATAGTCCTCAAGGAGAATTGGACCTTTTGTAGAAAAAGAAAACAAGAAAGTGTTATTGAAAATGCGATATTGTACCGGACATAATTTTAAATGAAACGTCGAAAACAACACAGCTTGTAGAACCAAAAAAAAAAACAAAAACAAAAAACTGATCAGCAATCACAATTTGTATGCAAAAGTCAGCAAATTTCCAAGTGAACGTACATTAACAGTTGTTAACCAGTCTGAGACCTATGTATTAAGAGTCCTTCGATCGAAAACATTAACATAGGAACGAATTTCACTGCAGTTAAATCAGATGGATCAAACGAGTCCAGAACTCGTCAAACACCGGTTGAAACTAGAAAGTCTGAGAACTAATTAAGCTCACATAAATTTCAACGACACGGAGAAGTGATAATCAGTGAAAGTAAAGTAATGTAAGATATGCAACCTCTTGTCCCGACGGTAAGCGAAGAATTGTTGTTCCAGACAGGACCCCCAGCATTTGTGGTGAAGAAGGGCGAATCGTAGGCACTTGAAGGGCGATACTGCATCGAAACAGTAAGAACAACGTCAACAAATAAGCGCATACATAATAAGAACTTTCGATACACAGAAAACCAGGAAAGAATGTGAGCATCAGGACGGGGCCCGTGAACTAGGATCATTGCTTAAGCTACAAGGAATATAAATACAGCAAGAAAGAAACTGTAAGGTGGTTAGAGTAAACTGCAGTGCAGTGTACTAGAACTATACCTTGTAAGGATCCATGATGCCTGAAGAGGAGAAAAATAGTGTAGCCTCAGAAATTCCCGGGAAAGAGTGATTGAGGAAGGAGTCACATGGAGCTCTCTATTTTATAATCATGACCCTCCGAGTGCAAATGTTCGTCGGCCTTGCAGTCGCAGCTGGCATTGACAACTTGGCCCACAAACTCAATCTGCCCGGGTAGAACGTGAAAACAACACCGGGAAATTACTGTACCCTTATGCTTTGAACAATGCAAGTAGAAACTCAGAGACATAAAACATTATTAATATTAAAAGCGATTAGTTAAAAAAAATAAGAAAATAAAAGAAAAAATGAAATCAAGTTCCATTTTTCTTATCCCGCGTAAATTTTTCCTCTCTGTCTACCGCAAAAGGCCAAAACTGTCCTTTTTCACTTGTAATGAAGCGATTAGAAGCATTGAACATTTCAAAAACATTCACGGAATATGGGATGGAGTGCCCCCGCCGCACTCCTCTCTACTCATTAAAAAAATTAAGAGTTGAAGTGACATATAAGTCGTTAAATTGGAAATTGATATATCATATGCCTTGGGAGACCTCCCTCCAATACTCCATGTTTTTTGGGATACTTTTGCATTTTTTTACTATGCTTTTTTAATTGGCTCGGTTCACTTCAGGCTATAATCAATCCAAATTTCAGACTCTCCAACTGAACTTTTTTAAAATTAAAAAAAAAAATTAAAAGAAGAAGAAGAAGAAGAAGAAGAAGGGGGCCTTTTAACCTTTTATTTTCTTCTTGAACCGCAAAGATAAGAATGAATTTTGGTCAAAATAAGATAAGAATGAAGGTAGTGGCATCCAGATGGTCTAGGCGGAGACGTCAGGCATTCCCTACTTCTTATTCGATGGGGACCTTAATATATATAATATAGGAAAGATTAACCTAGAGGCCACATCATACCTACAGTCACGGTAATATAGGAAAGATTAACCTACAGTCACGGTAAAACTCTCACAAAATTTCACATCGCAGTCGAGGGCATTGGCCGGCCCCCCCCCCGGTGGACCTCTAGGTTAGGCCACATCATACCGAGGAGGGCCCGTACTGCTCCTGTAGGCTTATATGCGGCTTGGACAAGACCTGCAAAAGAAGGAAACGGATGCTGGGTGAGGAGCCGAACGAGCAAACTAAGCGTCCCTTCACCGGATAGATGCCCAGTTTTCCGAAAAAAACACGAGAGAGATTGATAGTTGTCACTTTCGTCGATGACAAGTTGACAGCGGCGGTGGCCTGCGGGCCGGAAACTAGTACAATAATTCACCTATGATTCGGTTACCTTCCTGAATGGCAAAGTGGCAGCGGTGGCCGGTGGGGCAGAAACAAGTACAATAATTAACAGGCAAATTGTAAAATAGCACGCAGTCCAGATCACGTGCTTGCTACGACGTGGACTTTTGTTGGACCTTTGGAACGCGATGCATTAGTTAATTTGCCCTCGCCATAGTTCCTTTTTCGACAAAACCAAAAGGTGCCCCGTACCTACGTCGATCACCTTATTAATCGTATCTGCAAGCTAGAGTTCAAATTATTTATTTAATTTTGTTATTAAAATTTTATTAGGTATCGTTTTAATTTCAATAAATATAAAATCGAACACCATATTTTTAATATAGGCTCTATTTATTAAAAATAATATATTTTTATTTTTATTTTTAAAAAAATTAAAAAAATCAAATTGAAAATTATTATTTTTATAATTACTTTTTTTAAACGCGCCAATGTTATCTATCAAATGATTTCCTCAAGTCGTGTTTGTGTTCGATATTTCCACAGCCGCCGCCTCCGTTGAAAGGAAATTTGTGGCCTTAAAGAATCCCATATCTCTTTGTAATTTAGTCATCGTTTTCAAAACTACCTGATTTTCGGCGGTGAAGATAATTAATTACCCGGGCAACTCGCATATCTTCCGTCTGCATTGTTCGGGCTGTTGGGATATTCGGAGCGGTGGGGCAGCGACCGAAGTATGAAATGTGGACGCAAATTATTATCACTTGGCCCAATTTGACCGTGATTTTTTCTATCATAGCAATGGAAATCCATGCTTTGTTCATATGTTTCGGCAGCCGCCTTGCCATTCAATTTTTAGTTATATTTTATGACGTAATTTAGCCGGGCACAGTCAAGAAATTAGCCAGGCATGCGTAGCAATTGTGCCGGGGAACTCCAACGCTACGATTACGGCACCACGCATAACTCTCTCTGTCTCTCTCTCTCTCGCTCTCTCTCTCGCTTTCTCTCTGTCTCTGTTTTTTTCTTCTTTTCTTCCAATAAAATGACATTTTTGATAGAATTTATCATCGTCGGGTTTTTTGGTCGTTTCCATTCTAGGTAAAGGAGCTTTCAAATGGGCTACGAGAGATTACGGTGGCCCCGGGGGAGATTACGGGAATCGGGAAACTTTCATATCCCGAAAACCATACGACGCGACATGAGGTCCCGGTATGACTTTGTCCATCGTCAGAATATACGAAACTAGTTCGCCTGTCTTGATTCTAATTAGAGAGTAGAAAATGTGTGTGGTGTTCAATACAAAATTGTTTTCAATGGGAAAAGAGTTTCGAGACTCTTTTTCATATATATTTCCCCCTAAATTTTAATCATTCAGGATTCTTCTGCTCTTTTTTTTTTTTTTTTAATTATATATTTTTTTATTTTTATTTTTTTATTATTATATGTTTGAGTTTTGTTTCTATCCAATTGTAAAAATTGCCCTCGCCCTTGTAATACCCTCTGGATCCATCCATTGTGTCCCCTCCGATCTGTCTTTCGGACGGAGAGCGAAAGACCCCGAAGACCCTGATGTTTTCCCATCGGTGACTTCTTGATTCTTGATAGATGGTCTTCGCAAGATTTCTTTTCCACCTGTCCTATTCCTATGTGAGAACGTTCAAATGGTTCTTTTTTTTCTTTTCTTTTTTAATGAAAAAAAAAAACACAAATATACGTTCTCTCTGATTTTCCTTTTTTTTTTCTCTTTCTTTCTTTCTTTTTGATCAGCTGGAGAGGTTCGGCCACGGAAAGATCGAACCAAAAGCCCAAACCTTTGTGCGTCGAAAGTTGGTGACACGATAGAATTCTATGCGTCCCGGGTAGTTTCATTCCTTTTTTTTTTTGTTTTTCCCATGCCGTGTTGATTTATGTTTTTGTGTTATTTATTTATTTATAATGTCCAGCGAACTTAATACGTGGTTAGCATCCAATTGTTAATTTGTTATTTTTAGCTGTTTCCTCATTGTGTTGGAAATTGTTAATTTATTTTAAATAAATTAAATTTTACTTTAAATAATTCATCCGGGCTCGATGGTCTAACTTCATATCAATGGTCCACTAGTTATTATTATTTATTATTATTATTATTATTATTATTATTATTATTTTGTGAGTAAGATTGAGTTAATTTTAATTGATCGAGTTGTTGCGGGAACTCGAATTTTACGACTTTAATTTATTTGATCTTTAAAATAATTTTAATTCATATTATTTAAATTTTAAATTACTTCAAATTTGAGTTATTTTTTAATTTTTATTTGGCTTCCAAGTATTTTAGATCGGGAGTCTGTTGAATATACCAATTCGGACCAATTCGGGCCAGGCAACCGAATCGAAGACTGGTTAATAAGGAAGCCAGGCTCTGCGACAACCAACGTGGCAATAATGTTGAAATGGACATCTGTACCTTTATGTTGGATCTAAACTTTAAAGTGAGCATAGAGCGTCAGAGAAAGCTATAGATGAAAACAAATTATGAGAATGAAATGAAAAAATAAAAATAAAAAATAATATATATATATAATTTTTCAATAAATTATTTGAATAAATTACAAACAAGTCGAAAGTAAAATTTTCATTTAAATGTAATGAAAAAAAAAACGAAAGGATTAAAAGTTAATGTTTCTAACCCCCCCCCCCCAAAAAAAACAAAATATACTCTTGATATAATCTAAATAATAAGTGGTTAAAAAAAATCATCCTGTGAGTCAACTAAATTACCGAACTTTTTTTTTCTTCTTCTTCTTTATTTTTCTAGAGCCACAAGTTCTGGTTCCATGCGCCGAAGGCAAGAAAAATGGGATACCACAAGACTACGTTTTCGCATTATCCGATGTCCACGTGTACTCCATTATTTGCCTACTTTTTTTTTATTTTTTATGTTTCTTTCTTCTTATCTTTGTGCGGTCGACGGCATTACGATAGTTTGACCGTAAAAAACAGCTTTCACGGGGCATTTTCCGGGGCTCTGGCGAGAAAGCCGAGCGGTGGGTGGGGGGGGGGAGGGGTGGGCTCTACGAATTATTCTCGACTGCTTTTTCCGGGGACTTTCTTTCTTCCATGATTCCCAAACAGCGAAAATTCCTATATCTCACCCACTTGCGGGCTCATACTTTTTCTCTCAGAACAAAAACAGATCGGTGAAAATGAAAGCTCATATCTTTTGCATTGCAAACCAACAAAACACCATTATTATTAATTATTTATATAAAGCATTGCCAGTAACAAAAATCACGTTACCAAGAACACTCTCATTTATTTATGTGATCGTAACGGGGCCCATGCCATATCCCACTGCCTACGGTGGTCGTCGAGGCATGATCGCAATCGTATGTCATGCCCCGGCACTGCAACTCCATTTCCTCGCCCGTCAATTTCATCACACACACACACACGCACGTATATATTAAAGCCTACAACATTAGTGTGTCGAGTAGGACATGTCTTCTTCTTTTCTCTCTCTCTCTCTCTCTCTCTCTCTCTCTCTCTTGTTTTTTTGTTTTTAAATCATATCCACTTCAAGTATTTGTCATTTAATTTCTAAAATTGTGATTTATCAATTGTTATTTAGGTCACATGATGGCTAAAATCATTAAAAGAAAAAAAAAACGTACTAGCTAGCTATTTAGTTAGAAAACACAACGACCCTTCCAATTTCTGAAACTCTTATGCTTCTTCCGTTATTCTTCAACAAGATCTATATTCATTGAACATGATCAATGACACGCTGTAACAATTGCATTAGAAAGGAAGGTTTACGGTGAAACATGAACGCTTGAAAGGGGAAGAGGCATGAACGCTTAATAAACTCAATAACTCTTCACGGTACTCGAGAATTAAATAACTCACTCTTATATTTGTTAAAATTAAAATTCATTACTCAAATTCTTACCCCACCCCGTTCATTTTGCCTTTCTACTTATATTGGAAAAAAAATATAAAAAAAAAAAAAATATATATATATATATATATATATATAGTAGAAGAGGTGTCTCGTCGCTATGTATTCTCTGTTTTTATGCCCAAAAAAAAAAAAAAAACATAAAATTTTCTCCTTTTGGGCATGTAAGGAACAACCCCGGTGGGGGGGGGGCTCTAGTATCATTTCTTCTCGCACGATGATGGTATATTTGAACCGTGCAATGAATGGGTTGCGCTCGTCTTCGACAGGTGGGAAATCCATGTTCAAAAAAAGTATGAAATCCCTGCACTTGGTACCGATACGGACAACAATTGTTTACTTTTGTTCACGTGAACTTACAACCCAAACACAAATCCTGCCTTCGTCGTCTCCGCCATCCCAACTCAGTTTTGTGGCTCTCTGTATGCGAAGCTCTCACACAAAATCATCCCGAAGGTAATTTTCCTTTTTTTCTTTATTTTTTTTATATCCGTCTAACAACTCATACTCTCGACTTGATTCATCAGAGTTCAATTGTGACCTCATCTTACTTTATATCACTCAAGTATGCTAAAAAATTTCATGTACTATCATTAACTGTTGGTTCGTGAATAGAATATTTCGAACATTTAATTTCTCACACAGTATGCCTATTATCTTATACCAGCTGTAAACATCTAAAGGAATTTGTGCACGCGTTGTAACCATTACTTACTTCAATTTCCCACTCAAGATTCCTTTACTTCGATAACGACACAAGTTTATTGAACCATTACGTTTACACTTAGGATAATAAACAGAGATCACAAGACCTAGATGATTACAAAATCAAATTCAACCACGAAATTACTTGTCCGATTTTGTATTTTTATCGATTGACAAAAAGAGAAAGAAACGATTAAGGGTAATTATTACGATCTCTTTTAATTAAAAACATATTAAATGATTTATAAAATTTCGTGGTAATTGTCAGTCAAACTAAAATAATAAAAATAAATCACGCTCAGTAAATATCTAGTTAATAATTTACTGTCGCCCACCTTAATCCCATGTACCCAAAACAGCAAACTCCCGCAGGGACGGGAACCGTTGTCTTTGATTGATGAGCCTCGAAACATACACGACGGACGCTACTATCGTCTTAGGAGCGAGCTCATTGGCCGGTACATCACTTTTATCAGCCCACAACCCTTCCCAAAATCAACAAATGAAAAGCTCATGTTGCTGAAAATTTTGACACCGGAGAAATTTCGTGGGACCTGTTTTATTTGCAACAAAGAAAATAACAGAACCCAGAGATGACACCGTTTATAAACTTCCAGTTAGATACTTGAAAGATATGCCGAGAAAAGAAAACTAATGTTCGCACCAACTATGAAAGTATCAAATCCTGACATAAAAGTATGTACAAGAGGTTCGGGCCTGACAGATCTCAGTAGAGAATCCAGAGGAGAAACAAGATCATCATCCAACTGTCGTAGACACACCGTGAATGTGAAACGCCCTTACCATCATAATTGAACTTATTAGTGCCCAAAAAGGGGGCTTGAATACGACTCAGGTGGAACCTGACCAAATTCAGCAGTCCAAATGGGCAACGCTGAAATACAAATGAACTACCGACCAGAATTCCCCAAAAGTCGCTCCACTGCAGCATGGACATTCCCTGCCGTGGCAATTAGTGCCCGTATATTCTCTTGTGTGTCAAAGAAACCCATTTCTCGTAACTGTGACAACTGTGTTGCATATAGTTCCTCGGGGGGCCCTGAAAGCATGGATTAAAATGAGTACATTGATAGAGAAGAACGAGGAGAGACAAAAAAGAGAAGAGAAGGGTAAGAACAGCTACCATCGGGTCTGTTAGGAACTGCCAGGCTGCCTGCCCCAAGTCCGCCAAACATGTTCATCAGCATCTCCAACCCCAAGTATTGTTGTCCTACAATGCTGAAAACCATAAAAAAAAAACTCGTACACAGGCTATTGAAAGTTGTAAGTCCAACATGGACCCCGTCAATTACATGATTTCAGTGGTTAACGCACCATTACTTCATTTAAAAAGAGATTTAAATATTCAGCTGAATTGAAAATTAAATCCCACCATCCTAAGCAACAAATGGAGTGATGCATTTACAAAATCAGAAACTCAGAGCAGGGAAAACACAGACTAAAGATGCATTTATGAAGTCAGAGCAAGGAGAATACAAATTAAACGAGACAGTTACAGATTATAAAAGAGTAAAAATCCCTTCCATACCTGTGCCTGCACCAGTCTGACCTGGTTCCCTGCCAAAAAAAAAACAAAACAAAAAAAAGATACAAAAGTTTAGGAAATCTAATCCCTGTGAACAAAGGAAAGAGACATCAAGACAGCCAATCAACCTAAGCACATATGGTTTCATGAAATCTGGGATCAAGCAGGTGTACCACACTCTTTTTTTTTCCTTAAGAAAATCCAAGCCAAGAAACACTTCACAACTTACTGTGTTGATTGCTGCCGGCCAAGTTGAGACACGTAAGCTTGCTGAAAGGTCAGAAGTTGCTGCAAGAATGAAGATTGAAAAAGGCTTACATATTAACCATAGCGTGAACAAAAAAATCCAAGTAAACAATTCAATGGGTTGCTAGCCAGAAGGCCAAGAACTTGCAAACACGTTTGTGAGAGCGGCTGTGGATGGAACAAGCTGTGTGCCTTCTACCTATCGTAGACCTAAGAGGACATATTAGCATAATTGTGAAAATGAAAAGAGGAGCCCAAATAAGTCATTAGGAAAGTGGAAAAATGCCTGGGCAATTGAAAAAGGCTGAAATCCCATTTTCTTGATATGATGTGCTTGCTTGGATTGACACAAGCACACAAATATGTCGGGCAGTATGGGGAAGGTGATTGATAGGGTGTGCAAGTCTGTCCAGTGGGAGAGATGTTATGGGCAATCAAATCATCACAGAATAGCGGTACCTGCATTGTCTCGGGAGAAGTCAACTGCCGAAGAAATTCTGGATTTTGCATCATTTCTCTCAGTTGGGAGTTGGAATCAAGCATGCTACGAAGTTGTGGATTCATACCAAGAATCTGAACTTGCTTGATGTTATTCAGCAATCAATTCCACTCAAGATTAGAGTATTATTACAGAGAAACAAGATTCAAAGTAATACCTGGTTCATGTACTGAGAGTTGGAAAGAAGGCCTTGCATCATTTGCGAAATAGCTGGATTTTGCATCAACTGGTTCATTAAAGTCGCATCAGGTGTAGAAGCAAACATGCTATCAAAATCTGGGAGACCTAGGCCACCCAGCCCTGCAGGTGCCTGTGGTCTAGCATCTGCAGCAGGACTCGACCTTGTGGTTTGAGCACCTCCGGCTGCCATATAAACATCAATAAGCAGTTAATTAAAAGCATGCAATTAAAATCTCTTAGCCTGCATCCATTGAGAAAATAATGAAAAACAAAATGCAAATGTTGATCTAACCCTGAGAAAGCACAGTTTGAAACAAGCAGTGCATGACAATTTTCAAAGTTGATAAAAGGACAAATAAAATTTTACATGGACTAGCTCGGCAACCTTCTAAAATAAAAATGAATAAGAACTAAGTTATGGCCCCAAGTATTAGTATGTAAATTGTTTAGTGTAGTAATTGCACAAAGTAATTTTCAACTTTATGTTTCCATCATACAAGCAACATAGCATAGAATTCCATGACAAAATAAATTACTCCCACACATACTCAAGCAGGAGAGAAAAGAGACTTACATCCAGCAGTCCAAGGGTTAGGTAGTGGATTAGTATTTGGAGCAGGAGAACCAGTGGTACTTTCAGCACTAATGACAGATGAATTAGTTGATCCATCTGAACCTTGGTTCCCTACTCGATTCCCTAAAAGAGCGGAAAAAGGATTCCCACTATCACCTGCAGTATTACCAGCCATCGTGGTTGCGTTCAAGAATGGTTCTTGAACTGTTTCATACATACGCCGAAGCATGTTGAATCCCTCAGGAGAAGATTCAATGTTGCTCATTGCTCTGTCAGTGTTGCGCATCATCTCACGCATAAGCTCGGGATTTCTTGCAGCTTCAAGGGTTTGACGAAGAGTGCTGGGATCATTAATTATATGAGCCAGCTCAGGATTTCGATCCATTATTTCTCGCATTTGTGGGTTGTTCATGATTAAATTCCTCATTATCTCGGGGTTGTTCATCAGGTTCTGTACAACAGGCATGTTCATTATTTCCCTCATAATGTTAGGGTTCCGAGTCAACTGTTGCTGCACCTGCTCAAACTCTGGAAGTCCAGCTCCAAATAAACCACCACTACCACTGCCACCCAAGCCAGCTAAACCAAGCCCTGGAAACAGTGAACCTCCCATACCAGATCCTCTGAGAGAACCTTCGTTGGAAACAGCAGCCTGCGTATTATTTGGAGCCGGATTTGCAGCTACGGTATTTGTTGCAGAAGCTGCATTGGCTGATGATGGGGCAAAACCTCGAACCAAGTGAACAGTGTGATCTGCCTCCAAGCCTACAAGAGTCATATGAACCTGGTCAAATACAAATGTCTGGACAATATTATAGATAGGAACCAATAATACTAAAATTATGAGAGTGATTCCACTTGTAAAGATGAATGGCAAGCACGGAAAATATCTGGAAAGATAAATAGGATCCAATTAAGCCTAAAAAAAAAAAAGCTACAGGGTGCTGATCATAATAGCTCTCTGATTGGTGTCAAAGAGAAATGATTAGACAAACATATCCCAACAGCATTCAGCTACACAGAGACATGTTACATTGATATTAAAAAAAAAAAAAAAAGGGCAACTTATCCCAGGGCATGATGCTCCCACACTGTGGGCTTGTGGTTTGAGGTTTGAGGAAGAGTCAGATGCACAAAGCTTGTTCGTTAAGAAGAAGAAGAAGAAGAAGAAGAAGGGACACTGGGCTTTACAATTATAATATGAGAAGAGAATGCTCTACTGAATGCAAAGATATTGCCACTCTACTCAATCCCTAAAGAAGCGAATGGGATCTACATACACAGCATACGCTAGCATTCAACAATTTAATCAAAATAGCCGCAATACAATCCCCAAATATCTTTCCACGAACTGATATTTAATCAAATCAAGCGTAGCAGATCGACAATTACGCCACCCAAAAAGAATAATAATAATAATAATAATAAAAGCAATCTAATTATCTGTCCGAACCAAGCAATCGCGCGAGGCATTCGAGGGGGAAGTTGGGGGCCGTGGGGCATACCGTAGCTTTCTAGGGTTTGATCGCCCTTCAGTATCTGGCCTTTATAAATGAGGCGCTGTTGATCCGGCGGTATATCGGACTTGTCAGCGAGAAGGGCCTTGAAAGATTCAACGGTGGACGACAGGCTTGTCTGAACTGAGAACTTGGAGCCGTTGGAGCAGCGTATATTAACCGTAAGCCCATCGGCGGCGGCGCCGCTACCGCTCGATTCGTTGACCTCCCCTACAGCTCCGTCTCCTCCCATGATTTTCCGTTTATATATTTTTCGGCTCCCCTCCCCAATGCGGGAGGCCACTATCAGAGACCTTAATGTAAGTAAAACAAAAATTTTTTAAAAAATAATAATTAAAAAATATAATATATATATATAGAGAGAGAGAGATCAAAGCCGAGGCTATTTGGATTGCAAGCATACGATGAAACCCTAGAAGACAAGACCGAAGCTGACAATAAGATGAAGCCAGCGAAACCTGCAGCAAAGAACACTGATAGGAAAATAACTCACAAAATCGAAACGTGTCACGCTCCCGGTGAGCGCGTGCTTGGGTTTTTTACTTCCTCTTTTATTAATAATTTTAATCCTTTTTTTTTTTTTTTTCCAATCTGTCGTGTGGAGACTTATTGAGTGGATCCTAATGGTTTGTTTTAGTGTATTTAAAAGAATTAAAATATAAATTTTTAATTATTATGATGTCTGTTTTTTAAACGGTCCATTAATAATATTTGTGCTGAGTTGGGCTTGGGCCGCTGGATCCATTAATAAGAAGTGGATCTGAAGACGATTTGCCTTTTGCTAAAACTTCGACGACACAACGGCCGGCCTGACGAGGGGGGGGGGATATAGGTTAGTTCTGCGAATGGCGGTGGCAGCAGCGTCACGGTCCTTCCTCTTTTTAACTCTTAAATTTGCAGACGCGCACCCACCCACAGTTTGACCGGCCGTGCCAGTGGCATGATTTTCCGTTGACGTCGTGGTGGTGGTGGTGACTGTGATGGCGGCGCTACTCTTGAAATTGAAACTCAAGGACTGCTTGTCGCCTCCTCGTCTCAATTCCCTTACAACCAACTTACCGGTCCTTTCTCTTTTTTGGCTTTCTGTGGATGTGGGGTAGTGGGGGGCGGCAAATCCCTGGAACTCTTGGCATCCTTCTCCTTGCTTACTCGTTTCTCGTTTGCTTGCACTTGCAGAGATTGAACCACACTCTGATTGCGGACGGGCTTGATCCTCGGTTATGTTCCGAAAGGGTGTCTGATTTTCTGGCGCACGAAAGTAGTTTCTCAAACTTCCTTGTTTTTTTTTTGGGGGGGGGGAGTTGCCAGTGGTTGCATCTCTGCAGCTGGAGCAATTTTATTTCGCAAGAATTGAATTGGGTGTCTTTCTGTGACTGATGTAGGCCGAGTTGTTGACATGTCCAAATGGAAAAAGCTAAATGCTAGGTTTTTTGGTATAACCCGCTCCATGATTCCATCTCCTGCTTGGACCGTTTTGAACATTCTGCGTAATAAGGGTACATTTCTTTGCTTCCTCCTCTATGATGATCCTTGATATCGTTTGGTTTTTACGCTTCGGGACTAAAGTGGGTTGTAGGCCACATTGGCACTGCTTCTGTTTGACTCCTACTCGTTTCTAGTAACTTTTAGTTTACTCCTTATTTACGTGGATGCCCAGCATGTCCGTGATCAGACCCTCTGCTTTCCTTATGACGTGCAGGATTTGAAGCTTACTTGGTTGGTGGATGCGTGAGAGATTTAATTTTAAAGAGAGTACCGAAAGATTATGATGTGATCACTACTGCTGGTCTTGAACAGGTTTTTGGTGCTGATTTTGTATTCCTTCTGCCTTTATTTTTATTTTTTTGTTCTCTGTGACAAATAATTAATGAAAGGGTGGCATGCTGATTAAGATATTTGTTGGCTTTTGATATATTTTTCACAGATCAAGAAGCAATTTTTTCGTTCTATAATAGTTGGAAGGCGGTTTCCTATATGCAGAGTGCATATAAGGGGTTCAGTAATTGAGGTCTGGCAGTGATTGAATATTTAGTTAGATGATTAGCAATGATGCTGGCAATCATTGTTCATTACTAATTTCAGTATACTTGGTCTGGATCTTGTGCCTCTTCCTGACAGGTTTCTAGTTTTCATACAAGAACCCAAACTAGAGGAAAAGAAAACGAACATTTATCTCAAAAGCCTTTTGGCTGTAAAGAAAAGGACTTCATACTTTGGAGAGACAGTATGCGTCGGGATTTCACAATTAACAGGTAGATTTCCTTCCCCGTTATGGCTTGTGTAAATGTGATTTTCAAAAATCACCACTACTGTAGTTTAAATTATTGTTTTATTTTTTTTCTTTTTTTAGCTGTTTTTGATTTAACAGTATTTAAACTTGCTTCATGATAGAATGGAATAGCAAAAACAAATTCATGTGGTCAATCCCAATTAAATTTGGGATTAAAACTTTGCTGTTGTTGTTGTTGATATAGTCATTGTATTTAGCAGTATTGGCGTCATTTTTACTCTAGTTGTTGCAATCCTTAGGCAATGTGTTTTACATGTTAATATTGTCTGAGATGCAAGACATAATCTCTCAGTATATTTTTATGTCATTTAACTTGGAGTTTTGCTTTGAAAATCATCGAATCAGTTTGTACTATGATCCTTTCTCCCGTCGGATCTATGATTATGCCAATGGGATTTCTGATTTAAGGTCCTTGAAGGTGATTTTCTCTCTTCCATTCTCCTGTAAATTCAGCTTTGAGTTTAAGAGTTCATGTCAATGTGGTAGAATCATTATGCCCGTTGATTTTTATTGTCTCAGCTACAAACACTAATCCCTGCTCAACTGTCGTTCCAAGAGGATTGTGGTAGGTGCTTCTACCTGTTATGTTTGCAGTCTTTTTGTACCAGAAGATGTTGGATCTGGTGGCTGCCTTTGTTATTGATTCAATCTGATTGAGCCTTTAAATGGAAATCATGTCATGCAGCAAGAATTTTGCGGGGCTTAAGAATTGCCGGTCGTCTAGGCTTGACAATATCAAAGGACATTGCTGTTGCCATAAGAAAGCTGTCGCCTGCTGTTGGCGAGTTGGACAAGGTACTTAGAAGTGAAAATGCTTACCTTTTAATTGAACTTCTTCTGTTTTCAGCTTCTATGTGTTTTGGGGCTTTCTATTAGGGGAGATGTTTTCCAATGCACCTTCCATTTGCATTTTCTAAGTCTCTTATTGTCTTGTCACCATGATTCATTTCTCTTTATTCAGTCCAGGATAATGATGGAGTTGAACTACATGCTATCATATGGAGCTGCTGAACCTACTATCTACTTGCTTCAGAGATACCAGCTGCTTGAAGTATTTCTACCATTTCATGTTAGTAGTATTTCAGTATCCAGCTTAACTTTATAATTTTGAGTTATAGGTAGTGGTTTATCTAATACCTGAGATGCAAGTGTTGATTGCAGGCAGCATACCTTCAAGCTGGCAAGAGATCTGCATGGAGCTCCATGATGCTGATGGTGAGCTTAGGTTTGTTGGAATGTTAACCTCTTGGGTTGTGTCAAACTTTATTGGTAATGAAGATGCCAAGGGGTATGCATATATGGATGTTAGGTCTGGGTAAAACATACTGGCATTGATTAGACAACAATGTTGGGAAGACTTTAGAGGAATTAGAGTGTCCAAGATGATATTTCAGTTTGGATAGAGTGCTAGAGACCCTTTACAAAGATTGAAGATTTGCTATCATCAAAAAATATCTGAAGACCATCGTAGACTTTTGCTGGTGCTTAAGACTGCAACTGTCAAACAGCAATTGGTCGTTGATATCGTACTTTAACTTGAAATTTGGGGTAGTGTGGGGAATTATCTTAAGTTGGGTATGAAAAATCTGAAGAAGTTGATAAACAATAGCTGGTAAAATTTATTAAGAATGCACACAGGATTCCGTGGAGTTAAAAAGGCAAGGCTGTGTCCAGATCAGGCATGGCATGTGCTTTATGGGCTATGATAATATTCTCAGGAGGGAGACCCACCAAGCAGAGTGCATGCCATGTCTGGAACCACATTCCTGATGTCAAAAAGACTACAATAGAAAGGAACTGGCTTCAGTCCAATGGCCGCCATTCCCTGTTCCAGACAATCCAACTTCATACATTAACTATTACTTATTTTGGTTTTCTGTTTAACATATCTTTTGATGGTTTGTATTTTGCTTTATGTTGGGCAGAAATTGCTGGTCAGTTTGGACAGATTGGTCAGCTGTGATCGACCCTGTAATTGCCTTCTTTGGTGAGCTGGCATTTTCTTTACTGCCCAATTCCTAAAGTTGCTGATTTAACTAAATCACCATCACCATCATCTGCTATTTTCATTTCCTTCCTATTTGTTCTTGCCTAAACATTGCTTCTTCATTTTTATTGGAAAAATCCTATTGTCAAAGGCAGTGTTGTCCAATGCATCCTCATGGATGCCAAGGTGCAATGTTTCAAAAGTGCTCTTTGTGATGCCCAGGGTGGATTGCAAGGCCTCTGAGTCAGTGCACTTCTAGAGCTCTGGGCAGTTTGCTTGAGTGCATGAGGTGCACAAGGCATATTTCTACTGTTGTTAAAGTAGTGAATAAGTACTTAAATCATGGACAAGTTCAATTATCACCTCACTCTCTCTCTCTCTCTCTCTCTCTCTCTCTCTCTCTCTCTCTCTCTCTCTCTTTCCCATTGTTTCTTTTCTATTTCTATGCTGGTTTAATGGGTTGTGTGGATGGTAAAATTTAAAAGAGAACTAAAAAGTTCACACATGCATGAGAATTTTCTGCTGATTGTGCATATTGTATGGGACAGGGTTGGATTGTTAGCATTTCACCAAGCATTGGTAATTAAACCACAGGACGCCCTTGTAATCTGGGTATTTGCTTCTGTTCTGTACCATGGAAAGTGGCAGGAAGGTGTTAAATTTGCGAGAGAATTTGCAACAATGCAAGTAAATTTTGTACCCGAGATCTCAGGGTCCTCTGAACTCAAATCTGATGAAGGGCTTGCCGAAGAAGTTGCTCAGTTTGCATCTTTAGTTCATGATTATGCAGGTGCTTTCATTGATGGGGGTAGTCCTTTCAAACCCACATCTAACAACCCAGCTTCCACATGCTCAGGTTTGGTAAGTTTATGCCAGTTTTTATGTCTGTCTAGCTAATAATCATCTGATTGAAGTGGCAGTGGTTAATATTTTAAAAATATGTGATAAAAATAAATAATATGAGGCTTTTCTTAATATGAAGGTGGACTACATGAATTAACCATCCTATTCCCGTTGGGGTAACCATAAACATCCACTAAAAATTCTCTCTGCGGTGCTTCAGGTATTTGTACCAAAGAAAACGGCACAAACTGTCGCTGAACTTTTTAACGTGCTGGTGATTGACATTGAATCTTATGACTATGGAAGAGAGAATTTCATGATAGACTATGCATTACTTGGATTGGGACATTTGGATGAGACCAGATTTGTCCTGGGAAAAGTTATCTTGGATACTTTGGGTATGGGTACTGTTGAAGGAGGAATGAAGGTTTTCCAGAAGGAGCAGGAATTCATTGACACTAAATGCAGTAGGCCACTTTCTAGTCTAGTAAAGGATATGGTGGCTCAGAAAAACGAAGAACATATAATGTTGCCTTGTGATCCTGGGTCAGTGCAAGAAATGGACAAGAAGCAAAAATTTTTGAATGAGGACATGCTTCCTCAAGATGAAATTCAGGAGATAGCTGAGAAACAGCAGGAAAATTTTCAATTACCTGAACAAGAATCAAATACCATGCGGGGGAGTGAGTTAGATAAGAATCAAGGTTGTCAGCCTCAACAATTGCTGAGTGATAATAGCAATGTTGCTATTAGGGGTGGGAACTACGAGGAAAGGGCCAGGCAGCATAAGAAGACTGTGGGGAGGGGTAGACAGCAGATTTTACATGACAAAAACATTAAACACCTGTTAAGTATAATTGATTCATCAAAGGACTGGGAACTAAAGAGGGAGGAGAAGAAAGATTGTCATTTATCATTGCAGGAGGTGGTGAAGAAGACTGAACATTACAAACAGATACTGGTTGAGGAGAGAAGTGGTCGTCCTTCACTCTCTGCATTGTTCAGGAGATGACTTGACATTTCTCCTTGGTAGTAAAATGCATGCCAACTACTGCAGGACAGCATGACCATTGAAAATGGAATGGAGAGATGGTTGACACAAGATGACTTGACATTTTCTCCTTGTAGTAAAATTCATGCCAACTACTCCAGAATAGCATGACCTTGGAAAAGGGAACCGAGAAATGGTAGGCACTGCTGCATTTATGCGTGTGTGGGCCGTGTACAAAATTCACGGCGTGTAGCAATGCCTCTTTGTCTATAGTTTCCTGCAGTGCACCGTGGGCTGAGGAGGCAGATGGCAACTGGGAACTAATTTATGCAGGCGTTTGGAAAGACCGTCCATGTTTGTAATGCAAGTTTTAACTGTCTATAATTAAGATTAGAAATAGTCATTGCCAGTTCCAGGGTTTACCAACCAACATGGAAATTCTGTATTACATGTTCCAAAGATGTATGCTGCAGAGGTTCAAATGGGGGGCAATGGACCTTCTAGCTCTGGGTTTATGGCTTCTACATCTTGGCAGGCATGTGATAGGACGCCCGATCTGCTTGGTTAGAAATTTGAGGTCTTATTTGATGGTTTCTCAATGCTTGTTGCTCTCGGCACGTTTGTTCATTTTTAAAGTATGAATGGGTAATGACGGGAGCATGTGGGGCATGTCATTATTGGCTGCTCTCTCTCTTTCATTACAATTGGTATTTCCTTCCACGGCCAACGATCGGTCCTACTCAAGCAGGTTGTGAGTGACCCCCTTCTAGTATTTACGCCCGCAATTTTCACACTCTCTGTGTGTACCGTATTTGCATTCGCAACCCCCCCCCTCCCAAAAAAGAAAAAAAAAAGAAAAGTGGAAAAAACAAAGAGCGCCGGAAACTCAAAAAGGAAAAGGGATGGCCCACACCGTCCAAATCCCCAAACTCAATCCTCATTCCTCAACAAGAGTAGTAATTTAAAATCAGATGCGATCAAAGATGACCGTTGTTAACTTAGGAGGAAGGAAAGTCATCGCCAGACAGCCTCCTCGCGTAATGATCCTTCCAACGGTCACATTTCACTAGCCGTTGCTTTTTTGAAAAAAAGGAAGGGCAAAAGAAGAAAATAAACCTAAAGGGAAAGAGCGATCGATGCAACTGTGCAAGACAGGCGCACGCCTCTCCCTTCACCCGGGTCGTTTTAAGTCTCTCTCTAACTCAGGCCTCTTCATTATTCTGGGTTGGGTGGGTCTGCGGACTGGATAGATAGACTCCTTTAAATCCCACTTTGAAATTAAATCTCAGTTCAGGTGTGTGGTGGAATAGGGGGACAATTGTATCTCGGGGAAGAGGGGGGTTTTGATTGTTCCTCCAAGACCACCAAGGCTTGATTTCAAGAAAATGAATATATCTGATGAGAACAATCCTAACTTCACCAAAACCTTGGGTGGTTTTCCAGGTACAACATTGAACTCGCAAATCACAATAACTGGTGTTTCTCGTTGTGAAACATCTCAGATCTGACATGGGTTCTCCGTTTTCTTTCTTTTTTTTTTTTTTTTTTTTTCTGCCCCTCTGGGGGGTTCTTTTTACGCTAGGAGGAGGAGGAGCGGAAATTAGCAACAGAAAGCTTGGACAGGAGATTAGACACAACAGAAGAGGCTTAGGTGTGTCGAATCAGAATGTTGTCGGAGCACAAGCATATTCCCATGTTTTTATTAAGAGGGGATCAGGGTAACTTTCTTGATATTATCTGAGACCTCGAGTTTCTTGGCAGGCTTCCTTCCTCTCTCTGTTCATTGTTATGGTTTTCTTGCTCTTTAAAATTAAAGAAAGGTGTTGTTGCTTTTCTGCTCAGAAATTATGGACCATGTCAGACAAAGCAAATTAACCCTGTTCACAGACCAATCACGAGGTTAGAATATGGTATTACCCATCATTTTTTGGTTTCTATCTTCTTTTCTTTGCGTGATTAGAGAAGGCTAGAAGGATAAAAAGAGAATCTCCAAAACCCAATCTTGGATCTTTCAGAATCCAAGAGAAAGAAAATAAGACAGACCCCTACTTACAGGATTCCTACCTTTCAGCAACCCAATTAATGCCCCCCCCACCTTTTTTTATAATCCATTTTCCATTTTTCAGGAAGTTTGCTGCACAATTTTCAATTTCGAATCAGCACTGCCCCCAGGTATTCTGTCGTGTTTGCTCACAAAGTTTGCAAAAGTTTTGTCATTCCAGTAATGTTAATAATAATAATAATAATAATAATAATAATACTAATGGTTCTCTGGAACATGATGTTAGCAGGAAAATAAGAAGCAGAAGCCATCACTCCCAAGCACAAATGCATTTGGAGACTGTATATTCGTAGATGTTGATGTGGAAGAAAATAAGACACCTGCAGACCATCCTGAACCCATGTTTTTAGAACACACGGAAGTAAGCCTTCACGAAATGGATCAGACGGTATTCTCTCCTTCTCTCTCTGTCTCTCTCTCATTCTTCAACTCTCGTTTATGCATAATCATAATTAACTATGCAATCTTTCAGGAGGAGATTGAAATGGAAGATATAATTGAAGAGCCCATTTTAGATATTGATGGGTGTGATGCAAAGAATTCACTTGCAGTTGTTGATTATGTTGAAGATATGTACACCTACTACAGAACAATGGAGGTAATTTGAACTCAAAAAAACCATTTAAGAACGTTTGATCCCTTCGAAGATTATTAGGAGAGAACTATAATTACATTGAAATGGGATCTGTCGACCTAGAATGCAGCAATGGGGATATAAGTAAACAAGGGGGGTCTATATAAAGGACGCACAATCTACGACCCAGTTTTTTTGTTTTTTTGTTTTTTTTTGTGTTTTGGTTAGGTGTGAATAACATTATAGGGAACGACAATTGCACAATGAGATCTAAACAAAATACGAAACATAACAATGTCATCCTTGGTCAAGCCCAAATAGGATACCCACTCATATTTGTTTGGTGTGCCACTGGTTTCAAAATTAGGTAATACTCACTAGCCTGACAAGAAATGGTGTGCTGAATCTTATCGGCATGAACCTCTTGGCATGATAAACCCTTTACCATGAGTGTTGAGACCCAATTCAAGTTCCATCCGATTGTTTGATACTGTTGTCGCAAAGCATAACTGCAGTTGGTATTGTGATATACTTGGCTGTCCTTTGACCAAAATGGACGTTTTTTTGGCTCTATTTATGCATCCCAACTATGTGATGGTTTGGTGGACTATGACCGATTGATCTGGCTCAATTCTTAATTGAGTGAGATCCATTTTGGTGTTCAGTCCGCTTCACAGCTCGACTCGGTGTGTTCCCCAGACCGGGACCAAAATCTCCTTGCTTTCTCTAGGTTTGTGAGGTCCTACTGCTGACAAGCTTTCATTTTATCTTTGTTTGTGACAAAACACTCATTTTGTCTTTGCAGACGTTTAGCTGTGTCCCCTCCAACTATATGGTGCAGCAGTTTGACATAAATGAGAAGATGAGAGCTATACTCATTGATTGGCTTATTGAGGTAAATTATATGCTCTTTTCAGCTATGCGTGCAATGTTTATTATGTTGGTCCATTCTCCAATCAATTGCCAAATGCTATTGTATAAAATACTACACTAAATAAAGAGCTTTATTGAACTCCTATTTGAATTAACAGGTGCAGGACAAGTTCGATCTTATGAAGGAGACAATGTTTCTAACTGTCAATCTCATAGACAGATTTCTATCGCAGCAAACAGTGGTAAGGAAGAAGCTTCAGTTGGTTGGCCTAGTTGCTATGCTCTTAGCATGCAAGTATGAGGAGGTTTCCGTTCCAGTGGTTGGAGATCTGATTCTTATATCAGACAAGGCCTATACGAGGAAAGAAGTGCTTGAAATGGTAACTATTTTTTCATCTTGTGCAAACAAATAAAAATGAAAATAAAAAATATTGCCAAAATTCTTGCTGCATACCATGGCCCGAGCGAATAACTAATAGGCTTGTTCTTTGTCATTTTCAGGAACATTTGATGGTTAACAAATTGCAATTTAACATATCATTGCCAACCCCTTACGTTTTCATGCAAAGGTTCCTCAAGGCTGCTCAATCTGATAAGAAGGTTGGTAAAAAATGTTGTTGTGGCATGTACTGGGATGCAAGAAATATTTCCATGTCATGGGTTATATAGGAGATTGTATCTTCTCAAAGCAACCCATTTGATCGCTTATGCTGAGACTCTGTTGGAATGGAATGCAGCTTGAGCAGATGTCCTTCTTCTTGATTGAGCTTTGCCTGGTGGAGTATGAGATGCTCAAATTCCCACCATCTTTGTTAGCTGCTTCAGCAATTTATGCTGCCCAGTGTACTGTCTATGGTTTCAAGCAGTGGAATAGGACCTGTGAATGGCACACTAAATACACAGAAGACCAGCTTTTGTGAGTTTCCCCCTTCTTTGCAGTCTTTTTAAAATTTCTTTAGAGAAGAATAATTGACAGATTTGGTGTTTTCTCTTGCTTTCAATTGTGACAGAGAATGTTCGAGACTAATGGTAGGTTTTCACCAGAAAGCAGCAACAGGGAAGCTTACTGGGGTACACAGAAAATACAACACATCCAAGTTTGGATACACGTCAAAATGTGAGCCGGCACTTTTTCTTTTAGAAACCAAAGTATAGCAGCAGCCCGTCGCTGGGTGTGGGAGGAAGGGGGGGGGGGATGGAAACGTATACAGCATACTAACTTTACTTGATTATTGGGTTGGCGGGTGGGGTTTACACAAAATAACCAACCAACTTACTTGGGTTGCTTTGGCGACCCGGAAACTCTTCGAAGCTGCGGAGCCTTCGCAGCTTGATTCATTGTTGGAGGTCTGCTCTTGTCGATCTTTATTACTGTTCACTCACTGTAATTTTTTCCCCGTTC
>CM034046.1:13890297-13932303 GCA_019804595.1 Bruguiera parviflora | reverse complement strand
GAAGTGCAGAAGAGTAAATCAGTCCAATTATCATCGAAAATTAATATAATATGTATATGACAATTCCTCCCCCAATTAAACTCTGTTGTGTACCTTTCCGGGTTAACATCACCAACAAAATGTCTCCTTTCAAATACACACAATAAAAATAAATTTTCCCTCAGTCAGGGAAACTGGCAGCCACATGCCACGGTTTCAAAGTGAGTGGCAAAGGCAAACACGGATTTTTCAACTCGAGATTCCGAAGCAAAGGGGGTCTCTTTTTCGTCAAACTCCACGAAACCAACCAAGCCTAATTTAATAAGCGTATGAATTTTTCAACCGAACTGCCCCCCCCTGCGGTCGCAGTTTCAAAATGAGTTGCAAAGGCAAACACGAAATTTTCAACTCGAGGCAAAGGGGGTCTCCTTTTCATCGAACTCCACGAAACCAACCAAACTAATTTATTAAGTACGAATTCGGATGTGAACGGTAATTTGAAAAAGCTGCCACCTGCCGTTTCAAAATGAGTTGCAAAGGCAAATTACGAATTTTCAACTTGAGGCGAAGGGTCGGTCTCTTTCATCAAACTCCACGAATTTTCATGAATTTGGATGTCTATGGTAATTTAAGAAACCTACCACCTGCAGTTTGGTTGCAAATTTAACCAAACCTTATTTACGCAGCACTCGAACCGCAATAAATTTTATAGATTTTTAACTAATTTTATGTCAGCAGCAAATTTTAGAATTGATGAAACCCCTGTTACCAAATTTTTAATGTAAGCTACAAACAGATTCGATTGCGTCTGTAGCCATCTAACTCCCGTCGTCCTCACTAACTCCATTTTGTCATTTTAGTTTTTTTATTATTATTATTATTTTAATATAAATATTAATTTTATTTATTATCTTTAAATATTTTATAATTATATTCATTTCGTATAATTTTTTAAATATATTTAGCTTATCCATTCTTTTAATTAAATTTAATTTATATTAAATAAAATTTACTAAAAATTATTTTATATCAATTATTAACGTATTATTATGAATATGATTTTATATTATTATTAAGTTATTAAAATTATTATTTAATTTTAATTTTTAATAAATAAAAAATTTAAAATATTATAATTATATTTTTAAAAAATATTTAATAATATGTAATATATTACTATGATAAATTATATAATATTTTATAATAATAATAATTAATTACTTTATATTTAAAAATATAATTATACTAATTTATTTTTTATTTTAAAAAAATTAAAATTAATATCACTCATAAATAATATAAATAGTATAAGTAATAATAGAAAATTTTATATGCTACTTATTATCTATTATATAATAACAATTAATAAAAAAATTTTAATGTAGATTAAGAGTGAACATAATTAAAAATATATGGGGAACAATCTAAATTTAATTTTTTTTCCTATTTTTTTTAGTTTAATTAAGTTATTTAAACGCGCATACGGTCGGTCGCTCTTCCTCACAGACACAAAAACTACGACGGAAAGCCATGGCAGCAAAAGTGACCTCCTCCTCATCGCCAAACTCTCTCCTCCCCCAAAACGGTAATCGCCACCAGCTCCTTAAACCGGCCGCCACCTCTACCGCCACTTTCGCTCATCTCACCGCCAAGAACAAGCCCATTTCGATCAGATGTGCTACCACCTCAACGGCTCCGACCTCCCCAGTCCATGCACGGCCCCAAGATCCCGAAGACCGCGTATTCAATTTCGCCGCGGGGCCCGCCACCTTGCCAGAAAACGTCCTGAAGAAGGCCCAGACCGAGCTCTACATCTGGCGGGGATCCGGCATGAGCGTCATGGAGATGAGCCACAGGGGAAAAGAGTTCCTTTCCATCATCCAAAAAGCCGAATCCGATCTCCGAGCTCTCCTGAACATCCCCGACGATTACGCCGTTCTGTTTCTCCAAGGAGGCGCCACCACCCAGTTTGCTGCGATCCCGCTGAATCTCTGCAAGCCCGATGATGCCGTTGATTACTTGGTTACTGGGTCGTGGGGCGATAAGGCGTACAAGGAGGCTCAGAAGTTTTGCAAGCCCAACTTGATTTGGTCAGGTAAATCTGAAAAGTACACAAAGATTCCGTCTTTTGATGGATTGGAGCAGAGCCCAGATGCCAAATATTTGCATATTTGCGCCAATGAGACCATTCATGGGGTTGAGTACAAGGATTATCCAATCCCCAGAAATGGCATTCTGGTTGCCGACATGTCGTCCAATTTCTGTTCCAAGCCTGTGGATGTCACCAAATTTGGTTTGATCTATGCTGGGGCTCAGAAGAATGTTGGGCCCTCTGGGGTTACCATTGTGATAATCAGGAAAGATCTGATTGGCAATGCCCAAGAGATCACTCCTGTTATGTTGGACTTCAAGATCCATGCAGACAACAATTCTCTCTATAATACCCCTCCTTGTTATGGGATCTACATGTGTGGGCTGGTCTTCGAGGATCTTCTGGCACAGGGTGGGCTAAAGGAGGTTGAAAAGAAGAACAAGAAGAAAGCAGAGTTGCTATACAATGCCATCGATGAGAGCAATGGTTTTTATAGGTGCCCAGTTGAGAAGTCTGTGAGATCGTTGATGAATGTGCCTTTTACCCTTGAGAAGTCCGATTTAGAAGCCGAGTTCATCAAAGAAGCTGCCAAGGAGAAGATGGTTCAGCTTAAGGGGCACAGGTCAGTGGGAGGGATGCGAGCCAGCATTTACAATGCAATGCCTTTGGCTGGTGTGGAGAAGCTGGTTGCTTTCATGAAGGATTTCCAGTCAAGGCATCATGCTTGAATCTTGACGATATTATATGATAGTTAATTGATTGGAAACCAATTTCTTTTTCCAGTTCCTGGGACTTCTTCAAGGTTCTCCCTCCCATCCCATGTAACATTTTCGGCTTTTCTGCTGTTTCCTCTTTTATCTCCCTGCTGTCTCGCAATGGGTGTGTTGTGATTCCATTTTCTTAGAAAATTCGATTCGATCATGTAAGATATCTTAAAGATGCTCAATTTGCTGCGGATATGCATTAAATCCTGTGTTGGAGCGGAACTCCAATGTTCTGCCGGATCGAGGCTTCGATGTTGCAACTTTAAAACTCATTTTTGATTGTTTTTACTGGTAAGCCGGAATGTTGGTAAATGTTTCTGAGCTCGACACTGATCAGTATCTCATCTCTAGTACGATAAATGTGAAAAGATGGACTCAGAGGTCCATCCAGGACTGGAATTTTAACATGGAGGCCCTGGAATTTTCAGTTGGCGTCGAGAGTTGCTTGAAAGTTGAAGAACGGGAAAACGAGGGCGGCTCACTTTTGCCTGGCTCGATAAAGGGCTTCGAGCGCAAAGAAGTACGGAGCCCGAACAGCGCGCGTCTCCTTCAATTCTTTCGAGTTTAGGGTGATTTACTCGGCCATTATTAGCTCAGCCGAGAAAACCAAATTCAATGAGGTTTGAAAGTCAAAATCAAGCGCACCAACTCATCAGCCCAACGTTTGTGTGCAAAGTGCGACTTCATCACTTCAATCGATAATACTAGTCATCGAACTATCGTTTCTTCGTATAAAAATCATTTTAAATGCCGACAGAAAATGCAAGTGGGTGTAAAGTACCCTTCACACAGAAATAAACAAATCCTTTCTTGTTTGTAATGCCCGTGCCCTTTTGTATCTTCTATTTAATTCCGACGAGCTCACGGTGGCCAAATTTCATTCACCTTTCTCTCTGTTGTCAAAAGTCAATTTCTCTTCTTCCTCTTCTCTCTTTATATTATTCTGCCATAAAACCGACCATCCGAATTGCACCTGACCAGCCACACGTCATTCTACAGACATATTAAGCACCATAAATTAAATACAACTGTGTAGCTCGTTCACCCCAAAGTAGCTCCCCCGATTTCACCTAAAGGTCCTGCCAAGAATCTTTACCGCCCTTTTGAGTCCCGTCTGTCACGAGCCCATGCAGGCCCGAGATAATAAATTAAAACGCGATTAGTAAGTTTCATGAAAACAGTTAGTAACCCCCTGTGTATGGAAGACTTTAACGGGAATGAGATGCTATTTTTTCTATCTGTGTTTTCGTGTCATCAAATTCGTTGCCTGAAAATTTTGCTTGTGACCAGCACGATGTTACGCTGGTCCGAGGCCTTGCACCGATTGCAATCCCCCTCATAATTTTGCCTCCCGGCATTAAGGGCTGAAAAGGAAGCGAGGCTGCAGATCCCAACCCGTTTAATTAAGGCAATCACCATGACATTGCTAGAATAGAAACAGAAGCCAACTCGACCTGTACACAACAGGTCCTTTAATCGTCAAAAAATTATATTATGCCAGAGAACGGAGTCAAGAGAAATTGAGACATGAATAGAAGAATTCCTGGAATGGACGCTGAGCAACAAACCATGCATCCTCGATGCTGCCTGTAATTCATTGAATTGTGTGTCGAGGCGTTGGGCCGCTGAGGCCGAGCGAGGTGAGGCGTGCCAACATTCCAAACGGCGTCCGAAAATTCAATTTGGTGGGTATTTTTGGACTTCTTACTTGATCGCCTGAAATTTTATTTTGGGGGGTCTGGCAATTCAAGTTTCTAAACCCAGTAACCCAACCGCCGTGGGCATGGGCCACGCCATCACACTTCACTTATTGGTGGTCATTTTTACCGGAAAATTTGATATTCCCAGCCCACCGAAGCGAACCCAGTGGGTTTCGACCGGCTGAAGCTAAAGTTCAGTTGAGGCGCGTGTCGAGGGGTAGGACCCCCCTCGGGGAGTACAGGATTTTCGTGAGGTTGATCTCGATCGTTTTTCGACTTTTTCCTGCTTGAGCAGCGGAAGGTGCCCTATTTCAACTGGCGGGTAGGCTCACTGGAAACAATACTTGTCGACCTCTGCACCGCTCAGGCCAATTTTATTTGATAATAATTTGGAGCACCTTATCATCCTCTCGTTCTCGGCTGATGTTAAAAGCATGACCCGTTACGACTACAGAAATACAATCATTTTTATCCCTCGCTACTCTCTCAGCGAGTGGCAGCATCCATGCTGTTTGTTCAGCGGAGTCGACATCTCTCCTGCTCATCATCATCATCAACAACAACAACAACAACAACTACCACTACTGCCTGCATCCACAAATCTTTCACGTACCCTCCACATTTTCATTTTGCCTCTGGCCCAGAGAGCTAGCTGCCGAGAAAACAAATTTGATTTCGGTCACAAACAGCTTCTCTTAATATTACAGGCCGTAAATCTACCGCATATACATACGTGTGAGAGAACCGACGCTTAGGCTTCGTCAACAGTTCCTACTCAAAACAAAATGAATATTTTGAGCGCTTTACCGCTGGGTCTCCCCCCCTCTTTCGAAGTGGCAGCTACGTGTTCGAAAAATTCTCCGGTGGCATCTGCTTATTCCACCCCGTAAGAATAAATGGGTAAATAATGAGATGTGTACGCGTGTGTTTGTTCTCTGTACATATATATGAAGGTTGCCCTGAAATCATTCGACCCACGATTTCCCTCCCAACAGGTCTTGACCGACCCTTACCAAACATTTTCCCACCGTTCTACCGATTTCACGGAAATGTGCTGTGGATAAACCCTAAACAAGTTATCATCTTCCTTTTTGACCCAAATACAATATTATTGAGTGCCCATTTCCACACTCATCAACTCCGATTAAGCTATATAAATTACTAAAGGTTAAGCATCTTCCAGATCAACAGGGGCACAGGCCTATCTCACAGTAAGTTCTTCCGCATGTCGGGGAACACCATCGCCGAACGTTGAAAAGAGCTGCAAATACCATGTGAAACGTGCAAAATAATTCTATGCATCGCAGGAAACAAAAAAGGTTCCATGCTAGAGTAAAATGCATCATTCATCACACTTTGCACTGATATGCAGAGCCATCACCCAATTTCAATTTGCCTGCCTTTCCATCAATAAACTACCATAGTTATTGAAATGTCACCGCTCCATCACATGCAGTTAGAATCCTTTAATGGAGTGGTGACATGACACGCCAAATGCACAACCATGTATCACTTATAGTCACGTCAGCACTTACGCGGGGGAAAGGAATCAAATTGAAGTCGGGCGGTGGCTTGGCACACTAATGCAAAGTTTAGTGATATACAGTGTATTCTACCCCATTTCATGCTCATTAAACCTACGCACCATGCTTCATTGTGAGAGATGGAACTTTCTCATCCATGCATCCAATCACCTTTGCAGGTGTTCCAGCCACCATGCTTTACGCAACACCATGGGAAAAAATCGAATAAGTAAATAATACTACTTGCTTTAACCGCAGATCTATTTTATCCTAACACATAGAAAACATTGACCAACCTATGTGGGGGAATATCTTTTAGTACAAGAGAACCAGAAGCTATCATTGCCCCTTTACCAATTGTTATATTCACAAGTACTGCTACACATGCTCCTATTAGTACACCATCACCTACTTTTGGATGGTGATCGCCAGTTTCTTTACCAGTCCCTCCTAGAGTTACGCCCTGCCAAAGAACTTTGCTATAAGCATGAGCAGTCTTTAGTTTAGCAACTCAAAACAAATATATGGCCTATAAATAGTTTTCAAGGGATAAAGGCATTGAAAGCCAGTATTGATATGTGAATATTCATTTAACAGCAAAATCTTGATGGAACAGAAAAGGCAAGACAAATAACATAAACTTGATTTTTAGCCACAAGGTTTTCCCACTTTTCAACACAGAATGTGCACCAACACAAGTCAAGAAAAAAATAATTCTCACACAACAAAAGGAACATGGTAAATAATGACAGAAGGGAAGAACCCAGCCGTCTCACATGCATTATTGAGACTCTATTTCCTACCACAGCAGTCTCGCCAATAAACACACCTGTCGCATGATCCAATAATATGCTTTCTCTGATTCTGGCAGCCACACAACAAATGAAAATGCTGAAATGTAGTCTCATGTCATAGCCAAACAGATTATGCTCATTTTCTGACACAAAAATAAAAGGCATCTGTGGAGAATAAATTGCTCAATCTTCTATTAGTTGTGTCCTCACCCATAAATATGTATTGTCCAATTATGGTTTAGCATATTTCTACAATCCTAACTAATGTCACTCTAATTTTTCTAATGCTGTTGACAAGTGTCTAAAGATTATCAGTGACATAGAACATGTTGAAAAGTAAATGAGCATACCTGGATGACTGTCGACTCCAAAAACCAGGACAAAATAACAATACATATATGATGTGAGATAAAACAGAATCCAGAAATGTCAATACTATTTTATAAATGAACATCAGCTAAACATGAAAGATGAGGCTACCTCATTGATTCAAATTTGTAATGCCAAGGCTAATATTTTCTGTCCATGGCTCCATAATGCAAGTGCAACCCGATAAGATTGCAAGGACTGGTAGCCCTGTACATCATCCCACCAGTTCATGTCAGACAAAGGATCTTTGACCACAAGAATAATATTATATCTCCTACCCCCAACACTAAAAAACAAAAATTGTGCAACTGAATAAACATCTTGTTACAAGAGAACTAATAGGTAGTTTCATGCCAATGATGAGCAAAAAGTACCTTAAGATACAATAGGGCTGAACAATATGACAAACATGCAGGATCTCTGTCTTTAAATGCCTGGGGAAGGAAACCATATTTTGACAGATCATAGTTTGCTTCAATACTCCAATCAATTAAAAAACCTTTTAAAACTAGCCATATAATCTGCAATTATCAAGAAGTTACCTGCAAATCTAAATGAATTGAACGCTGGATAGCTCTATCATTCATTATTACGTCAAAAATTGTGTCAAACAATTGAGTAGCTAAAAGAGTAGGATTCTGGAGTCGATTTGCAAGAACAAATGCCAATGCTAGCTCCAAGCAATCATGCTATAAGATACTGGAGTAGAGAGAGCTACTTAAAATTGGTTCATCATCTGCCTGTGGTACGAATATCAGGTACATTAGATCTCACTAGGCAAAATAATACCATCACAAAACCCATAAACAAGATACTTCACATGCAATCTCAACGAAATTGTGATATATCCAGCAGAAATTGCCAGAAGGTACCTCCTCATCTTTGACAAATATCAATTGCATACTGAACCAAGTATGTTTCCACTTCTTTTGTGCATGGAAACTGAAAAACAAATGTGTGCGCAAAGCACAAAAAGCTAGTCATAAGTGTTTGCCATAGCTGAACAGATTGCCTAGTTTTGTTCCCCAAAAAGATAGGAGCGCCCCCCCCCCAAAAAAAAAGGACCATGAAGCCTGGTGATATCCAAAACATACTTGTAATACATATAAAACTTCCGACTAGGAAGTAAATTCGAGAAATTTTGACAGCCAATATTTACCATTGAGTTTTACACGCTAATCATACTGAAAGGGGTATTCCATGCTATCTATCAACTCGCAAATTGAAGCTATGGCCAAAAAATTATTGAACCCCGAAGCCATGGAAGGAAAGTCCTGATCTTTTTTTTTTTTTCTCTTCTTCTTTTTTACAGTTAAAAAAAAAAACTATTCAATATCGGTCATCATCACCAGACAAATGGGACAAAAATGACAAAAAAAAAGAGAAAGAGAGAGAGGGGGGGCGGGGCGACTTGGCCTCTTCCCTGATAGCGTCCCAAATGGGGTCAGTGGAATTCTCAGCAACCGTTACAAGAGGGTCCGGCCGCGACAGACCCCCCATTGCATAAACCAGAAAGACCTTCTCGAACGGAAAAGCTACGGCGTCGTCCGAGGCAACCGAATTGGTTCCGTTTTCTTGCTCCTCCTCCACTTCTGGCCCCCTCGCCAGCAGTTGTGGAACAGAGCCCCAACTCTCGTCGCTCAAACAGGCCATGAGAGAAGGAGACAAGAAACTAACGCAGAACTCTGGTTTGACAAGCAGGACGACGACGTTTCACTTTCTGTCTCCCACAGAGTGATAAAGAAGTGGAGCGCAACTGAAAGATAGAGAGGTGGCGGCGTGGCGGCCGGGCGCTGATGGGAGAAAACCAAATTTGTCAGCACATCAGTTTTTTATTTTTTATTTTAAATAATAATATAAAACAAAAATTACAGTATCTAATTTAATTATTAAAATAAAATATATTTATTAATTATATTTTATAAAAAATTTATTCTTTAATATGTTAATTAAAAAATATTACCAGTATAATTTTTAAAATTGCTAAAATTCCTCAATTAAACTTTATATATATCTTATATGTACCATACATCTTAATAAAAAATATTATACTCAATAAGTATCTTATATAATATAAACATACATCTCTTTAAAAAAATAATTATATTTTTAAGAGTTAATAAATAACAATAAAAATATTAATTAAATTCATTTATTTGATTATTTATATAAATAAAAATTTTAAAATAAAATTTAATTAATTAATTAAAATAAATTATAAAATAAAAATTAAATTAACATATCAATAAATTAATTAGAGTTCTTCAATTTTTTGTGTCCAGAATAACTAAAGAAATGTTTTTTTTATTTATAAAAAACTCACAATTAAAAATTTTATTTGTTAATCGGGATTATATATATGTGTGTGTGTATTTTTATTTATTTATTTATTTATTTTTTAATTTTCCTTTTTGTTTTTGGCTCCTTGATTCGCTTTCAGTGCTTCACCTAAAAGAGAAAGAAAAGAAAAGCATTCAAATAAATGGCTTCTCGGATGGCTTAATCGATCGGATCAAAATAATTTCTTTAAAAGACGACCCGACCCGACCCGACAAGATCTCAGCCCGATGGCGAGACGATCCGGAGCCATCCTTAAACAGCTCTTCTCCTCATCGCACCATCGATGTCTCTTGGAATCATCATCATGCTCCTCCCGATACACCTCTCACCGATCCGTCACCTACATGCCCCGGCCCGGAGACGGCGCCCCACGCGCCGTGACGCTGATCCCCGGCGATGGGATCGGCCCAATGGTCACCGGCGCTGTGGAGCAGGTTATGGAAGCGATGCACGCGCCGGTATACTTCGAGCGGTACGAGGTGCATGGGGACATGAACAAGGTACCGCAGGAGGTAATCGATTCGATTAGAAAGAACAAGGTGTGCTTGAAGGGAGGATTGGCCACTCCCATGGGCGGAGGCGTGAGCTCGTTGAACATGCAGCTGAGGAAGGAGCTTGATTTATACGCTTCCCTCGTAAATTGCTTCAATATGCCCGGATTGCCCACCCGCCACGAAAACGTCGATATTGTTGTGATTCGTGAGAACACCGAGGGGGAGTACTCGGGCCTCGAGCACGAGGTCGTTCCTGGCGTCGTTGAAAGCCTTAAGGTAAGGTCCTTCTCGTCTCTTTGAATGAAAAATCGTCAACCAGAGTCAGCAGATATCGGTTTACCGTTTCACAGGTCAGAGGGAATAAAGTTTCTGTTTAAGTGCTCCCATTTCATTTCTTGCTTTTTCTATCATTCCTTGGATTGTATTATTAGATCTTAGGAGTTGTGAGTGCTGATGGGACCATCATTTTCTCCTTCCGTTTTTCTCACTTTGCATATTTGGGGGGGGTTATTTTTTGCGTCTCTTACTACTAATCTGTTAGGTGATAACAAAGTTCTGCTCGGAGCGCATTGCAAAGTATGCATTCGAGTATGCTTACCTGAACAATCGGAAGAAGGTGACTGCTGTGCACAAAGCAAACATTATGAAGCTTGCAGATGGTTTGTTTCTTGAATCTTGTCGGGAGGTTGCTACAAAATACCCTGGGATCAAGTTTAACGAAATTATCGTGGATAACTGCTGCATGCAACTTGTTTCAAAGCCAGAGCAATTTGATGTCATGGTATGTGAATAATTGCATTTGAACAATTAGTCTGCTTTTATGCATCTTTCATGGATCTTTTCTGCTGAATATTAGTCAGATAAGAAATGGAAAAGCATACAATTGCCACATCACTAAATCTGCCATGTAATCTTATATCTCTTCAGGCTTTATGGAAGGATGATTTGAATCAGGATAGCTAAAGTGAACCAAAAATGTGAATTAGATGGATGATTTAAGCAATCTGTTCGGTCACTGGTTGAACAAGTTTCTTACCTTTGCTTCCCCTTTTTCCCAGATTAGAGCATAGTTGTGTGCAGCTTATTGATGTCACACAGCTCAAGCTATTCCCATTTTGTCAGCTGCAAATCAGCCCTTTTGACTATAGCTGGATCCTGAATCAAACTACTTGATTTTGAAGTGAAGAGACTAAATCCTGAGTTTTTGCCCTATTACATTGATCATAAAATAGTCCTGACATTGAGTTTTAGGAATGTCGTGACATTGCTTTTGGAGAGGTTTCCGTAGGGGAATATCACCCTAGTCCATCGAAAAGAGAACTTGAGTATTGTTGATGAGGGCTGTAAGAAAGACTAGCTACCTGCTTTTGGGAATTTCCATGTAGGAAAAAAATATGTTGGTAGGCCATGCCTGCTGGTTTTTAAACTCTAACAAGTGCTTCTGTCTTGAAACGTGACCCTTATTTCTGCACATGTTAATTACAAAATGGGAGAAAAGCAAAAGGAGTTCTTTAGCTGATAAGGATAGATTTACTTGTTGCAGGTGACTCCAAATCTTTATGGCAACCTAATTGCTAATACGGCTGCAGGTATTGCTGGTGGTACAGGAGTCATGCCAGGCGGTAGGTCCAAGGCTACACTTAATTCTCTGATCTCTTGTTTTTTATTTTTTTGTTTTCATTATATATATATATATATATATATATATATTTTTAAGTGTGGTGTGGAATGACTGATGATTAGGGAAACAACAATAGGTGTTCTAAGTAACTGATGATAAAAATAAAATTGCTAATTCATTGAGTAATTAATGTAGTACTTGAACAGAGTTTTTCTTGATATGTTGCTAAATTTTGAGGGCATTTGATTAAGTAAAGCTTAGTTTTGAATTTGGCTTGTTTTCATATGCTGTATAGATTACTTTGAATGCATTTTTATGTCAAAAAATTAATGTAGTAGGGATGGGAATGCTTAAATGAATTTGTGATCACTGTAGGAAGGATTGAATTATAAATGAAAGTATTTGTAGTAAAATAAGTGTAGTGCTGATTGGAAATAGATTGGGGGATGACATTTGTGTTGGTTTAGATATCTCTAATGTAGACCTATAGATGTTTTAATTTAAAGAAGGGATTAAATCTAGATAGATGGTAAGAGAAGAAAAAGAGGACAACTTAAGTTAACTCGAGAATATTTGGTTAAGAATTATTTAGAGCTCTTACATCTCACACCAATTGTAATTCATAATATAATGGAATAATAATAAAAGATTCACGTAACTAAACTCTTAATTTAATTTGGGATTAAGTTTTGTTATTGTTGTTTTAGTTGTGTTGCTATTGGGTCCAGGTAATGGCTATGTTTTTCTCATTTTGGAAGAATTGACTTTTTGGGTGGCTTAAAATTATTGTTTCTATTGAGTTGTGAACTCATTGAAGGATCAATGTATTATCAGGAAACACATTTATGCAAAGAAAGGAGAGAGGTTTTTTTTTTTTATGGCATTAGCTTTGTTAGTTATTTCAATCAGAATCATTGAGAGTGGACAAAATGGGAAATGTCATTTCAGGGAATGTTGGGGCTTATCATGCTGTTTTTGAGCAAGGTGCTTCAGCGGGGAATGTGGGTAACGAGAAACTAGTGGAACAGAAGACAGCAAACCCAGTGGCGCTGCTTCTCTCATCTGCCATGATGCTAAGACACCTCCAATTTCCTTCATTTGCAGATCGCTTAGAAACTGCAGTGAAGGGGGTAATTCTAGAGGGAAACTATCGAACAAAAGACCTAGGAGGGATGAGCACCACCCAAGAGGTCACTAATGCAGTCATAGCCAATTTGGATTGACAGGGTTGATAGACATCAGCAGCCGCTCTCATTGAAGCATTTGCTGATATTGGGTGGAAGTTCCCTTCCTATACTCCATTCTCGGAAAATCCCCCATTTTTGTGCCAACCAGTCAGAATTTGTCCTTTTTGGCTTCAATAATCTGAGCTCCAGATAACAAAACGCCATTGTTACTCAAGTCAGTTGCCTCGGATCAAGTACTTTTCAATTATTGGGACCACATTGTACTTGAATCTTAGTTCAGTAATAGCTACATGTGAGGAAAGCGGGCCTTGAATATGGATGTCTCGGCATAAACATTTGATTTGATCCATAAACTTACCTGGTATGCATCCAAAGTCGCATGAGGCTTTGAAGAGTTTTGGCTTTCAGGTTTTGTCTCCTTTGCCTGTTCAATTTTAAATTACACGGCGCTTCGTTGGATAATTCAGTGCCTGGTGCTTAGAGTCTCGCGTGTAATTTTAGTCTGTCGAAAAAGCAGACCGTACAGGGTTTTTATATTTTTCCTTTTTTATTTTATTTTATTCGTGTATTCGTAGTTTTGATTAATGGCGTCATATCATAACCTCCGATTTCTCTTTTTTCCTTCTTGGGTTTTTGGATTAAAAAAAAAAAAAAAACGGTGAGCTTTCATGGGTCGGCTAAAGCTTCGACCCATTGGCTGTGGCAACTTTTTTATTTTGCCTACTGCAAGCTCTGCAACAGTTGTTTTCGAATGTTTTGGACCGTCAGATTGCTTTTCACTCGACGAACCTGAGTTTCTGCTGGTATAACGTGCACATTAACGGTGAAGACGATGAATCATCAACCTTTCGTGCACGGAATCCAACGGCCAATAAGTTGCTGAAACGTAACCTCCACATCATGAATTGCATTGACAGCATTGCATGTCCACCAAGCGCCAGTTAACCTTGGTGAGGAATATTGACAGCCTCTGGTACTTGCCCTCATTAATGAATGAAATTGAAACGCCAAGGAGGAAGAAGCAGACCCTAATATTTAAAATTTAAAAAAATAATATATATATATACACACACACACCATGGTTCTGGACATAAATTAGTTGAAGGTCAAGCTTAATTTATTTTCCTTTTTCTCAATAAATGCATCTGTTGAAGTTAAATAGTTTAAGTATAGGTTACATTTAACATTTAGTAGTAGACTCGGAGAGGAGTTAGAAAATGTACCTGTGTTACTTATTGGCCTGCCTGAGTACCAAAAAAATAACAGTTTAATTCATGGTTCCTCCTGGTTCTTGGGAGTGAGGCCAAGTGTTTTTAGTACGCATTCCCCGCCACCATGAACCAATTTAACCCGAAATTATGTTGGACTTGTTTCATTTACAGGTTCCATCGATTTGGTTTGTGTTTTGCCCGAGATTCTCGGGCATTCTCACACCATGCAAGAGAGTTTGAACCGGGATCGTGGCCATCTATTGAGGGCCTCGTACGTTGCTCCGCAAACTATGCTCCTTTGACTCCTATAAGCTTCTTGGAGCGAGCAGCCAAGGTTTACAGCGGCAGAACCTCAGTTGTTTATGGCTCTGTCAAGTATACTTGGGGAGAGACTCATCAACGCTGCCTTAAATTGTCTTCTGCTTTGTCCCAGTTGGGAATTTCCCCGGGGGACGTGGTAAGTTGGCCTTTCTTGGACTCTCTGTCTCTCTGTATTGTGCCCATCCGTGTGTGCATTTGGATGATCATGGATAAGCTAGATATGCTGTCAGAAAAGACAACATTATGATCATAAATTGTATTGGTGTTTAAATCTGGAAAATTGAATTAATCAGGTCTCCACGCTGGCCCCTAATGTTCCGGCAATGCACGAGCTACAATTTGCGGTCCCTATGGCTGGAGCGATCCTTTGCGCACTTAATACACGCTATGATTCAAGTACTGTGGCTGTCCTGCTCAAACATTCAGAAGCCAAGATCATTTTTGCGGACTACCAGTTGCTTGATATTGCTATTGGGGCAATTGATCTGCTCACAAAGACTGGAAAGAGAAAACCAACGCTGGTGTTGATCTCCGATTCTGATAGTTCATGTTCTGCGGGTCCCATTGCAAACAGTTACGAATATGAAAGTCTCTTAGGGAGTGGACACAAGGGATTTGAAACTAGGCATCCGAAATGCGAATGGGATCCCATCAGTATAAATTATACTTCTGGCACAACATCAGGGCCCAAAGGAGTTGTTTACAGTCATAGAGGCGCATATCTCAATTCTCTAGCCGTCAGTTTCCTTCATGGCTTTGGTTCAATTCCCGTTTACCTTTGGACGGTACCTATGTTTCACTGTCATGGATGGAGCTCCATTTGGGGTGTCGCAGCACAAGGTGGCGTCAACATATGTCTTAGACAAGTTTCCCCAAAAACCATCTTTGACAGCATAGTTTTGCACAATGTAACACATATGGGAGCTGCACCTACTGTCTTGAACATGATTGTGAATTCACCAGTAAGTGGCCGAAAGCCATTACCACATAAAGTGGAAGTAATGGTAGGAGGTGCATCACCGCCTCCCCAAATCTTTTCCAAACTGGAAGAGTTTGGTTTTGGTTTAACTAACTTTTATGGCCTTACAGAAACTAATGGTCCGGTAGCTTATTGTCAATGGAAATCTGAATGGAATTTGCTGCCTTCTGACGAGAGATCAGAGATGAAAGCCCGGCAAGGGATTCACCATGTGTGCGTGGAAGATGCTGATATTAAAGATCCCATCACAATGGAAAGCGTAAAGGCTGATGGTAAGACCATAGGTGAGATAATGTTCAGAGGAAATACTTTGATGAGTGGATACCTTAAGGACATAAATGCAACAAAAGAAGCTTTCAAAGATGGATGGTTTCGAAGTGGTGATCTCGGTGTGAAACATTCTGACAGCTACATGGAAATTAAAGACCGGTTGAAGGATATCATAATCTCCGGAGGAGAGAATATAAGCACGATTGAAGTAGAAGCCGTTTTATGTAGTCATCCAGCTGTCGTTGAAGCTGCGGTTGTGGGGCGGCCAGATGATCACTGGGGACAAACACCCTGTGCATTTATAGAGTTAAAAGAGGGGCTGAACGCCAATCCTGAAGGCATTATTAAATTTTGTCGCGATCGCTTGCCTCATTACATGGCTCCCCGATCGGTCGTATTCCAGGAGCTGCCGAAAACCTCAACTGGAAAGGTACAAAAGTTCGTTCTCAGGGAGAAGGCAAACGCTATGGGCAGCCTCTCTTGAGAAAAGGAAAAGCTCACACTCACACTAATTGGGAAAATGTCCGCAAATGGGTCTCTGTCAATGGGTTCATTGATCACTAGGTGGTTCCAACAAGTCACGGGCAGAATTTCCGTTTAGCCAAGAGGCCCTTTTCCTTTTATGGTACAATGGCCCAGGAATTTTTCAAACGCTATACATACCAGAAACCATATTGGGACCCACGACCAGTCAGGAGTTTTACACGACACTCTGCTAGTATTTGAGACGCATCCCGAGGTTGAGAGCAGAAACTAAAAGGACTCCCCGCGTAAAGACAGACTCCAGAGGGCGAAACTACAAACAGAAAAAGTACGAGTTCCCCAATTGCTCGCACTTATCCTTTCTTCTCAACAACGTCTTCTCTCTTTTGTTTTTACTCCGTAAAATGAAATTCGGATATCGATTATCGCTGTCTCGCTAATTTTCGATCGCGTCCACCTGGGAAATGCCATCTGGACAATGCCAGAAGAACGAAACTCCAAAAAAGTTACAACGTCACTCACTCACTCTGTCACCGTCTCTTTCCCCGTCAAAGTACAAACTACCAGTCAGCATGATTATGGGCCCATGACTTCAAATCCGGCACCTTTCGGTTGAGCACGTTCTTGTCTTGGTTCCACCTGATGTCTCGGAGGCTTTCAGGAGCCACGGTGCTGCTGTTTTACTCGCCACCTCAACGCCTAATCCCTTGTGTGGCTCCATGACACCGTCTGTTACGACAATTAAGGGGGGGCTCCGAGAAGAAGTTTTTTATCAGCTCACTTGAGTTGAATTTGTTTTAGATGTAATATATATATATATTAAAAAAATTACATAAAAATATTATTAATTATAAACTTATATAAGTGGTGTTTAAATTATGAGTTTTAGATTTATATATCTTAACTATTTTACATTAATATTATAATTATTTATTTATTTATTTTTTGCATTCTCTTATATTAAAGAGAAATTATTTAATAAAAATATAAATTATTTTAATATCATATTATAATATAAATTTATATGAAAATAAGTGACATTTAAAATTTAATTCTGAATTATAAATTTATATATTTAGATAAGAGAGATCATTTAATGAAAAGAAAATAATTTTAATTATATGCTACAATTCTCTAATATTTTTTTTAGTAATATAAAGATATATAAAAATAAGTGATATTTAAATTTAAATTATAAATTTCAAATTTTTATATCTAAATTCTCTTATATTAGGAAAAAAATTATCTTATAAAAGAATAAATTATTTTAATCACAAATTATAATTTTTAAATACTCTCTTTAGTAATATAAAGTTATATAAAAATAAATGTTATTTAAATTTAAATTATAAATTATAAATTTGTTTATAATAATGAGAGATCATTTAATTAAAAAAATTATTTTAATTTTATATTACAACTTTCTAATGTTTTTTTAATAATAAAAGGGTGTATAAAAATAAATAATATTTAAATTTAAATTATTTATTTTAAATTTTTTATATTAAAAAATATTTAATAAAATAATAAGTTATTTTAGCCTTATATTATAATTTTTAATCTTTTTTATTAATATAAAATTATATAAAAATAAATATTATTTTAATTTAAATTATAAATTTCAAAATTTTATATTTATACTCTTTTATGTTATATTAAGAAGAGATTATTTAATAAAAATAAATTATTTTATTTTATATTACTAATTCTTTAATTTTTTAATAATATAAAATTATATAAAAATAAGTAATATTTAAATTTAAATTTTAAATTTTTATATATAAATGCTCTTATATTAAAAAAAAAATCATCTAATAAAAAAAAATATAATTTTTAACTCTATATGGCATCTCTGTGATTCTCTCTCTTCCTTTGCTTTGCTGTTACTTAAATTGCAAATCAGGAAGTAAACCAATTATCATTTCTCTTGATTCCAACACCACCATGAACCACTTGGTCAAGAAACCATACTGGACCAGTTTGGTTCGATTTGGCCAGTATGCCAGTCGAAGCTCTCAATTGTTGTCAAACCTGGCAGGTGATATTGAACCAGAATCATTGAAGACTATGGATGGTCTGTTACGGTGCTCTGCAAATCACGCTCCTTTGTCTCCCATAAGCTTCTTGCATCGAGCAGCCAAGGCTTACAGAGACAGAACCTCTGTTGTGTATGGTTCTGTGAAGTATACCTGGAGCGAAACTTATAAACGCTGCCTCAAGCTGGCTTCTGCTCTGTCCCAGTTGGGAATTTCTCCGGGAGACGCGGTAATTTAGTGATTTTCTCTTCTATGCTCTAATTAGAATTCTTTTTTTACTGGGTAGACTTAATCGCATTCCCTCTCTAGTTTCTAGCTAACAGTTGGTTTGGCTTGCCAATAAAGGGCTCCTATTGTCAATATCAACAGTCTTGGAAGTCTAGTGTAGAATCTAGGTTGAGTAAGCTCGTGAGTTGTTGGTTTTGGGGTTGGGCGATTTGGGTATGCGGCATGTATCTGTTTATGTATTGATGAATTGCCGTCATTTTGCTATATAAATCACAATTGGTATGTCTTTGATGTTTGAAACTAATTAAGGTTTTAGCAGGTCGCAACCCTGTCACCTAATGTTCCGGCCATGTACGAGCTACACTTTGCAGTCCCCATGACGGGAGCCATTCTCTGTACGCTTAACACCCGCTACGATTCAAATATGGTGTCAATCCTACTTCAACATTCAGAGGCCAAGGTCATTTTTGTGGACTATCAGTTACTGGATATTTCTAGTGCAGCATTTGATCTTATTCAACAGGCCAAAAAAGAACCACCCACGCTGGTCTTAATTTCTGATCATGACGTTCCATCTCCTACCGTCCTCACTTCAAATGTTTACCACTACGAAAGTTTATTGGCCAATGGTTGTCATGAATTTGACAATAGGCAACTGAAAAGCGAATGGGATCCTATTAGCTTGAATTATACTTCCGGCACGACATCAAGGCCCAGAGGAGTTGTTTATAGTCACAGGGGAGCATATCTGAATACTCTTGCTACCATTTTACTTCACAATTTTGGTCCAATGCCTATTTACCTTTGGACTGTACCAATGTTTCATTGCAATGGATGGTGCCTTATATGGGGGATGGCAGCACAGGGCGGCACTAACATATGCGTCAGAAAAGTCTCTCCAAAAGTCATCTTTGATAACATATCTCTGCATAAGGTCACACACATGGGAGGGGCACCGGCTGTCCTGAACATGATTGTGAATTCACCGGCTAGTGACCGGACGGCACTGCCTCACAAAGTGGAACTAATGACCGGAGGTGCATCCCCACCACCTCAAATTTGTTTCAAGATGGAAGAGCTTGGTTTTGGGGTATCTCACTTGTATGGCCTTACGGAAACTTATGGTCCTGGGACTTACTGTGCATGGAAACCTGAATGGCTCATGCTGCCTGCTGAAGAACGATCAAAGATGAAAGCCCGGCAAGGAATCTATCACGTTGCCTTGGAAGATGTTGACATAAAGGATCCCACCACCATGGAAAGTGTACCGGCCGACGGCAAAACAATAGGAGAAATAATGCTCAGAGGGAATACTGTAATGTGTGGATATCTTAAAGATATGCAGGCAACAGAGGAAGCTTTTAAAGATGGATGGTTTAGAAGTGGGGACCTTGCTGTGAGACATGAGGATGGATATATAGAAGTAAAGGATCGTTTGAAGGATATTATAATTTCTGGGGGAGAAAATATAAGCACAGTTGAAGTGGAAACAGTTTTGTATGGCCATCCAGCGATTCTTGAGGCTGCAGTGGTTGGAAGGCCAGACAATCATTGGGGACAGACTCCATGTGCGTTTGTGAAGCTAAAAGAAGGATTCAGTGTTGCCGCTCATGATATAATTGAGTTTTGCCGAGCTCGGTTGCCTCACTATATGTCTCCCCGGAGTGTCGTTTTTGATGATTTGCCAAGAACCTCAACTGGTAAGATCCAAAAGTTCATTCTGAGGGAGAAGGCAAAGGCCATGGGCAGCCTCACGTGAGAAAAGGGAAGAAAGATTGCCAGTCCAATATTCCATTAAAAAGATAAAAGACTCCTTCCACAAAATATTTTTGGTGGTTATAGGAAGAACGAGACAGTTCCAAGCAATTTACTCAGAATCGAGTTGCCTTCGCTGCGGCAGGGTACGGTGATGGTCAGTCACATTTGGAGCCATAAAAAGAGACTCATGAGCCGTCGCAGTTTATTTGTTAACCCCTCTCAATATGGAGGCCCAATGCTGTTGCCTGTAGTTCAACTGTCCAAGGAATCTGTGTTACTTCCTTTTCTTATTCTTTTTCTCTTTTCCTGAGAAGTCAGTCAATCTATTTCAAGTCTCTTTTTCTTCGCCACCTTATTTAAAATAAAATAAAATCGCCGCCTTATTTTTTTAAAAAATAAAAAATAAAAAACAAGGCGCCCACCTTCTTCTGCAAATCAGAACTACCAGAAACCAAATCAAAATTACCAGAGACCAGCTCAATTGATTCACTCAATAGATTTCTCGAGAACGCCATTTGTTGCAGCATTTACAGGGGTCTCGAAACATCAGTCTAGCTACATACATAAGAGAAGAGCACGGTCGATGCCACGGATAATTCTCAGTGGAGTGGAACACCTGTTGCTCTCTCTCTCACTCTCACGCGGTGGCTTGTGCAGGATATTCCACCAGATTGAGACGAATAATGTAAGGATAGATAATGGAACCGCAGTATAGATGAGTTCCAATCTTGACCCCAGTTGTAAGGAGTACCAATCCAGGATCATGGTAATGTGCAGTTGGTTTTCCCTCCGAGTCCACCACGAAAATGCCACTATTCTTGCCAATTGATGCATCCCCGGCGTACCTTGTAACCATTGCCGCAACCTTTGCGATGATGGGGTACCTTTGTGCTGCTTCCCAACCCGTTGTGATCGTCTGTCACATTCACACAATGAACACGAAAAATCAAGTCGGAAGACAACAATTTTTCTTTTCTTTTCTCATCTTAAAAAATAAAATAAAAGACAAAAGGTGGAGATTTTGAGAGATAGAGGTGTGTAATGATGCACCGTGACCAATGCAACCCAATAGTGTCCCTGTCCATCGTAGTGGATATTATCCGGCAAGCCAGGCAAATTGTCAATAAATGTTTCAGTGCGGCCCTTTTCTTTGCCACTTATGTAATATCTTCTACACCTTCTCCTGCAATTGCTTGCCAGGCTCGAATCAATCAAAAGACCTCCCCTCAAAAGTCAAAACCAACCAAGGAATTAAAAGGTCAATGCGGAGTTGTGAGAGGTCTACGTACGTACATGGCGGTTTCGCAGAAAACGACGTAGTCCTGGTGTGGTGAGATTGCAACTCCATTAGCGAAGTAGAGGTCACGCACCAAAACTCGGGTCTTTTTTGAGACGGGGTCAAAGCTTAATAATCGGCCATGGGGCTTGCCCTCCAGAATGTCCCACGCGCAATCGCGCAAGTTGTACTTATAAGAAGCGTCGGTGAAATAGATGGTGCCATCGTCTGCTATAACTGCCGCGTCCGTCAGCTTGAACTCTGTACCCTCCGCCTCTTTTGTTAGCAGCTCCACGGCGCCATCCCCACTTATGCTCAACAGTCCCTAAAATTAGCCGCCAAAAAATTCCAAACTTGCATTTTACTTTGAGTGGGTTTGGAGACCCTTTTGGATTTACGTATGCATTTTTTCGAGGATTAAAAAATAAAAATAGAAGAGAAGACTTTATAATTCGAAAAAATTCGGTAGACTGAACGATATAAATGGAGAGCCGGTGCGAATTCTCTTCCAAATCACATATTAAAAAATAAAAAAATTTTGAAAAACATAAAGAGTGACAAGCAGACCTTATGAGCGTCGGCCACGATGACATCGTCGTGAAGTCCGAGAACAACGCCGAGGGGCCTGCCGCCGGTGTTCACCCAGTCTTCAATAAGAACAGAGTCAGAGCCCGAGTCATTGAGCTTGACTCGCTTGATCCACCCATCGGCAGTGCCCGTGTAAATGATCCCCGACCTTTCGTCGAATGCAATGTCTTCAGGTCCTTGTAACAGCCCGGAACCCAGAAACTGTGAGCCCCGGAGCATGCGATCATTCGCCATGGGCGCGGACAGTGGGGGCTGAGCCAACTCGTGAAGGGGCAAGGGAGCTGGGTCGAACGAGTCGAGATGGTAGACAAGCACGGCGGCCAAAACAGGAAGTGTGACTGACAAAACGATGGTGTACAATTGCCATGAGCTCGTTCTTCTTCTTGATCCTGAAACGAAACGGGATGCGCCTGCTCGGGAAGCTGAGTTTGGTTTTGACTCGGGCATCGCCATCGGTGGCTCTCTCTCGCTCACCCCGCGGTATATCACCAAGAGGGAGAGGCGCGTTGAGAGAAGAAGGCGTCCTGATCACGGGGACCTTTAATAATAATAATAATAATAAACAACAAATAAAAAGAAAAAATGCATTCATTAAGCCCTAGCCCGCATTGACGAAGCCACGAGAAGTGTGTGGCTCCAGTTCCCCCGCCCCCGCCACCCACGTGAGGTTCCCTCACCCTATCCAAGAGCCACGCGAAGTCGAGTGGGCCTCGTCCCCCGCCCCGGTAAAATATTCAGAGTTTGTGTATATATATATATATATATATATAAATCTCTTCTGAGCAGACGATGTTTACTTTGATACAATGGAAAAAGAAAAAAGATATTTGTTTTGATTTTTTTATTTTTTTTTTTGTTCTTCTTCTTCTTCTTTTTGACTTTTGGGTTTTGGCATCCTGCGTCTCGAATTTCGAGGTGTGTGAGGCTGTTTTGATAACGAAGAAGTGGGTTGCCGAGGTTGCGGACTCCCTGGCGGCCCCCTTCTTGGGTCCCAGCCGAGCCGAACCAAACCAAACTATGAGCATTGACCAGCGTGGCCCGGAAGGATTGAGCCTTGGTCATTGGGCCGCCAGCCTGAACCATCAGTTTCCTGGTTGTTTTCGGCGAAATGACTCTGAGATGTGGGTCGAGATTAATGAATCCCAACGAGCATGAAACGATCCACAGACTCCACCCACCGCATGGGAAAGCCTTGTAGAATGGGAAGGCCTTTTTCAATAATTATAATAATTATACATATATACATATATATATATATATATATTAACCATCTACAAAGAAAGAAAGAAAGAAAGAAACAATCAAGCTAGCCACCTCGCTCCAAATATTTTAGGTGCGAATCATTTTCGTAGCATGAAATGTTGCGCACACACGCACAACATATAAAGGGGCATTGAAGGACCTTTTTACATTGGGGAGTTTAAGTTGGAGGAATGGTGCAGCCTTGGGGTTACGTTATGGAGATGTCTCCATCCCAAAGAGCTATCTGCTACGCCGAGTTTATATGATCAATGTCAATACTCGGAAGGGGAGCAAAATGGTCCAATGATTGTTCTTTTCTTGAGCAAGAAAATTTTTGGGGGGATGAACACCAAAACTATAAGGAGCTTAAGCTTGCGTCGGCCAATCTCAAATTGTCACGGATATCCTCCTGTAAGAACCGCCATGGACCATTCTTCGACACTAGTCTGCAATGAAATGAAAGCGCAGTTGAAATGCTGAATCGGCAATATTTACTGACAAGCTGATATAGCACCCAGCAAAATCACAAACTTGGCAAGCAATGCAAGATCGGATTATCATATTTCAATTTCACGCAATTCACTACCTTGCATATCCGGCTACCGTCCGCAAGCCCATGAAAAGAGTCAATCCTGACCAGACTCCAGAAAGTCCAAAAATGGAAGGCGCATAGAGCGTAAATGCAGAAGAAATCGCCCCGACCACCATCTGTTGCACATTTGTATACCCAAACATTAGAGCTAAAATCAACCAGCTAGAAATCATCTGTTGTGTTGGACAAAAATATAAAAAAAAAAAAATCATCCATCGTGTAAAATCTTTTATATTGTAACATGGGATGACAGCTTACCATGGAATAAGCGGCATATGAAAAGTCTGACATACCATAATGGAGACCATCAAAAATATAAGCCAGCGCGTTAATGGGTTGACTGGCACTAACAAACTGTGGTAGATTTTGACAGAATTCCACAGAATGATTAGGAGAAAGATAAAGAAACAGAATCCTATAGACACAGTTAAACTAGTTGAAAAAGTAAAGAGCGAGAAGTAAACTCAAATACTTACCAGTAGTCCAGATCTAACAATTGCTAGTACCTCGGCATCCTTAGTGAACAAAGTTGCCAAAGAACCAAATGATACACCCAACATGATAGCCAAGGAAAGGCCAGTAAATAATCCTGTCTGAAGGAAATTACGGGGAGAAGTTAAGGTTGGTGTCATAGTTATGGCACCAGCAAAAGACAAAACAAACTTAAAAGTAGCAATCACCTTCAAAGCAGAGAAAGTAATTTCTTTCACGGTACTGTAGTCGCCTTTTGCAGCAGAGCTTGCAATAAGGGCCTGCAAGTAATAAGTATATCTTCGCTGATAATAAATTTCTAAAGATAAAACATTTAACAAGAAGAAAAGAATAAGTAACAGGAATTTTGTAGCATTTGATTTTGTGGTCTTCAGAGGTTCTGGTCACTAAGTTGCTCGTGTCACTATAAGGCAAGACTCAAGGTTAAGCAGGCCCAAGACCTGCTGCACATCAGAGTCAGCAGGTCAGTTTACTCTAATAACAGGAGTATGTCAATCAAGTTATATAGGTGTCACTTACGCCAAGCAGAAAAAACCAGAATAGAAGAGGAGTTCAATAGAGGTTAAATAGAATGTTAAGATCCCTACCTGACCCGATGCAGCTTGAGCATCTACAAGGAGAGAGACAGACAACCACACCTGCAAACATATCTGATGAGCAGCCACTGCTAAGGCTCCTTGACGGGCAGCCATTGATGTGCTCAAAGTTATGGTCATGACAGCAGCCAGAGTTCTCCCGAGAAGAAAACCACCTGAGAAGAGCGAGTTTTGTGTGTTTATGCCCTATATAAATGTGTGCTGATTTAGTTGATGGATTAGATTAAATTCCAACAATGGTAAACTGTTATGAATACAAATTAGATGAAATTCTAACAATGGAAAACTGTTACAAATACAAATTATCAACAAAATATCTTAACAAATTTCTCCAACTTTTTCTTGCATAAGTGCTCATGTCAGAGCATCAAGCAGATCGCACCCTCACTATTTTGGTCCATAAATAAAGCATGACAATGTCTGCATCACAAGTAATTTAACTATTTTGGTGAGGCATTTAACCATAAGTTGATATAATGGGACACACATGAGAAGTGGAATACAAGAGGACATGTCTAAGAGTGCCCACAACATGGAACTAGCATAGATAAGATTCAAACAGGTTAGCAGAGTCCATATGCATTTTTCAATATTAGATTCAAGTTGGTTGTTATGAAACTTCAGAAATAAGGACTCAAAGGACATCTGCCACAATATTAGAATGCTAAATAATAGGCTTTTCAAGAGACAAAGAGGAGTGGAGAAACTCATGTCTGCGTTTTGGTCCAAACTATTTAAAAGGAGTCACTAACACTTACCAGATTTCAGGTAGCCGCCAAACTGCATATTTTTGAGATTGGGGAGTGACAACACTGTCCTTTTGTTAAGATGCCAGATCATCATAAAGGTGACAATGTATCTGCAAAGTTTGAAACGTGTTAGCTGCTGCAGCACTGTTCTGTCGATTAAAGAAGCCTAAAGAGGTGGACAGGGGAGGCACATACTGAGATATAACAGTAGAAATAGCAGCACCAGTTACGCCCAACCGAAAACTGTACATTAATATGGGAAATAAGAATATGGCTGACAAATTGCCAAATCCTGCAAGTCAATCAGCCCCAAAAAATGTGAACAGACTAAGACACAATAATAAACAAACTCAAAGATCTGTTTGGATGCATGGTTTATGACATTTTTCTGCAGTTATTCTCAGTGGATGTTCACGTTTATGACCAGACACACCCAATGACATTAGTAATCCTTTCTAGTATGCGCAAGAAAAGCCAGATACTTGCCTAGACACGTGACAGGAGTCTTGGTATCCTTAAACCCACGGAAGATGCCCTGAATGGCCAGATAAATAACAACAGCAGGAGCACCTATTGCTCTGAGTTTGAGGAACTTTTCTGCTGGAGTACGCATGGGTGAAGCCTGTTCAGGGGATGAGTCAACCTTAAAAACAAAAAGATCCTCACAACGCATAAATAGGAATTTGCATAAGAAAAGAGTCCAAATTTAATAGAATGATTTAAGTACAAAAGACCAAAACTAGTGTCCTCTGAAGAGGGGAAATGAAAATGATGAGCATACAATGATGTCACCATGACCAAGTTATAAGGATTACTCACAGATGATATGCCCATCATGTTAAGAAATAGTCCAGATCCCATGTACATTGCCAAAGCCTCAAATGTACCAATTCCAACTGCTAAAATTAAGGCTGAAGATACTGAAGGCAGCCACTCTCTTTCAATTTTTCCATCCTCACGACAGACACCATCTATAAATCAAGCAATGTCGGACTGAGATGTAAATGCAAAATTGATGGCCATATGGCACTTGCTCGGGTTGGATACAAATTCATTGTAAACCTAATAAATGCCTACTGAAAGCAGACTCACCAGCATTCCTTGATATGTCTTCAGCCACAAATGAAGTTGCCACACTAAGAAGAGGTATATTGAAAACTTTTGATAAGATGTTGAAAATAGACATGGACACGCCTGCTGCTGCCAACTCCAAAGGCCCTTTACAGTAAAAATTGAAAGCCTCTTAAGCAGCTAACTCTCCAATGTGACAATCGTGTGTCCAAAAGAAGTAGACATTTGATTTTATTGCTAGCATATTGTCAATGTAAGATGGCAACCAACAAGATTTACAAGCCCCTTAAATCTCGTGGGATCTTACTTAAACCAATTTAAGACAAAATATAAAAAAGAAATAAGACAAAAAAAAAAAAGAAAAAAAGAAAAAAAGAAAGAATAATGTAAGACCTCTGCGTAGAGCCAGGAAAGACTTACCCAATCTACCAACAAAAGCAGTTTCCATCAGTTGTGCTAAGGGCTCAATTGCTTGTCCAGCAATTGCAGGCAAAGAAAGCATTATAAGCTCAGTTTGGACACTTTGACGTTTGGATTGACTGGTTATTGATGGTCCTGATGAGTCACTAAGACTCAACCCATAATTTCAGTAAGCAGAAAAGAGGCATAATAATTTTATCATCAAAAGAGAGAGGCATCTCTTTGAGAAATTATAGAGTCTGCAAGCTGGCCAAATTGACTCATTAAACATATAATTAGAACTCCTTTTGATATACACGGTGGTGTATAGAAGCAAATATTTACAGTGGGGAATAAAGGCAGTAAACCTTACAAGAATCCCTTGCCGACTGATCTTCCATTGGTAGGAGCAAAGCTCCCCTTCTCACCAGAAAGCTTCACGCAAGTTTGCTGATCATTGACTGACCCACAACACGTAACACTTACTAAACGCAATGTCTTTGTATTGTGCACAGCAACAAGACGACCCTTGGCTGCATTTTTCCATGCAAAGGCTTTGCCCCACTTCTTCAGTTCTCTCCTTTCAGTTTTTTTCTCGGTAAGACCACAAAAAGGCCCGCCTGTCAACTGATTAACCTTCGCGTATGGCTTCATTTAGCCCCAATGTGTAAGACGAATCTATTACCTTCAAACCAAAAGCAAGATCACGTTGTTCCAGTTAACCTGACCAAAGAGTAAACAGATTACGTTCCTACAGCAAGATAATGTATTTACTGACAATTTGAGGACTTTATGCATTTGTTAAAGAAATCAAGTAAAGTTAGAAGATTATAACACTATATTGTCAGGTCTTTATGGGTCAGCGTCATAGAAAAGCATCCTTGAAATTTATTTCATGTCAGTAACATGACGGTGGCCCATTCAGATTGCAGTCAGCTGTTATAGATAAATATTCATAGATTCATCTCCTTTGCGCTCTTCTTCTTCTTCTTCTTCTTCTTCTTCTTTTTATTTATTTTTTATTTTTAATTTTAAATCTGGCATTGACAAAACCCAGTAATAAAGAAGAATGCCCAAATACATTTGAAAGCGTTGCTCACAAAGATAGCAGCTTTCCTTTATCAAAAGTGAGGAATGGAGCTGACAGGGTTTGCGATTTTAATTCTTGAAGGACATAACAATGTCGAGCAGAGCAGTGGTGAGACTAACCTGAACCAGTAAATCCACGAACGATGTGGAAAACTTGCCCCAAAAGAACTGGGAAAGAAGCCTGGACTACTGCTGAGAATATGCTTTTCTTTTTGAAGTTCCGAAAAGAAGCGATTGCTGCGTAGAATTTGGACAACAGTTACAGGACACTGCTGGCTACGATGCACGTTGGTTGATCCGTTACTCGGGATAGCCCCAAATCCCAAGTCATTTATGTGGAAAGAAAAGAAGAGATCGCTAGATCAATAATACTACTTGTCTTTAGTCGTCTTCTCTGAAATAATTGGCATCCCCATTTTTGTCCTGCAAATAATGCCACGTGATTGTTGCTTTTAACGTTAATTCCGACTAATAAAGCTTGCATTTTTGTAGAATGCTGTAGCATCGAGTTCATGCCTCTTTAAGTGGTAATTGGCCACTACAAGAGTAAAAGCATTCAGTATTTACCGATGGGGGTAGGTCCCGAACATTCATTCAATCGACCAAAAACCCAGCTACCCTGAAAGCGATACGAGGTTGACGAGGGGCCAACCTTTTTCTCCAACACACGGTATGCCATTTCTCAACGTCCCCCATTGTCGTCCCCAAAGTTCATTCGGTCATCATGGGCCCTTGCAGTTAGTGGCCTTTGAGCGCTTCAAGGTTCCAGCAGTTGAGATTCTGGCCGCACATGAATAGTATTGTGGAATACATCAATATAAGAGTACATTAACATAGGTATGAATTCTAACACAAAGCTTGTTCAAAAAAAAAAAAAGGAGAGAAAAAAAAAAAAGGAATTATAAGACAAAGTGGAAGAGAGTTTCTGATGTTACGATGATTGTATGTAATATACGGAAATTGGACCAAAAATGATTGATTTTTCCCCCCAAAATTGTTGCGTTTTAAAATTTGTTCACAAATGGAAAAAGGTTTTCTTTTTTTTTTTTTGGGGGGGGGGGGCGGGGTTTGAAATGCCAACAAAAGTGCGCAGTGGGTGGGTTGGATTGAGGAGCCCAAAAGGCATACGAGAACCTGACCGAGGGCCTAAACATGGGAGCGACCTCCACGAATAGATCTAACAGTGCCATAGGTAAGAGGAGCTAAAAAATATGATTCCAACTTCCGAGTACTGCAAGCGTACAAGTAAAATGGCTTCAAAACCAAAAGCCAACATTCGTAGATTTGCTTTTGAATTTCTGTTTTTTTTTTGTTTCTAAAAAAATTAAATGTTTTCCGTACATCCCAAATACCCTGTTGGTCCAATTACCCGACTTGCTGCTAGAGTAGGGGTGGGGGGTGTGACACTACTTGTACTTCTCGTTATTCTACGTCCCTAATTAAGGGAGAAAACCATCGGTGGCACGGCCTTTACGATACACAGTTCGGCCCGTCCTATTCCTAGAAATAGAAAATATTACCTTGTTTCCCACGAGTGCAGTCCCTATAAAGAAAAGAACAATAATAAAAAGAAAAAAAAAAACGCACATCGTGGAGTCTTCTCTAATGCTTATGGATGCCTATAAAAGGCTCACTAATTTTGTCATTTGATCATCTAGAATAATACCAAATCTTCCGAAAGTGCCCCCGAGCATCCCACCAAAGACCAAGAAAAAGGGCATATAACATTTTCTGCTAATCCGTATTTGTTCTGCCAATCATCTGGTAATTAGTAATGGCATCGCAGGATAATGGGAGGCCTCTACCAAAATTCGGGGAATGGGACGTCAACGATCCGGCCTCCGCCGAAGGATACACCGTGATATTTAGCAAGGCTGGAGACGAGAAAAAGAAGAATGCTGGAAACAATGGCCCCTCCCAGTCCCAGAGGAGACGCGAGTGTTACAGACAAGGAAATGACACGAGCAAATCAAAGAAGAGTTGGCTTTGCTGTAGCTTCGCATGACACTAATGTTCCTCCCGATTCAATGTCATGTCATCGTGTCATGGCCGATGTCCATTCTACATCCCCCTTTCCTCTCCTCTCCATGTTCTGTTATCCTGCCTTTCCTTCTTCTTCTATTTTAGTACGGAAATAGATCTGTTAGGACCCATGCAAATGATCATAAAGAGAGGTCCTTAATTAGACTGCAAGAAGGATTGAAGATGTATTATTATCATTATTATGATTTGTAATTCATCAACATAATGTATGTAGGAAAAGGGATTAAAAAGATTATGCGACGGGCTATTTCAGGGAGCCTCGTTATTGATTGAACTGCATACTTGCCTCCTTTTTTGTGATTTATTCCGAAAACATGCATGTAGGGATACTCCTATGTTTATTTCTTCAGATTTGTTATTCCCCTTTTATCTTTAGTCCATTTGACAATAAACCTGGTGATTAATTCTGGAAAATGCTTGCTAGCTCTCTATTTATCTACAAATCTATGCATAGCCGAAGGGGGGAACGATACTGGACTCTTCAATTGTTTCTGGCTAAGTTTGGTTTACAAACTCGGATGCATTCATCCTCCTTCCACATCGCAGTTTGCACACCATCCAAATCATAAAACAGAAGGATAAAAAAAAAGGGAATGTAGGGGGAGAATCGTAAGCATAAGTCACAACTCAAGACCGGCAAGTCAAGGAAAGAATTTTGTGCAAATTCCTTGCAACATAACAGAATGTTCCAAAAAGACTAATCTAATCCATGGTGATGATGAAGTCGGCCAACTGCCCTTTTTTAATCGAATTGTCGAAAACTTAAAACCAAAGCAATAACACTCTCTATCTATCTACCTACACACACACACACACACACACACACAAATGTTGCGCACCTGGTGGGAGCGGAAATGTGGTTCTGGATGACACCACAGGCTAACAAGCCATCCAGCCACGATGTGATAATTGGACAATGGACGCGGTCTGATGCAGATAGATCGGCTAATAGGGTCCCGGGGTACGGTGTGATAACGAACGTCGTCAACGGTGGATTGGAGTGCGGGCATGGACGCGACGATAGGGTGGAGGGTAGGATTGGGCTTTATAGGAGGTATTGTGACACTCTGGGGCTAAGTTATGGGAGCAGCTTGGATTGCAATAATCAAAGGCCATTTGCCTAATTAAACTCTTTAATTTGGGTTTAAATTAATAATCTCCCAGCAGCATACATCTTCCATAGCTAGCTGGAGTGGGGTTGTACTGACTCCGCATGCAATCTCCTGTTACTGGGAAAATTTGATTTTATTCGAAATCATAATAAGAATTAAGAAAATATATATTCTTTTTGTACCCTATCTCATATTTAATGGCCAATGAAGCAGTTTTTATTTTATATTTTTGAAAAGCCTCAGATGCGCAATTTATTTGCCGATCCGAACTCCATTACTATGATACGAAGGATGTATTGTGCACCGTTTCATATTCGGTCAGTCCAAGTCACCCACTTTTTTTTTTTTCTTTAATCCCTTTTGATGCTTCCTTCCAAATTCCAAATTCCAACTTCCATTACCGAGTCCGAGGCTTCGCGTTGAATTTGTGTAAAAATCTCAATCATCCGATTTTGCCCCAGCCATAATGCGGGCCATTCTCAAATCGCCTCGAATTGATTGCTTGAGTTGCGGGTGGGTCTCGTTTTCCAGCTCGTTGGGCTTAAGACTCTTTCCTTACCGGACTTGGCCGGCTGCTGTTGTCTGTGTATTCTTTTGGGTATTTGTTAGAGAGACCCAAATCCTAGAACAAATCCAAGTCTAGACTCAAGGGGTTTGCCAAAATCCAATCCCAATGCGGGCTAGATTTTCGAAATTACGCAGATGAGACAAGAACCCAGTAGATAAAATTACTGGATTTTTTTGTTTTTTTGTGGGGGGGGGGGGAGCCTTTCGTGCAAGAAAAATGATTTTAAAACCTGGATGTTGGTACAGAAGCCAAGAAGACGGGACTTAACTAGGAAATGTCGTGGTCTTCACGTGGGTGAGGGGAGACGAGATGACAGTACGGTGCCACTTGATAATGGGTCTCGTTTTGCAGCTCTGCTCACGACGCCAGAGGGTAAGGACACGGAGGTTGTTCCAGCTACTCCTTTGGAGCTTCCCCGTCAGCCGTCCGTTGAGCGAGAGGGTCTCTCTCGGCCTTCGCATGGGAAATCTCGAACGAGTGGAAGGAAGAACCTGCGACACCCGACCAGTTTGCAGAGGCTAGCGCCCGTGAACTACCTGCGACACCTTGGAATTCGAGTACTGGTACGAGGAATCCTAAGACCAGGCAAATCAGCGCATCCCGGGGGGGCTGACTCTCCCCTCGCGAAGTCTTTGGAAGGTTACCTGCGGGTCATGTTGAATGCAAGGCTTGCCTTGGATCCGACCCTTTATGTATTGGGCTAGCCCAGCGAGATAGTCTTGGGTATAGATGTGAATGGTTGTATGAAGTCTTGTCCCTACATTTTGTGGCCTGAACCACCAGATCCAGAGGGGCCTATGGATTGTGAGGCATCGGTGGAGGTGGAGTTGGAGTTAGGCCTCCTGTCCCAAGCACCCGAAACAGTTATGCAAGTAGTTGCTGCGACGACTCCTGCAGCCCAACATGTCTGGGAACCGACCTCAAGTGTTTAACTGTGGCCCAGTCCTTTCTTGAATGTCAGAATAGCTAGCCCCGGTGTTTCACTGCTACTTATGCCAATCTGAATTACGACAAGAAAGAACTGCTACGGAAAAAACTTCTTCTGACCAATGATGGTACACAGATGTTGGCTGGACACTTCAATGCCATTAAGTCTCTGGAGGAGCAAGCGGGTGGAGGACAGCTTGGACAGCTATGGTGGGCTCCCTTTGCAAAAGTGGATAAGTGACATGGCGCTCATAGACTTGGGATTTGCGGGGCTCCGTTTGACCTGGGCTAGGGGTCTGACACGTGGGACCCTCGTATTAGAACGTCACCTGGCCTGAGACACTTGTTCGTCACCTGCCACGACTTCAATCGGATAATTGCCCGCTGCTAATTAAATTAGGTGGACACCAAGCGTTGGGGGCTCATGGGCGACCTTTCCGTTTCCAAGCTGCTTGGCTACTTCACGATGACTTTTGGAATATGCTGCGGGAAGAATGGTGTAACCGGATTCCTATTCCTGAAGCTTTGGCAGAGCTCACTCCGAAATTGTGAGAATGGAATCGTAAGGTTTTTGGGAATATTTTCAATCGCAAGAGATGGCTCCTAGCGCGAATTGCTAGTTGTCAAAGGGCACTAGCCTGTTACTTTTCATCCGGTCTCGCTGCATTGGAACAGAAGCTGCGAAGGGAATTGGATGGAGTTCTGCATCAAGAGGAATTACTTTAGTTTCAAAAATCTCGAGTCCAGTGGATTGCGGATGGTGATCGGAATACCAGCTTCTTCCATACCACTATTATCATTCGTTGAAGGAGGAGTCGTGTTGAGGGCTTGCGTGATGAGTCAAGGGGGTGAGTATGGGATGAATTTGCTATGCGGAGCTTAGCCTTGCAATATCTCCAATTGTCAGTTTTTATGGGATGATACGGAACAAGGAACGAGGGTACATTTGGTCAATTAGAGTCATGTGTGCCAACTGAAGGATGCAGGGGGGGTTGGGCATACGTGCCTGACGATTGGCGAGTACAGCACTCCTCACTAAACTAAATTGGCATTTTTTGTAGGAAGAGATGGGCCTGTGGGTACGGGTTCTCAGGAGCAAATACTGTGGCCAAGGAAAATCCTCACTTCCTAATAAAAGGGTAGCCTCTCACACTTCGAGGAACATGGTTTACAATCAATCATTCTTGTACGAGCATCTTATTTGGAGGTTTGGGGATGGGACTCGTGTGCTCTTTTGGCTGGATAGATGGCTTCCCCTCGGTCCATTAAAGCAATATGCCTCGTGTGAGCTCACTTCCGTTGAACTACAAGCTCCTGTTCGGTTTTTTTGGAATGTCGTTTCAAGGTGACAGTGGTCTCTGTTGACTGAGCTCCTTCCTATGCATGCACTGTTGAGTCTAACACCAGTAGTATTGAGTTCTAGACATGACCAGGCTGATGTGTTGGCTTGGAAAGCATCACGGGATGGTAACTTTTCTTCAAAATCGGCCTATCATAAATTACTCCTATGACCTCTGAGTCACTCTTAGGAGCTCTGTTGTAATTTGATTTGAGAGCTATGGGTCCTTGAAAGAGTACAGTGTTTTTTATGGTAGGTAGCACAAGAGGAAGGTGCTAACCAATGCGGATCGATTTAAGCGTGGTTTTGCACAGTCTCGTATTTGCTCCCTGTGCAACAATTCTACGGAATCTTTTCTCCATTTACTTCGTGATTGTCTGCTGGTAGCACGCCTGTGGAGATCCTTGATGCCCAAATCAGCGCAGGTGCCGTTCTTTCAGCTTGCCTTTTCTAGCTGGCTAACGACAAATCTCCAGTTCAACTTTAGGACCCCTAAACCTGGTAAATGACCGGAACTTTTTGCACTTAGTGGTGTGGTTGATTTTGACATTGAGATGTAAATGAATTTTTCTGAACATACCTATTAATCACTGCTCCATGAAGTCTTTGTTGGCTGAGCTTACAGCATGTTTTAATGCCCCTTCCCTCGTTGTCAAGCAAGGATTATCAATCCCGCGGACCCTACAACTGATTGGATGGCATCCCCCTCCAGGTGATTGGATTAAGATTAACACAAATGTGCCTCTTGTGGGAGTCTAGGGGTAGTTGGTGCTGGAGGGATTCTACGAACGTACATCGGTTCCTGGATCAGGGGGTTTGCTCATAGTCTTGCACTCTGCTCTGCATTTACTGTAGAAATTTGGGGAGCTTGCTCTGGCCTACAAATAGCAAGGCAGCACGAGTTCAAGAAGATCTGGCTAGAACTGGACTCTAGAGGTGCTGCGGAAGCTCTTCAGAATGGGGTTTCTGCCACCCATTGTGCGGCAAACCTGGTCCAGTTATGTTGGATTATGCTACGTCGCCCATGGGAAGTTAGGATTTCTGTTTGCTACCGCGAAGCCAATCGAGTTGTGGACTGGTTATCCCATTATGCTTGCACTCTTGGCTGGGAGCTTTACATTTTATGGCACCCTCCTGCTCCGTTGCAGCGGTTACTTTATCAGGATAGCATAGGAGTCTCTTGGTCCTGGTAAATTGAAAATTTAACTTTTGCATTCTTCTGGCGTTAACCCCCCCCCAAAAAAAAGAAAAATTTAAAACTTGCTTTATGCAATTAGTTCTTTGCCTAAAAATTTAGTTACTAACTTTAAATATTTCTTTTTCTTTTTGGTTGCCGGCACCGCCCTCAACCTCCCGAACCCTGACGAACGAAAAATTTAAAAGATGGGTCATTTTATTATGGTCTCCTTGTCTCCAAAATGGAATTACTCTGGAGGTACATCCTTAATCGTGAACGTGGTGCACAGTCATGCATTACCAAAGAAGATTATAGAAATATATCCGACATTCAAAGTAAAAAATAAGAAAAAAACAGCAAACTCCATAGTTTAAACTAGATGCCTTGCTGTCCTGTTGGATGTTATGAAGTAGATGGCCATGCATTACGAGTACTTCCTTATTCATTATGTATTGACTGGCAAATGATTGAATTGTGGTCGAGACGACAAGGGTACTGCCGAAGATGATTAGGGAGACAAGGAAGCATATGGATTCCCCGGCCTGTCTGCAGCCAGAGGATAACGACAAAATTCTAATCAGGCCCATGCGGAGCACATCTCATATTCTCATTGATCAAACATAAATAAAGATTCTAGGGGTTGCAGGTTGCTGGCTGGAATTGTTACAAGATCTTACAATAATGGGGTGACCCGATTTGCCATCACATGCCTAACGATCAGGTCCCAGAGTCCATTGTATTCATATAAGTGGGCTTGAAAACCGTGAAATCCGCAGCACCAGTTGTGATTTGAGTGATATTACAGTGTTTGAAGCAATTGTATAGATGGCAGGCTTATCTGCGATGCCTTCTGCAAACCTGCCTGTTAGATCAATTAGCTTGCCTTCTAGGCCACACCCCAGTTCTCTGAAAATTGAAGCGGTGCTGAACAAGCTGAAGATTTGGGAATCATCAGCCGTTCCTGGTAAAAACTCACCAGGAGCTGAAGACATTCAGATGGGTCTAACTAGGCTTGCAGAGTTGTTCAATTGCATGGAGGATCTCATTTACACTCCACTCAGCCAACAAGCTTTCCAACATCAGCATTCAAATGTCATAGAAAAGGCACTTGATGGATCAGTCGAATTGTTAGATGTCTGTAGCACTTCAAGGGATTTACTCTTGACAATGAAAGAACACGTCCAGGACATGCAGTCAGCACTACGTAGGAGAGGGATGAATTCAAGCATCGAGAGCAACATTCACGCGTACTCCAATTTCAGGAAGAAGGCCAAGACAGATATTGCCAAGTCTCTTCGATTGTTGAAGAGGAGTGAAAGCAACATTGAATCTTTTCCTCTCCTAGAATTCGATCATCATTTAAATTTTATGCTTAAAGTTACTAGAGAAGCAAATGCCTATGCAATTTCTATCTTTCGAGCTCTCATGTTGTTCCTATCCGCACCAGTAACAACGTCAAGTACCGGTGGGTGGTCTCTGATATCGAGACTGATACGCTCAGGATCACTGGCTTCCGAGAGATGTAACAAGATTATCAATGAAGTGGAAATTGTTGACATCGCTCTCTGTTCTGTTCATGGAAGAATCTGGAAAAATGATGCCAAAATTGATGTGCAAGAACTGCAAGGGAGACTAAAGACACTAGAGGTCGGCATTGGTGGCCTTGAGACTCTGCTAGATTCCATGTTCAGATGCCTAATCCAAAATAGAGTGTCTCTCCTCAATCTTGTTACGGCTTGAGAATCAATCTTTGTAAATCAAACTAGTCATGGCATCCACATTTTGAAGGATTGGCCCATGTAAAAATATCCCCACTTTGTATCTGATTCAAATTACGGAGTGAATTACATGAGATCCGAATGTTCTGATACATAGATGTATAATGACCCCATTTTTTAAAAATATTCCATTTGCCATGTATTGAAGATGAAGTGCTTTGGCCTTTGATTGAGCTCCAGATGGTAACAACATCACTTGGTTCGTTCATCTCATCGATGTTAGTTGCTGCCATATTTGATACCTGGTACAGAATAAAATAAATAAAAAAAAATTCTACACAAAAATCAACTGCTCCTTTCAGGCCATGTCTAGCAATATCCGAGCAGAACGACAGAACTAATAAAAACCTTTAAGTGAGCACGTTCATCTCAAAAGAGAAGCCCTTTTCTTGCAGAATCCAAGACGGCAAATCTCTTGCTGTTCTGTACTGAAGCTCACTAAGTATGCAACTGAATCTAAAAATTTAATATTTTCCCGTTCTGAATACAGACACTAACCATTAGATCGAATGGGTTGGCTATTGAAGTCTCCAAAAGAAACATACGGGGAAAAGGAAAAACGTGCCAGCCAAAAAGTTGGCGTCAATGAATTGCCTTTGTAATTTTATTTTGATCAAATAAAAAACTGACCATTTCAATCACTCTATCTCCATTGCACATGATGTTGATTTTTACTTGATTTGTATTATAACAGGAGTCTATAGTGGAATTTTCTTTTTCGGTCCTGAGGAGGCTTTGAGCCTTTTATCCAGAAGGACTATCCTAATATTTGTTGGGGCCAGGAGACTCCCACAATATCCTGGTTGAGTAACGGCCAAACAGGAGTAAGAGGTTATGACAAGACATGAAGTCCCCAGCCAAGAGTGCAAGTATAGTTAGATAACCAATCAGTAAATTGATTGGCTTTGTGGTAACGATGGGAGACCCTTGTTTCCCAGGCTCGATGCAACATGTCTCGGCACAAGTGGACCAAATTCACCTGACAATGGGTGGCAGGAACCCCCTTTTCAATTGCACCCACGACACTTCGGAATCCAATTCCAGCCAGACCTTTTTAAATCCAAGGTTCTAGGCTAGTTGTGAACCAGAGCATGCTCCCCAAAGTTCTGCAGTAAAAGCAGAGCAATGATTAAGACTATGAGTAAAACCCACAGTGCAAGAACTTGTGCAACTCCGTAAGACCTCCCAGCACCAGCCACCCCTGAGTTTCCACGAGAGGCACCATCTGTATTAATTTTAAGCCAATCACCAGAAGGGGGATGCCACACCCTATAAGCTGCGGTGTCCGTGTAGGAGAGAGGCTCTGTCCTATGGCAAGACAATGAGCATTGTAGCATTCCGCAAATTGAGTCAGCAGAAAAGCCGTGAAGTAGTGATTAAAGGGTTTATTCAAGAAGACTCGTTTACATCTCCATTTCTAAAGCCATCACACGGCAATGGCATAAAGTTCCGGCCAGTTATCAAGTGTTGAGGTCCTAAAGTTGTACTGCAAGTTAGCGGATAGCTGGGGAGAAAAAAGCTGGTTGGAAGAACGCCACTTACACTGGTTAGGGAATTGAGATTTTCCACGGGCATGCTACCCAAGGACAATCTGGGAGTAAATAGAGCCAGGACTCCTCAGAATTGTTGCACAAGAAGCAAATACTAAACTGTGCAAATCCACGCTTGTAGCGCTCTGCATTGGTCAACACCTTCTCTTGCACTACCTGCCATTAAAAACAGCACACTCTTTCAAGGACCCGGAGCTTCCATATCAAATTGCATCTTGGATCCCAAGAGTGACCGGGAAATCGTGGGAGTAGTTGATGGTAAGCAGGTTTGGGAGTAAAGTTGCCATCCGGTAATGCGCCCCATACTAACACATCGGCATGATCATGCCTTGAACTCAACGGTACGAGTGCTAGACTTCGAAGAGCATGCACAGGAAAGAGTTTGATCAACACAGATCATCGCTAGCCTGAAGTAACATTCCAATAAAACTGAGCAGGGACTTGTAATTCAAGGGAGTTAAGGTTAAATAGAACATACCACTTTAATGGACCGAGAGGTGACCATTTATCAATCTCAAAGAGGACTCAGGTCTCATCCCCTAACCTTCAGGCGAGATGCTCATCCAAGAAGGTTTGATTCCCCTATATATGAGAGGCCACCCTTTTGTACCGAAACTGAGGTTGTCCCAGTGTACAACATTTGCTTCCGAATACCCGTATCCACGGACTATCTTGCGAGAAGAGGAATTAAAAGATTCTGGGGCAGAATGGACCCGGACAAACTTTTATTGATTGATCTTCTCTGGTTTGGGAAATCACTATACAAACACACCTTATTGGGCTCGATTGACGGTGGGCAGTGCATAGGGCGGTGCATGAGAAGCAGCAAAGGGGGACATTATCCTATCAACAAGAAGCCATCTGAAGTCACCAGCTTGTACTTAATGAGACTTTAATGCTTATTTCGGCAGTAGACTTGAGGACGCAGTACGCTCCTTAGGATTACCCCAGCTCTGCCTTCACATGCCTCACACGTTTGCAGGCACTCAGGACGTGCTAGTTCCACTTCCATTTCCAACAGCATCACACGGCAACTATAACACCGCATATACAAAGCAATGTCATAGTGGATCGTATAACCATTAGCGCACGTACTTCACGAACGCTTTGCATGCTAAGGTAGGTGACGATGGTTGCTTTCTCCCCAAAGCCCAGTTGTTCCTCCCGCAATGTTCCGTCGACTATGTTTTCCAGCTCGATTGCATCCTGATATACATCTGGAGGCATACAAGTTCTTTGGAGGCATCATCTCCATCAAGAGCAGAGTCGAGGAACAGGAGGAAAAAGAAAAAAGAAAAAAAAGAAAAAAAAAAACTATGCAGCCTTAATATTTTATATTCCGGAATTGGAGTCCCAACCTCTTGTGATTTAAAAAGGCATCGAAGAGAGGGAAGAGTCTATCTACGTGATCTATGCAGTCCGCGCTTGGTTAATGCTTAAAAGGCCTCAGCCCCCTAAGTCCAGCCCGAGGTTGGGGAACACATATAAAATACGATCATATTGAAACCAAGTCGGCAAGACTTGAGAATTTTTTTGGGCCTCCAGACTCTTATCTATCCGGGGGGTGGGTGGGGGGGGGGTAAGCGAGTTGGTTATTATTACTTGAATGATAAATTTTCTTATTAAAAAAATTAAAATAAAATATTAACAGATAATTATAATTTAAATTTATAAAAATAATAATTAAAATTTTTGATTTATTTTGTTAAAAAAAAGAATTTTTTGGGCATTCGCTCGAAAAAAAAAATATAATTTCTAAAAGTAATCTTCTTAATATTTTATTATTTTCTTCAGAAAATTTGAAAAAAAAAAAACACCTTGATATTATATAATGATAATAATAATAATAATAATTATTATTATTTTCAGCCCCAGAGACAAATAATCATTTCTCGGGCTCAATTAATGATCTCCATTTTCTAACGTAATGGGAGTTTTCCCCGCTTACGAATTTAATACATAATGTCTAATGTTCATGCAAGGGATGCTGCGGCTATATAAACCATGGGTTGAACGAGAGAAAACAAGTTGAAAATGTCTCGGATCTTGAAATGAAAGGCCAAACTGTTTAGGTATGTTTTGAAAACATCCTCTGAATGCATACGATGCTTTTTTTCTTTTTTCTTCCCTTTTTCTGCGTATAGTTCATCCGCGAGGCAAACACTTCCGAGGACTCATCCATACAAAAATAGCCTCTTAACGCGCAAGCAAACTAGATCGCGGAACTTATGTCCCGCTTCTCTTTGGTCTTAGCCTATGTTTTATTTATTTATTTATTTTTAATTTTATTAACATCCAACTGAAAGATCTATATACCACGAAACACACATCAACTAGAACCACTCGCTATGAGTTGAGCCGTCGCAAGGTATAAAGTTCAGATCTAATTGATAGTTGATTTCTTTCCCCATTTCAACTGAAATAATATATATACGTACGCGTATCCATAGGAAAATTTCGCAAGAAACCGATGAGTACAGCTGGTTAGAAATCCACTAGGCGATGTGTTGGGAGAACCACCCCTCAGTTAAAATATTTGGAATATGCTATTATTCGTTGATTTTGTGGATCTCTTGTCTCTAGGGCTTGTTGGGTCTGTGTACTAGTGTATAGGGCTATCCGCACAGATTAGGTTCTTGTCTGGCTATCCCTTGTCCATATTACAGCTCCCTCCTATGATTTTTCATCTATATAAACGATTGATTAATGCCGAAGTGTTCAAAACACACGGACAATTATCAGGAGGGCAGCTAGCTAGCTAGCCAGCCAGTTTCACGACTCCTTTCGTGTCCTCTATGGCTGAGAGCTTTACTTCATCTCTGCGCCTTCTTTGCGTATTAGCAGCCATCAATGTGGCTGTTCCTTTGGCTCAGGCGTCTGTACCGGCAGTGTTCATATTTGGCGACTCAACTTTTGATGTGGGAACTAATAACTTCTTAAACCAGAGCCTGGCAAGGGCAGACTTCCCACCTAATGGAATCGATTACCCTTATTTCACGCCCACCGGGAGATTCAGCAACGGTTACAATACAGCAGACCAAATTGGTAAGCATTAATTTGCTATATATTCCACCGCCACTTTTCCTTATTGTTTATTTACATAAAATATTAACTCACTTTTATTTAATATTTTTGTGATTTGAACAATGATGATAAAACTCATCTCTAGTGAGTTTTAATTAATACAAAGTGTCTTGATTTTATTTGTTAATGGTATAAATCTTGTAATTTTTTTTTTTTTTTTTTTTTTTTTTTTTTTTTTTTTTTTT
>CM034046.1:13743166-13889897 GCA_019804595.1 Bruguiera parviflora | reverse complement strand
CAAGAGGAGTCCACCACCTTTTCTCTTTCTTGCCCAGCATTATTCCAGTTTCAAGCAGAAAATACTCTATGGCGCTAACTTCGCATCAGGAGGGTCTGGCATTTTCGACCACACCGGCGACGTAAAATATGTAAACCCTTTTCCTCTGCGTTCTAGACTGTTAAAAACTGCATTTTCTATTTTTTGCCTGATTATAGCATTAATATAACTGCGTTATTAATTTTTCTTTTATTGGCTAATGGGGCATCGTGTAGTTTAATTAAATTTCACTACTCAGTAATCCATTAATTGTGGTCTAACTTCGATTCCCAAATTTTGTTCATACCCAAAGGGGAAAGTCATATCATTGGGAGAGCAAATCCAACAATTTTCGACCGTTCGAAGCAATATTTCGGAGACATTGAATCAGAATGCCACTGCCCGATTTCTCTCCGAATCGTTGTTTCTCATTAGTATTGGAAGCAATGACATCTTCGAGTACCAATTTGCGGGTCGTGCCGGTCACATTCCTGCCCCACTATTCCTGAACGCTCTGCTGTCAATGTATCAGAATCACCTTCAGGTTAGAATCCTCTCAATATTCTCTTTCTCCTCGGTAGAGCAATTCCTAAGACTATGATAATCAAATGGGGTTTCTTCAATTTGGCAGAACCTTTGTGAGTTGGGGGCTCGTAAATTTGGCATTGTAAGCGTCCCGCCACTTGGATGCTGTCCGAAAGAACGTGCCCAATTTAAATCTGATGCGTGCATCAAGGAACCGAATGACTTGGCCTTGGCATTTTTCACAAACTTGAGGGAACTCCTACAAACTTGGACTGGGAAAGTTCATGGGGTGAAGTATTCACTCGGAAATTCTTATCTAATGACATCTGATACCATGGATAACCCACTGGTTTTTGGTAAGCATTTGATTAGCCTGCGAACACCAAAAACAAAAAGTTTGTGTTTTTCAATGACAACGCCACCTCGAAAACACCTTAGCAATTTTGTTCTAATGTCCCCGCAGGCTTGAAAGACGTGAACAATGCATGCTGTGGGAAGGGAATGTTTAACGGAGAGGTCCTATGTGAATGGAATGCCGATCCCAACCTTTGTTCGGATCGAGATGGTTACCTGTTCTGGGACATGTTTCACCCAACTGAGGCGGCCTCCAGGCTGGCTGCTCTGTCTCTTGTTGCTGGATCTTCAAGATACGTGACGCCCATGAATATTAGTCAAGTGGTGGGAGTAAATATCTAAGTTAAATTTTATTAGATGTATCATTCCAAAGTCCTTCGGTTTCACTTTCTACGATCGATTTCTCGGCCTCACTCAAGAAATTGTCCCCCAGTTTCAATTTCATTCTTTTTTTTGGTGGTGGGGGGGGGGCTTAATTAGTAGTATTTTACCTTTTCTTTTGCCAATAAATCGAGTCCCAAACGCCAATACAGTTATACTTATCTACATTTTGATTAGAGGATCGTTGCTACAGAAGTCTCTTCCTACAAACCTTGATTTATTTCATGCTTGTACTGCCTTCTGGAAAATAAAAGGCCATCTGATCTTTGCTTCGTATAATTCTTACATTCTCTTCGTCCATCCCCGTCAGCCCTCTTACTTGCATACCCCTTTTGTCATTTTTTGGTCGGTCATTTCCTCTACTTGAATCCTCAACCTTACAATAATGATCAAATACAACAACAAGTCCTTCATTTTAAATTTAATTGAAAATCTTTATATGAATTTTTTTTCCACCATACGAGAGTGTCAAACTTTTTTCCTCAACATAAGTCATAAAAATTACTCCATATATTTTTATGGTGTAATTAAAAAAATAAAATATAAAAATAAACTATTAATAGAGGGGGGCAAATTTTATTTTTAGCCGTATCTCTTAGCCATATCAATTGATAGATACAAATTTAGTGTTAATAATATATATATATATATATATATATATATATATATATATATATAAAACTGAATTTGCAAACTCATCTCAGAAAATGTGGTTAATTTGAGCGAGGTGAACAATACAAAAGTTAACTTCTGAGTAACAATAAGATATCAAGGAGTAACAATGAGACATTAAATCATTATTGCAATTCTTAGTTGTAGCAACTTGAGAATGTCGACAGCCTCTGATGGGCTTAACTCCAATTCTCTTCGAACCCCCTGACTGCGCCCTAGCCCGCGCCGCTCCCTCCAGTGTACTCTTTGGAGCTTTGCTTAGATGGCGGAGTCCTTCGCACGGACTCAAGCAATCAAGTAGCTGGGCTAGCTTGACCCAAACTTCCCAACCCTTTCTCCCAGACCCAAAACTAATAAAACGTCGCCGATAGGTTCCTAGGCCCAACACTAAGCCCAATAATCGCCCCCGAACAGCGTGCCATTCACATGCGTCGTCTTTTGTTTGACTAAGTCAACACTCGTTTGTTGACTTGCCAACTGGATTGTAAGAATACGTGTTACGTAACCTAGACGAATGGTGAACGACCGCGAGAGGGGAAGCAGGTCCCATCAGCAGATGGGGTCCACTTTTCCTCTAGCCCTTACAAGCAATTCGCCGCACGCGCACGGCTGGGATGAGCCAAGGGCGAGTGAGGGACGGATAACTTCCACCCACCTGGCCATCAAAATAAATATATAAATAAATAAATAATGAAAGAGAAAGCCTCCGGCGGAGCATCTGCAAGAGAGAACCACGAAGACCAAGCCTGTAAGTCTAAGTCTGGTGCCACACCCAAAAGCTGAAACAGAGACGAGGAGGAAGAAAGACGAGCGGTAAAGTTTACGGGTGGGCCCATCTTCCAAAAGGAATTGTTAGAAATGATTGGCGAGCGCCTCGATTCTCGCATCGACCTGTACCCGTTTTCGGGCCGTCTGCAGTTCCTGGCGATCCTCAGTCCCTCCCTCTTACAGATATTCTCCTCGTCCGATCCTCAAACTTCCATTTACAATCCTGGGGGACGCATACTTCTCGCCGGTCACTATATGCCCGGTCGAGTTGGCCGTCAAAGACGACGATCCTAGCTCTTCCCTATCGGCGTCCCCCTCGAGTTCTAGCGTCTGGTTGGCTAAGGTCGAGGAGTCAACGCTTGGCGAAATGCAACTTTTAGTCCCGCTCTCTAACCACCAGTTAAGACTATCTCCTGGGAAGCTTACCAGGAATTTGCTGGATGCGAAGGGAATTGCATATACTTCACAGATGCAGATGACCGAGATACTTGTGTGTTTAAACTCGGTGATCGAAGGATTGGGAAAACAGCAGAACTTTTCCCTCGTTATTCTCGGATATTCTGGCCCCAATTATAATCTATTATGTTTCCTTCGATTCTACGGGTAAAGCAGGAATAATGTCAAATATTTGAAGCAGGCTAAAACTTCCTAAGTGAGCGGAGCGGCTGTGCATTCGTGCTGGTGGTTTTTCTATGTAATTATGTTAATGATTATGTGTTCTTGATTCTAAATGGCCAGTTTGTATGGTATAGTGAGTAGTGCCCGCTTATCTGCTAGCCGCTCCACTCTCATTTTTTTTCCTCTCAAGAAATCTGAGTGCAAATACTGCTCCAAAAACTGATCTTTTGGTCGGTGGCATCCTGCTCCCCACCTCATCCTCTTGAAGGGCACAACCTATCTATCTTCTTCATCCAAACTCATCTTGACTCTCCGATTCTGATTCTTCTGCTCCTAACTGCTGGTCCGTTACGGACACAGCTGAAAGTTCGCCTTTTGAATCCACTTTCTTAGAGCAACTCAACAGGGTTTCAGTGCCAAGTCATTGGACTTTCAGGACTATCTTGTCATTCAAGCATGACTTGAATGCTCGCAGTATAAGTGTGTTCAATTTAGAGGACAGTAGCACCGGAGAGGTAACTTCCCTACCCGGCGATTCCAATATATTCTGGGGGCCGCCGGCAACTTGGACCAGGCTGGATTGATCCCCGGCTGACAGTCCTAGAAGGGCTTTTCGCTCACTAGTTGATTCTGTTATCTTGTTTGACCTCTTTCGTAGACTGTTTTTACATTGCGCATAACAATTACACAGAACGAAGATCAGTTTCTTGTTATATGGCTTGTCTTATCGTACACCTTTGCCCGACAACCAAGACCTTTAGTTGAATTTCGCCGTGCGCATGATCGTGAATTGGTCCAGATGTTCTGTTCCGTTGCTTTGTCTTGTTAAGTAAGTGTCTTTCTTTCAAGGAATTTCTGTTGTTGGTTAATGGGACGACCCAGTAAAATTCAACCATAGCGGGAGACACGGAAACCAACTTCTGCATTTGTGTTTCGAGTTAGATTCTCGGTTTGGCCGTCGTATCCACCAATTACTCTCTTTTTAGAATATACGGGATAAACTAATCTAGTTATATGGAGGGCCCAACTTATAGAATTAATCTAAATATACAAGATTAGATTTTTATGCTTTTATATTTTCTAGGCCATTCGATCTCATGATTCAGCCTAGGAGCTTTCTGTTTCTTTTACATCCTACCTAATTCAGGACCCCACAATTAATTGACCTGCGAAGTATGCAATGGCCTGGTGCAGTATGTCACGGACTTTGCGTTGAACATCCACCGACCCATGCGACACTAACAATTTGTCTAACTCGAATGTTAGTTTAGCCTATTGCAAGAGTTACAATATTACTAACGAAAAATAGAAAAATAATGTGAAGAACTTGAAAAATAGTATATTACTTGAATATCTTACAAATGAATTTTCTAAAATTATATATAAATATCCACCCCTTTAACAAATGATTATAATTTATTTGATCTAATGATTCCTATTTACCTTCTAGAGTATTTTATCTAATTTTATATCTTCTAAAAAAATAAGTGTACTTTATCGTAAAGGATAAGAGAGTTATCTACAAATTTTTAAAAAATTTTATAAAATTTTAGAATTAAGGAGTGGTGATTAGAATAAATCTCTTTAATAGGTAATATCACGTGTCACCTGACAAGTAGCACGAGAGGAGTAGCAGAACCCATTAAGCCCAAATCCTCTCCTCGCGTTCCTGCCCATTAACAAGTTTGGAAATGTTACTTGCCGGTTGCAGCGTAGCCGACGCGACCAGCTAACCCAGAATTTTGGTGTTAATTCCACTTAACGTCCTTTATTTCGACTTAAATTCGAATTTTCGGTATAACTTTACCCCCCAAATAAAAGAATTGTAGGTGAAAGCATGGATAGGTTCTAGATTTGATAAACTATAGTTGAGTGTAGCGTAAAGAAATCCATCTTGAAGCTAAAGTCATTTTAATAAGAAAAATTGAACCAAAATGCAAATAATCATTATTTGAGTGATAAATTATTTTTATATATAAAAAAATGAATTAAAACAATAAATAAATTTTAATTGAAATTTATAAAAATAATAATTGTTGGAGCGACACAAAAAATATCATCGTCCGATAATTCAATTCACACGTTTATAGCGGCTCAAAAATTAATCATAATTGATGACGAAAAGTAACGATGATTATCACCAAAGAAAGCTCACTGGGCTCGCCCAGATCCGTGGCAAAGGGAGAGACGCTCGATAAGTTTCCAGCTTTCCATTCTCTCAATTTTAATTTTAATTTATTTATTTTTTCCTTTATTTCCATTGACTCGCCGAAGGACCTAAAAGTAGGAACGTGAGTCGATGGTCAAGGACCAAAGGAGGAGCATCATAAAAGTGGATTGTTAGAGAGAGAGATAGAGAGAGAGAGAGAGAGGGAGGAGATGAGTCAGGGAGGGCAACCATGGGCAGATCTCCCGAAGGAAGTGCTGGAAATCATCGTCGGCCACCTCGATTCCCGCGTCGACGTTCTCCGGTTCCACTCTGTCTGCAGTTCGTGGCGATCCGTGCCTGACTTTCGGCCGGAAACTGCTCGTCCGCTCCTCAAGCTTCCTCTCATTCGTCCGAAAGCCGCCCTCTCGCAGTGGACCATATGTCGTCTAGAGCTGCCTCATCAGGATCCAGCTTCTTCCTCTTCTTCATCACAATCAAAAGGCTGGCTGACTAAGGTTCGAGAGTCAAGACACGGAAAATTGAAGCTGACGCATCCTTTTTCAACCCAGAAAATCATGTACTCTCCTATCGTCCTCAACTTACTGGACGTCAGCCTAGTTCAGTTAAGTGCATCATTTCTGCTCGACGACGCCAATGGGTCTCCGCTCATTGAGGTAAACAAAGCCGTTTTATTCCCAGCATCTGCAAAAAGTTTTAAGGAAGATGAGTCTGCCATTCTGGCCATTTTCCATGAGGGCAAATTGGGGTATTGGCGGTATGGAAACGAGCGCTGGACACTCCTGGATGACAAGAATTTTCAGTATGATGATATCATCATGTACAAAGGCCAATTCTATGTGGTTGATCGGTGGGGCACAGTTTCGTGGATTGATTCATCTTTAAGGATGATCCAGTACGCACCCTCCTTATATGGCTGCGGTGGCAAGAAGAATTTAGTGGAATCGTGCGGTGATCTTTATGTTGTTGACAGGTACCTTGATGGGAGTAGGAGGACCTGGACATCGGATGAAACTGACGACACTGATCCGATTCGCCCGCTCAGATACAGGCATTTCAGGAAGAATACCCCTAAGGCAGTTGATTTTAGGGTATATAAGCTGGACGAAGAATGGGGTACATGGGTTGATGTTAAATCCTTGGGCGATCGAGCTTTCCTTCTTGGCGTTGACTTCTCTTTCTCTGTTTCTTCTAAAGAATTTGCTGGAGGTAAAGGCAACTGTATTTACTTCACAGATGATGGATTTTATGCTAGTAAAGGATCAAGGAGCGAAGTTGTTCTGGTGTTCAAGTTAGAGGACGGTAGCATTGAGCAACTACTGTTGTTGCCTGGGTACCGCGAGATATTCTGGCCACCCCACTGTCCTTCCAACTCGAATTTGTGCTCGGTTGGATGTTCAAAGTAACTTGGGCATTTCTGTGTTCCAATCTGATATACAATTTAAGGGGGGGGGGGCGGCCTTGCAATTGCTTCCAATGACTGTAGTTTTGAAATCTTATGTAGATTTTGTTATGTAGGTGCTTTGATTGTATTGCCCTTTGATCCTCAATGGTGTGATTCTACCCCAGACATACTGATTCCTATGTTTTGAAACTTTTTATTTCAAAAACTAGAATAAAGGCATCTATGCATGATAGAAAATTAACAAGGTACAACTACTTCCATTAATTAGAGGCTATATTACGAGACACAGCAGCTGAGACAAATACACTTAAGATGTTGCTGCCTACTTAAAGAATGATTGCTAAAATGCAGGACATATCCCTGAAGCCAATAAAAGGGTGTTGAAATCTATGTTTGAAAAGGCCTATGGCTACACAGCAGATACATAATTCGAAATCGCGTTTGCAGACCGACGAGCAAAATACTTCTGCCTCAGTTGCACGTAAGGGTAACCGATAAAGGACAGAAAGTGAGCAGGCTTTGAGAAGGAAAGCACCTCGTACCACACCTGGTTGTTCTCATCCATTTCAATTGAAAAACGCTCTTCGCCAGCCTGTGTACCAGTGAGTAACAAGTAAATGAGTAATTAATGTTGACCATCAAGCCATATATCTACTAAAGTGGGCTTTGCAGGCTAATCCAATTAATCAACAACTTTGAGAGCTAAATGCAAATACCCTTGTTTTAACCCTGCAGTTCACCACACAATAAGGTAGCTGGAAGACAGTAGCACCATTTAAAGAAGACGAACCACAGTATCAGAAGAGAGGCAGTGTTCATAGCAAACAAAAGAAAGGAATAGATACAGTTTTCTATTTCTCTAAGCAATTACAGGGACAAGTCAAAGTAGTCACAGCAGGATTGTCCACTTGAAAGCCAAAATAGTGTGATTAAAATTTCTCAGGTGGGGAACCCTAAGCACGGTCCAAAATAACAAGGATTTTGGATTTGTAATGTAAAATTTGAATAAATGAAGTGATGCGTGCAAAACAAGAGTCCCTAGCTTTGCATTAGTGGAATAAGGGGATCATCATCTACCAACCTTAGCAATGAACTGTGGGGAAAAAGGCACCAGAGTATCTCTAAATACCTTGCTAAATAATGTGATGACAAAAGGAAGCACTAACCAGTAGGTGACCTTGCAGGGTACCACTACCGTAACCAAATGAAGCCATAGTCTTTTTAGCATTTTTGGTTTCATTCACATAAACTACTTGCAGAGGCATCATGACCCATGGAAGAAACTCCTTTAAGCAAACACAGAACTTCACCCCGCTTCGAATCGGGGTGTTGGGATCAACGAACGCCCAGTTGAATCCAAAATGCCTGCAATAAGATTCTACCATCAAAACCTCAGCAGCATCATTACCTGTCTCTGTCATTCTGTGTAATTTATTTTATTTTTAAAGGCTGAGGAGGAGACCTCCAATTTTGAAGAGCCAACTTTCCCTTTTCAAAAGTCTCAGGACCAGAACCAACTGAAATGCGAGCATGGTTGAGGAAGAAACCATCTTTGGATAGCTCAGAGTCTTGTTTGAGGGAAGAAACAGGCCTAGCAGTAGCCCCCCTGAACTTGGAGTCATAGTTAAAGGAACTCGACCTGTTGGTGACAAGCACAAGCCAATAATAAGCAAATATTATGCATGCCGCCAAGCCAAATGAAAGATACCAAGTCCAATGAATCTACAATACTATTGTAAGGAAGATAGACAGAAAAACCAAAGTTAGTCAGAGCGAGTCAATTCCTCTTATTACTTGCTCAAGCAATCCTTCTGTTCCTGTGGCGGTGGCCGAGCCCAGCACAAGAAAACCATCGCCGCTGCTGTCCAAACCCCCCCCCAAAAAAAAGATATGATATAATGATCAAGAATTTTCAAGAACACTTCTTCTTTTTGTTTTTGTTTTTTTTTTCTTTTTTCCTTTTCCAAAACGATTATTAAGCTGAGCCATCGAAAGGCAGAAGTAGAACGAACAACAGTAATTCAAGCAATTTCATCGACGATCGCCTCTCCTCGCTTAAAAAAACCAAAAAAAAACAAAAAACCTACATTTCGATTCGATAAACAAGTTGAAGACACCGCATTTCGATTTCGTGTTCCTTAATTGCTCAGATAAACGAAATTTTTTTTTTGTTTGTTTGTTTTGGTTCATATAAACGAACCTATTTTACAGAGGAAATTAAAAATTAGAAAGAAAGAAAGAAGAAATTAAAAAAAGAGAGAGAGAGAGAGAGAGAGAGAGAGAGAGAGAAAAAGCAGCTTCAAATTTGATAGAGTTCTTACGAGTTTCTTTCTTCTGGAAAAAGTTTCGATTGTAAAATTCAAACGCTGATTGCTACTGTTGCTGCTCTCTGGCCCCGCCCCGGGGAGGGGGGGTGGTGGCAAGCTGATTTTTGAATCCCTACAGAAATTTCAGAAAAGTCGAACCTAAAAAAAAAAAAAATAAAAAAAAAAAAAGAGAGAGAGAGAGAGAGAGAGAGAGAGAGAACAAGAACAACGAGAAGTTTATAAGAACGACTTGTCGTCAGCTTCGACGCCATATGTTGGAATATACGACGTCGCGTCGCGAAAGGATCTGCTTGTCAATTCAACATTCGTAGGAGCAAAACTGCGCCGTTTTCTGACCTCTCTCGGTTTGCCTCGAAAAAGGCCCCCTCTCCCCTCTCCCTTCTCACTCCTCCCACCATGCCTGTCTGCTCGCTCGTTGCTACGGTTCGGTTTAAAAACTAATAAAAGCTGTAATTGAAATAATTAAAATTATTTCGCTGCAGAGCAGAGAATATAATAGAAATGAAAAAATTGCCATTGCCATTGCAAAATCTAAGTGTCAATGTTGAGAAGGAGAAGAAGAAGAAGAAGAGGAAGATAACGGGAAAGGAAGCACTGGTGAAGCTTCTTAGATGGCATTTTGGCCATTCTGATTTCAGAGGCACACAGTTGGAGGCTATTGAAGCTGTCCTCTCCGGTAATCATGATCTTTTTTTTTTTTTTTGAATATATATATGTGTGTGTGTGTGTGTGTGTGGTTTCCGATATGTTAATGGTTAATGATGGGCAATTGTTGGGCTTGCAGGGGGAGATTGTTTCTGTCTAATGCCGACTGGGGGAGGAAAGTCTATGTGTTATCAGATTCCTGCGCTTGCAACGCCTTCAGGGATCGTACTTGTTGTTTCTCCTTTGATAGGTTTCCTGACTCATTCCCACACCCATTTTTGCTCGCTAATTATTATTTTCAGTTGTTTCTTCCTTTAAAAAAAAAAAATTATGTATATGTACATTTATATTTACAGCCTTTTTATTTTTTATTTTTTTATTTTTTAATTTTATGTGAATTAATTTCATTTCATGCGCCATGACACGGCTCTAACTTCTTCCTTCGTTTCTATTTGCCAGCCTTGATGGTGAGTGAGTATGGTATTACTTTCTCTAATTACCTCCATTGATATTGTGTGGGTGTGGGTGTGGATGTGCGTGTGCGTGTGTGCGTGTGTGTGGGACCATTGAATTTCCTTTTTTATGTTTTGTCTCTGTTTCTGTGATGGAACTAGGAAAGCCAAGTGATGGCATTGAAGGAGAAAGGAATTGCTGCTGAATTTCTGTCCTCAACCCAAATTTCCCATGTCAAAAATAAAGTGAGTCCTTGTCATTTGTCGGCCAGCCAACAACTGTAAATTTGCTAAAGCTTGTTACTAAGAGTCTTAGCCATCCCATTCACTAGGTTTTTAACTAGCTATAGAGAAAGCTGGCCTTGTCTTGTGATTCACTAATATTTTTCCCATCTTTGACACATAAAGCCTGCATCATTTAATTGTGTTTCCCAATTTCTCGGACATCTTTCTTCCTTTTGAATTGCTAGATTCATGAAGATCTTAATTCTGGAAAACCATCCACAAGGCTGTTGTATGTAACTCCGGAATTGATTGCAACACCAGCGTTTATGTCAAAGCTGACAAAGATTCATGCTAGGGGGTTGTTGAATCTTATAGCCATAGATGAGGTGTGAACTCAATGGTTTATTCATTAGTAAAGGCAGATTTCTTTTTCCTTGTGGAGGATTTTCAGGTTTCTGTTCCTAATTGTATTTCCTTTCCCCTTTCTATAAATTTCAGGCACATTGCATCTCAACTTGGGGACATGATTTCAGGTGTGTGATGAGTTGTAGCAATGAGGGGGAGTTGTTTTATTTTTCCCATCTACCAGAAAAAATATTTTCTGTTCATATTAATGCCTGTGGTGGGTACCCATCTCTTTAAAGTGAATGCTTTGATGGCTGAGGTACTTGCATGCCTGTGCACTCCCTTTGCTTGTGTGTATCAACTTTGTCATAATATATGAATGTTTATTATTTAGCTATTTGTTTTGCATTTGAGAGTTTAACATTTTTTGTGCAGGTGAAACTGGAGTTCACTGAATTCATGTGTTCTTGGGATTATTTTTGCTAAGTTCTTCTGATCCTTTGTTTCTTCATTGTTTGCTTCAAACAGGCCTTCCTACCGCAACCTTTCATCTCTGAGAAGTCACCTTCCAGATGTGCCAATATTGGCATTGACTGCTACAGCTGTTCCTAAGTGAGCTGACAGATGCACTTCTCATACAGCCAACTCAATACCTGGCCCGTGATGGCCTTTCTTCTTTTGGCTCTTAACTAGAAAATTGTGGAGGTTTACTGAAAAGCAATAGTAATTCTTTGTTTGCCCTTTTGGTCTGCAGAGTTCAGAAGGATGTCATACAGTCCTTGTGCTTGAGAGAACCTTTAGTTCTGAAATCTTCATTTAACCGTCCAAATATTTATTATGAAGGCAGGTTCTGCAGTCTCATTTCAGGAAATTATCTTCGAACTGACTGTTAAATTTAAGTTAATTCCCTTGAAAATGAAAAGAGATACTTATTGAGCATGCTCATTTTTCTCTTAATAATCCTTTGTGTTGACACAAGCAGTGTTAGAAGTAATAAATCTGACCAGTGATCAAATAATCGCATCTCTAATTGAAGAATGAGCTGCTACTTTTTATTCCCATATGAAGGAAATTTGATTCTTTATGAATTCTTTGGAATAAAGATTTTGAAGTGAGAGCCCTAAGTTGATTTCATGATGGTGCAGTTCGCTACAAAGATCTTCTAGTGGATGCCTATGCTGATTTGTCCTCTGCACTCAAATCCAGTGGGGATGTGTGTGCTATTGTTTATTGCCTTGAACGAACAACTTGTGATGGCTTGTCTGCTCATCTTTCCAAGGATGGCATTTCCTGTGCTGGTAGTGGACTTTTCTTTTTATCTTTATCTTACCCCTTTTAGATGCTTGCTTTAATATTCAAAAGAAATACCATATAACATGTTAACGTATTTGCGCCTTTTAGCTTACCATGCAGGATTAAATAATAAGTTGCGAAGCTCTATTTTAAATGATTGGATGTCTTCAAAAGTACAAGTTGTTGTGGCCACAGTGGCTTTCGGGTATGATCAACTATCAATTTTTAATTACCAACCTTTTCTCCTCCTGTACATCCTTATGAAGCCACTAGAGTGTGATTAGCATAGTCTACTCTGTTTTTTATGCCAACTCAATATAGCAAGTCCACTAGGCTTTCTGTTAATACTGTTTTTCATGTCTAGAAAACTTTGCCAATCAAGGCGTAGTATGCTCATTTTGTCTTACCTAGAGGGAAGTCTGTTTCTTTAAGTTCTTTAGACTTTCAATTTTTCTTTCTTTTTCAATATGTTGCCATAAATTGTGACAATTTTGTTGGCTTCCCTTTGACTCTTCTGCTTGGAGATGATTTGGTGCATGCTTGGAAATTGAGACAATGGCATTCCTTCAGGATGGTATGCTACTAAATAACTGGTTTAAATGAACCTGTCTGGCAGGCTAATATTTATCACGCCCCAGTAATTAAATGTCTTCAATAATTTGTAGGGTATAGATAGAAAGGATGTCAGAATGGTTTGCCACTTTAATATTCCAAAGTCAATGGAAGCCTTTTATCAAGAATCAGGTAGAGCTGGTCGTGATCAACTTCCCTCTACAAGTCTGTTGTACTATGGAGTTGATGATCGCAAGAGAATGGTATTTTCACCAAATTCACTACTTTTATTTGCCTAAGTGTTTATGTATAGAGGATGGGGGATGCAAATGACAGATTTACATAATCATGTGAAATCATGGTGCAGGAATTTATTCTAAGGAATGCTGAAAGCAAGAAGTTGCAGTCCTCAAGTTCACATGATGAGTTGTCAAAAAAGTCCATCTCAGATTTCAATGAGGTGAGGTTCAATTTGTTTGTATGACATGAACTTCTTTGCTGTTGTTTTTTAATGGAAAACACATGCTACATTCAGATGGTTGAGTATTGTGAGGGTTCTGGATGCCGAAGGAAAAAGATTCTTGAGAACTTTGGGGAACGGGTAATGTAATCGAAAGTGAGTTTTCAAGCTTTGCTTACCATGGGGTGATTTTCTGTGTAAGACATTTTTTGTGGCTTTAGGTACCTGCATCTCTATGCAACAAATCATGTGATGCCTGCAGAAATCCCAATCTAGTTGCCAAGTATCTGGGGGAACTGGCAACAACATGTGTCACCCACCAGAGAAATAATTTTGTGCAAGTATTAATTAGCAGGTGCCTTTCTCCTTTCCCTTGACAATGTTCTGAGACAACTTCCATTGTTCCATGTGGGCATGAGCCCGACAGAGAATTGAGTGGCTAATATGAAAATATAATTAACTGCCATCCTTAGGCAACTTTTTGACTGTAGCTTTACCTTGTTTAAAGAAATTTTGGGCTCAATTCTCCTATCTCTACAGGCCAAAGTTCTCAGCCTTAAAATGTTAATAATATGGTAGCTCCTGCAATTTTGAGTTTGTTGATGTCCTGTCAACTGATTCATTAATTTCTCTGTTTTAGCTCCACAGACATGATTGATGGAGAACCTTTCTCAGAATTCTGGAATCGTGACAAGGAAGCCAGTTGTTCTGAGGAAGATATATCTGATTCTGATGGTATGTCATTTTGTAAATTTGCCTCCTTTAGAACTTGAAGTCTGCTGGACCTTTTCCCTGGCAAATGGCTGAAAGTTATGTAGTTTATTGTTCATATTTACTGTTTATTGCTTATCTCTACTGGCAGAAGGTGTTGAGGTTGTCAAGAGCTTAGCCAGATCAAAGATGAGAAAACCAGGAATCAATGAGAAGACTGAACTATTACAGCAGGCAGAAGAAAATTATTATCAGAATAAGAACAATAATAATCAGGTTTTCTCCAATTTCTCTTCTCTGTTCATGGACAGTTAGGGCACATATACCGCAACAACAATTTCAAAGCCTTAATCTTAAATCTGACTGGGGCTGGTTACACGAGGCTTTTCTCATCATTTCATTTTATTATAAACTGAGTTTGATGTGAATTGTAATTCTAAATTATTTCTAACTAAGGATTCCCGAGTCAACTTAGGTCACTCTCCCCATCTCCTCTCACAAAAGACTTCCAAGAGTTAGCACATATAGAGGGCATCCCACACTGTGGAGTGCAAGAAAGGTTCTTCTATAAGCTTTCTTGGAAATTGATGTTGCAATAATGGTTACAAACATTGGCATCGTTTCATTCAGTTTTGGTTTTGCCAGAATGAAGTATTGTTTTGATGTTGTTGTCAGATTATTTACCCAGTAGAAATGTTTTACTCCCAGTAGACTTGTTGACCTACCTGGAACCGGTTTCCTCAGCACAATTGCATAATAATCTGCTGACAGGTCAAGAAAATGGACAAAAACATCATATCTGAAACAGTGAGAGAAGCAAGCAGAGACAGATTGACAAATGCTCTGGAGCAGGCCAAGCATCGGCTTGGGAACATTAAGTATGTCCATTTCCCATTTATAAGATTGCATTTAATCTGTTATCTGATTGTCATAAAGTTAAAATTTTCCCAGACCTCAGCGTTTGTGGTATAGTTATTGTAGCTCTAGTCTTGTGTCGGTAATTAAGGTTACCAGTTGTCAGAGAGAAAAAATTGCTTTTCTTTAACGTGTTTTAATGAATTAGAAAGATGATTACAGAACATTTTAACTGCTCAAACTTATCATTCTGCAGCATTGAATTAAAGGCGTCAGCCTTCTTTCTTGAAATTGAGTGCTACAAGAAGTATGGGAAGAGTGGGAAAACATTTTATTACTCTCAAGTGGCAAGTACAGTGAGGTGGATATCAACTGCAACTTCCACCGAGTTAATGGACCAGCTTGGCGTTAACACTCCATCCAGTCCTGGGAATATCACATCTGAAAATGTACTCGGTGGTGCACCATTGGCAATGTTGGAGCAAATACCACAAGAACCTGCTGTCCTGGAACTCAATAGATGCATTTCATCGAAAAGTTCTTTAGCAGCTTCACCATCAGGGTACAGTTCGCCAAGCACCAAGCTGCCAGAAATTCCATCCTTTTCAGAGTTTGTGAATAACCAAAAAACAAAGGAGACTTATCCCAATCCAAATGCATTACAAAGCCAGTCGCCTAAGAGACCGAACAAGAATTTAGACAAGAGAATTAGGTTGCAGTAACTCATTCTGTGTTCACTCTTCCCACTCGTAATGAGGCGTCTCCGGCTTACTGTCTTAAAGGGCTGTAATCAGGGTCTGACGCGATAGGTATTGTTTTTGACATCAACAGGCAATGGTCTCTTTTTACGGCATAAACTTTCGGTATCTTCTTGAGATTTGATACTCTTTTGCTAATGCGTTAGGTAGTTGCCTGTGAAGTATTTTCCCTAAGCCTACCTAATTGACCTTAAGTGGATCGTCAGATACAAAATGATGTTCGAGGTGAGAGGGCTTTTTGAGCCTTTGTTCTTCTACCCCAACAATACGGGGAAGGGAGCTTCTTCCTCTTATCAGGTCAAAACCAAAAGGAATGTGTAATCGAATGTCCATTCACTTGTCTGAGAGTGGGTCTGAACGTTTAAGCCGTAAACCATTAACTTTATAACACAGGCTTGGGCATCCAAGTTACTTGTTCGTTTCAGAACCTCGTGTATAAAAAAGGCTTGAGCAACTTCTTCGGCCACAGCTCGTTTAAATTTAATTTCTTCTTATTATTATTATTATTATTATTATTATTATTTTGTTTGTGAATCCTGATCCCTCTCTTTTTTATAATGTGGTTTTCGGAATTAACAGCCCTATTTATAAAAAAAAATAAAAAGAAGAGGAAAAAAGGCAATTATAATTATATTCTTCAAAATTGTTCATTATTTTATTTTATGAGATACACCTCATGGAGTACGTTGAAACAGGGGAGTCTATGGTGGGTGCAACGTAGACCCTACGATGATCGCTCTCCAATCCATAGTCCATCATCGGACGGTAGTCCAAATCCTCATCATGATCATAAACGAACTCTGGAATTTCCACCTCGTTTCTTCTTACATGTTCCCACAGATAATCCAGCCTGTTGATGTACCGCAGCTTACTGTATAGCCTGCCCCACACAAACGCGACGACACCCTCTCAGAGTTTCATTTCATCAGCCATTGTGTACGTAGTTCCGGTAATAATATATAAAAAGTTATAAACACTATGCAATTCAATTGAAGATAATTAATCAGTTGAGAATTGAGACGATGGGATGGCAAGTATTACCCGCTGCTGAAGAGGAGACGGCCAAGAGTGGCGAGGAAGAGCCGGGACTGGAGGGCCGGGTGGAGAAAGTAAAGAGCCCGGAGATTGTCCTTGACGTTGTTGGGAATGGCGTCGTAAAGAGATCGAAGGGATGAGATTCCTGGGAAATTGTCGCTCCTCTGAACTCCAGTGTGCACGTACAGCACCGCGAACGGCTTCTCCCCAAGCTCAGGAAAGACCTTCGCCTCCAAATACGTTTTCAGCGCATCCCCATTCAAGAGTCCGTCTAACCATGATCATGATCGCAGGTTTGAAAAATAGAAGCCAAATAGCAAACATGTACGTCAATCTCATGTACATGTGAATGCCCTCCAACCCCCCCCCCCAAAAAATTATTAAAAAAAAAAAAAAGAGGAAAAAACCAATTCATGGAACACGGCTGGAAGGAATTAATTATAAAGAAACGTGAGTTGGAGTCCGAGAGTAGTCGTACCAGAAAAGAATTTGCCAAGAATGCGAAGGACCTTATTGCCACGTTTATCTCTACCTTGTATCTTGAAGATCTCATGAAGTTGCTCCTTTTCCCACTCTGGAACATGGGTTATGCTTCCTCTCCCCATTTTCGCCGTTCCTCCTCCTCACCCCCGTTTATTTTATTTTATTTTATTTTATAAATTTGTCTTTCTTATTCTTCTTAAGAGAGAACAAGCAGATTACAATAAAAAGAGAGAAAGAGAGACCGGGCAGGGATGGGGTGGCACGAGAAACTGACTGAGAGGCGATTGAAGAAGACGAGGACAAGAGGCATTTATTTTATGGATTCAAATGAAAGCTACGCTGATCACAGGAAGAGTCCAAGAAGACAGCCGTTGGAATTGGAAGGAACATGAGGAGATACGTCAGTAGTCGGAGGATATTCTAAGGCATCTTCCTTTTTGGACCCAGACTCAGAAACTGGCTCCCTGGCTCATGTGCCGATAATGTAGCATTGATTAGTTTCTGTTCGCCATATCTCGACCGTCCATCTATGATTTGTATTTGTCGGAAGCAACCGCCCGGCTGCGTGCGCGTGACTATGAGAATAAGGGCAAGGTCTGCCAGCCCGCCACCATCCCACACCTCTTCCTTTTCTGATGAGCCCAGGCCCAATTCGGCACCATATTGATGGGTCCAAGTCCAAGCCCAGCACATCTCCCCACTTCCATATCGTTGTGGCCTCCCATCCTGCGAGATTGAAAATGGCTAAATTGGATCCAAGCCCAATGATGACATTGACCCTTAATTGTTGTCTATTATTATTATTATTATTATTATTATTATTATTATTATTATTATTAATTACGTAGTCGCCTATCTTCCGATTCTCTCTCCGAATAATTGTCATTTCATTAGTTCTACGCATCGCTTTTCTTCCCCCCCCCCCTTTTTTCTGTGAACTGAAAACAAAGATAGACATAGACTTTAGTAATAAGAATTAAGCAATTGAAAGGAAGGAAGGAAGGAAAGCAGAGTTCAAAAGTGATCATTAAAATCAGGTAAACTTGCATACATATATACACGCATGAAACAGAATCGGGTAAACGTAGAGAGACAGGAATGCAACGAGTAAGTCAAATGCAGAACGAGGAGGAAATCGAGAGAGAAAAAGTAAAAGAGACATGTTTGTTCGATCGTTAAAGTAAGCAGCAACTCAAGCCAACCCCCCTTTGGCCGATCACATGCAGCGGCTAACACTATAGTCAGACTAATTGCCGCGTGCACATTTCCTGCAAAAATCATCCAATGAAGCCAAGAGAAATCTGTCGCATGATTTCCCACCATCACAACGAATGAAAATGAATGCAGTAATTTGCCGTCTAGCTTAAATGTTTCGATGGAGCCCACTGCCTGCCATCAGGACACCACAAGACGTGTCAAACTACTTCCAGTAAACTTAGACGACAGACATGCTACCGCAGTTGAGCTTTTTGCCCATTACGTATAAGCATCCGCATGGAAGTTAAAAATAAAAATCCATCTAATAAGCAAGTGTATGCAGTTCTCGATCTTCGACATTTTTAGTGTTCATCTAGGTTTATGGAATGAGAGATGTATGCTTTCCGACAAACAGATTATTACCAATCAGACAATCGAATGCCACATGTACCGTATCTTCCGCTGAGAAAGCAGAACATTCTAAAGAACCCTCACCTTCTTGCCAACGATTTGGAATGAACTGCTTTTCGAAGAACAATAGATAGGCTATCATGTTAAAGCTCACAAAATATACAGAATGCCTCCGTGCAACATATTATACAATAAGCTGCCTTTATTAGCTTCAACAAGCAACGCGTAGCTCCAATAGACCAAAGAGAAAAGAAAGCAGTGTTGCCCCCCCCCCTTCTCATAAATCAACAGAGGAAAAGGTGAATAAGAAGAAGATGGTGGCTGAGAATTGGAGAGTGAAGATGGCAGGCCTAAAAGCTCCTTCCCCACTACATATAATAGCCAGTAAATTAGTACTTGCCTATAGTGTCTAATCAGTATTCAAACAATGATGAGACAAGGAGACTACAATATTTTTTTCGGTACATGAGATTATAATACATTAAGAAACTTATTATAACAGATTTAAGAAGTAGAAAAGGATATGTGATACAATCCCAATAAAAGTTACCTGTACGAAGCAAGTATGGATGGTGTCCCTCCAAAACCTTCAGGAACAATAATTTTGCTCAATCTTGTGCAGATCAAGATATAAATAATCTGGGGGCAAACAAGTAAATCATTGTTGAACGAAGAATGTAAGCATCTAATTAAAAACCTCCGACCAACATCTCCCTTTTATATCCCTTTCTCTGCAAATACTGGGCTGTAAGCCTTGGGAGAAAGTGAATATAGTTCAACAACTAACCGAGTCAACCTAATTTCTGGCTATAATTAAACAAAGCCTTAGAAAAGGACGAGCCAAAGATTCATAACTAGCACCAAAATCAAGATTTATTGGCGCAAAATTATCACTTTAAAAATAAAAAGAGAAAACAGTAACAGAAAGTGCTGAAAGGAGATAGAGGCAGCTAAAAGGCCAGTCCATATCTAAATACTTAAAAACAAAAGAAATTAAAATTTTTATTTAAAAGATAACTTATTATGCATAATTCCTCACAATATATTAACCTTTTCGCGATTGACCGTCCAGGTTTTAAACAAAATGTCTACAAGCATTTAATATAACAGGATTCCACCGCTGGTGTGCAAGAAAGGAAGAAAAAGGGAGCATTCATTATAACCTAGCCGAAGCAGAACTGATCAACAAAGCCAACTTTTGTTCTAAAAATACACAAGATAGAGATATTCTAGGACGAATTTAGAGCGTATAATCACGCCCTGATAATTACCGCTTAAAGCTACTTTATAATTGTTTTTGGTGCCATATGCAAATCGTAGGTTAGAGAGAGAGAGAGAGAGGATGTTGGCCAGCAATTTGAAGGAAAGAACATACGTTCAGAAGCAATTAAATAAATGCCAAGCCAAAACTCATCTACGTATTATTGCAACATCAGCTGACGTACTTCATAGTTGTGCAGTACCTTGCACAGGTGTCAAATGTGACGCTGTACCTGAGAGATTGCAAGAGTGAAATATTGAACATGATCACCCACAGCAGCTGATAGGAGGATGACAAAATACTGGTCACTTCCAAGCAAGGCAAGCAGGAATGAATGTGAGAAGCATATTCCATGCATATGCAGCATAAAAACTGGTACTGTAATTGAGATGCTAGTTTCCTAGGACCAGTCACAAAGTAGTTTCCTAAGAACAGAAAGTTGAATAAATTACAAGAACCTGTTATCATCAAAATCAGGATCATCGTGGCTCTCTTCCGGACCCTTCTGCTGGCTTGAGGAGGCAACTCCTTGCCCTTATTTTTGAAACTGAAAACAGAACAGAGAACACATTCCTTAAGCACTGCAGAAAAGGAGGAACAGAGACGCCGGGTTTTTGTTCAGGGGAAGGAATCAAAATATAATTGAACACTTCCCATTTTTAGTAAGGATTGGTGGAATTACACAGTTGTCCTTTTTCTTTTTCTAAATGAATAACCTCAACTCTATTTTCAAGGACAGTCTCGCCCAGCCTGCCCTCCGGGGTCTCCAAAAAATTGCCCTCACGCTATTAGGCCAGGTTTCACGTTTTGGATTAAGCCAGCCTGCCTGCCTGCCTGCCTGAATCGAAATGGACCATGGGCCTAACTTAAAGGACTCGATTGTAACAATTGAGGGACGGTTGGGCACAAATTTAAAGATTTTAAGCTGAGCTGCTCAGGTTTTTTCACGGTTCCAATTAAGATCCGCTATATAAAAATTGGCTTGGACTTACCATAGTTGACGATGCGGAAGCTCTTTCGTGAACAACACCAGCGTCGCCGCCACCAAGCGTGTGGTGTAGTTACTGCGAGACAATCCAAAAACAAGAAAAAGAGTGAACTATTTGGGCTTATCACACTCACCTCAAAATCAAATATATGAGACATTAGCAAAACTCTGTTGTTCACTTTTCAACTCATCCACCATTCTCTAATCCAAAGAAGAAAAACCACTGCAATGGTATCCTTTCCTTTGAGCCTGCCTGTTAGTCTCTGCAAATTTTCAACGTGAAATGCGTGATATGTAATTGCCTGCCTGCATGCACCAGATATTGCGAAAAGCCACCCACATTGATATCCTTTCCGCCCATTCCTTTTTCGAATTATTGACACCTGGCAGTGGCAGAGATGATCGAACAACTGCTGGTTGCTGTGAAAAGAGTTTGCAGAGGATTGAGAAGCAAATAAAACAGCGTATGAGAAGAAAATAAATCTCGTTCAGCTTGACAAACCTCATTAAATGCCTTCATCACTGCCTTGAGTCCGTAAGGTGGTTCTGCAAAATGATGTAGCAACAGCTGAGTAAAGTAGAGAATTCTTATCAGATTCCACATCCCTTTCCTGATTTCTTCCTGATCACTTTCCTGCAAAAATTTATTTGCAGTGGTTAGCTCTAGCTCCATGGACCAAGGTGGGTGAACAAGAACATAGTGTTTCACATATGCATTGTCAAAATGAAATGCAAGATAAAGAAACTATCCAACCTCAACATTCCGAGGAAACATGTATGGGAATGAACAGTCCAACACCAGCCTGAAAAGGTTCATATCCTTATACTTGTCAGCTTGAGAGACTGGAAATTGAGAAAAATTCATTTTCCACAATAAACAAGGAGCAGCAACAATCCTAAGACTAAAAGTTATTTCTTTCCACGATAAAAAATTTATTTTATGCAGCAAAAAATAAGCAGAAGCAACTGAACCCCTACACATATACATGACACCTTTCTATACATTATCCTTCCGAATCCTTGATTCCTTTAATACAAAAATGTAGTCTGGACTAAAATGACTCAGATTTCAAGAAAGAGAAGCTACCCCTCCCAATCTCACAATTTCTTAATCGGAATTCTTGCTTTGGAAGTTTGCGTTGGAGCTAAAAACAGCATGCAGGGGGAGGCAGAGAGAGTAGCACACAAAATTGAGAGATTAACTGACATACAATAGCAAAAGAAGAAACGGTTGTGACCAAACAAGAAGCAAGAGGAAACAGACCCCAAAACAAATCCCAAATGTAATAAAAAGGTACAAAGTATATGAAATAAGCATGAAGTCGAGAAAGACTACTTTCAAAAAAACAAAATCAGTAAACAGAAACACTCGAATTCAAATTTTTTTAACAAGGAGCAACAAAGAGAGTGTTGATAGCCGAGGAAAATAACAATAAGGACTAAAGGGTAATAAACCATAAAGGAAAATACAATAATTTCTAAACAAATATCACAAACAGCTCCCTAATTTCTCCTAAAATGTTGCTTTTTTTTTTTTCCTTTAACTTAGAGGAATCTGCATCAGCACAGCCTGAAAATCATACTACCTCTTCACTTCATGTTACTCGGAAGAAAAGAAAATTAAATTCCATATTTGACCACAGAATAGAGTGACAAAATTATTTAATCTCGTTAAAACATTTACAAGTCTCAGGCAAACAAAGCAGAGATCAGAAACATTGGTCCCAGATGAGCTAACCCAATGGGATGGCACAATGTTTTAGATAGTTAACAATTCAAAAAGAAATATAGAACAAAGTTGGGAAAACATCTAGATACTGCACAAGAAAGGTAGAAGAAACTGACCATGGAGCTGCATCAAGCAAACTTCTGATTATGTATACAAAATCAGCAGCCCTAGCTAGTCTGTCTTGTCTTTGGCCAGCTACAAAAGCAACCAAACATTGTGTGGTATTCTGGCCAATGGCACAGCAAAGCAGAAACCATTTTATTTTGCATATATTATACTATAATGGGAAAGTGTTTACTGCATATGTTGAAAGAATTAAACCTGAAGGTCACTCTGATTGTCACTTTGAAGGATTATCAAATAACAGCATTGAAACAAGCATCAAATGCTCTGCTTTAGAACGGTGTCAGAAACTATAATTAGTCAAGCACATAAAACAATTACGATGCTGTTTATAGTTAGAAGCAATCATCAACAACAAAATTTACAAAAGAAAAGCATATTCTTCATTAGATTTAATAGTAACTTTACTATAATGGCAAAGTCACCAGATCCAAAGATTAAGCTATCACCTTCAGGCTGCTGGAGTGTCTATGATCACAACCAAAAGGCATCCTAAACAAGTAACATCAATTGCTTTAGAACACGTCAAATACAAGATATTCAAACTATTCTAGCAGCCATACTTTATGTAAGACTTACCAAATATGTGGCAGAATTTGACAAAGCAATGGACAAATAGCACAAGACCAATTTTCATTCCTGGGAAAAATATTTAAGAGCAAAGGATAATTAAGCCAATATCTAATGAAAGCTGAAAGTCAAATACAGGAATATCAAAAAATTAAGGTAAAATCAATTGAAAACGTAATTCATCACGTAGAAGATGGTCCAAATTTATTATATATAAATTAATTTGATCATTATTTTGCTGACCACAAGATTTAAGATTATGTTCAGAAATGTGTGAATATAGATAGATAGCAGATCCAACGATATGACCTGATAACTCCTCATGATTCCATTCTCTCAATTGTGTCCAATCACATAGGATTCATGATTGAAAACAAAAACAAAGATATTAATACTAATGAAATTAAAACACATTTCATTGCAAGCATAACAACGCCAAACATAGGTACCTTGAGAACCTCAATTGCATTTATGCTGATAGAAGGATCAAGAACATGTGATGCCCAGACATTAAGAATTATAGGGGAGGTAATGGACTCGCAATGCTGATGCTCCATGACCTATGATTTCTATACAAACACCAAACTAAGAGCCATAAAAACAACACTAAGATAGGAAACAGGAAAGGGAATGGAAGTGCCACAGGCCACATAAAAAAGCAACACCAACCTGCCACAACTTCTGCTTGCAGCATTTCAAGTAAAGGGGTAATGTTTCATGAAATACCTATTAAACATAATCACACAGTAGTTGATAAGTGCAAATTTACAAATAATATTTGTGAAATTAAATGTGCAAAGCATTGCTTGATGAAGAAAATCTGTAAGAGATGAAAGTAAAAACCCGAACTGAGGTTGAATATATCCTTGATTGGCTTCTGACTATGGCTGGGCAAGTGTCAGGCAAGCCCCAACTTCCACCCAGTGGGTGCCGTGAAGCCACCCTTCATAAGATTTTCATCATTCTTGACAAGTCACATATACTTCTCAAAATAATTAACTATACCTACATGTCCATGCCAATTGCCTTGATGGCAGCAGAAAGGAAATGCTACGTAAATCCCTAGCTAATCTGAATTGCTACAAGTGTTCTAAGAAAAAGGCTTAAAAACAGATAACCCACAGACACATAAGGAAATATCAAGTCACCTGAAAATCATGCACCTCCTGCACCACATATAGAAGTTGTCTGTGTCCAACTAATAACTAGGTCAACCAGGAAAAAAAAAAAAAAAAGAGCTGCAAAAGACCTATTCCAAAGTGTTTGTGTGCCCAATTGCTCTACAAGGTTCCCTACATCGATGCTGGTTAGTGCCAGAGCCTGCAAATTGTATTAGATAATTAGAGAGATGGTATGGTATCATAAGCAAAGAAATGAGTGACCAGCCATCCAGCTAACTAGAGCCCAATAATTAAGGTGAAAAAACTTTGCCTCATGCAATTCGTCTGACAGCGAAGCCAAAGCATGTAGTATGGCCTCCCTTATCTGCGGTGAGTTAAGAGAGAAGATTCACGCGAGCAAATTTCAGTAAAAATAGTGGGAATAACTTATGAGATCCAACCGGAGTCTTCCTAGAATATTTAAGAACAAGTGCAAACTAGCGTCTGTGAAAGAAGATAATGATGGGATCCAAAATTTACCTGCAATGGGAAGCTCTAGCCCCATAGGGCAAGTACGAACAAGAATATAGCATTTCACATTTGTATTACTGAAACTGAAAAGAAATTGGATCAAGAATCACAATAAGAGGATGAGAGATGGCTTCCAAATTACCACCATGGGCACACCTGCCTGATGAGAAGTAAATGCGTCCTTTGAACTTGATCGGTGATGATATGCAATTCTGAAATCTCTTTCTTCTCGAACAGCACCAATTAATGCCACCATATGTGTATTCTGCGAGACAAAGAACAAGTGTAGCCTCATCACAGTATTAAGCCACGAGTCAAATGGTATAAAAGATATAAGAAAAAGCAAACAAAAGCAATTGCACGAACTATTACTGAGAAAATAAACCGAATTCAATGGGTCTTGATTCCTTGACACCAGAAATTGGATCTGTTTCGCCACAGCATTAGCCCGCAAATAAAAAAAAATAATAAAATAAAAATAAAAATAAAAATGTCAAAAAAAAAAAATCAAAGACGCCAACCATTACCAAGTGAACTGAATTCAACGGTTCTTGATTCCTCGAAGCCAAAAACTGGATCCTTTTCGCCACAGTATTGACCCACAAGTCAAAGGTTATAAAAGAAATAGAAAAATAAAAAACAAAAGGACAAGAAAAAAGATGATCAAATACAAAAACCATTACCAAGAAAGTAAACTGAATTCAAAGTTTCTCTCATTCATCGACACTGGAGATCGGACCCTTTTCGTTAAACTCTCGGGATCAGTGAATCTTGATTGATTATTGGGAATCAAGAGTGGGAAAAATTAACCAAAAAGAGATAAATAAAAAATTTAAAAAAAAAAGGCATTACAAGAACCTGTATCAGGAAAATCAGCATCATTGTCACTGCCTCCAAAACGTCCGTCCTTAAAGAACCAAAGAGCCAAGCCTAAGAAATTTTTCCTCTCCCTGCCTCTGCCGGACTCTTGCATTGGGCAGCAGTGGCGCTTTCACTGTTCCGCTTGCCTGAGGATGGGTGTGAACTCCACTGCCATTAATTTTGAAACTGAGAACAGAAAAGAAAACACATTCCTTAGGCTTTCCTTTCTCGAAATGGGCTAGGGACCTAACTTAGATAACCCAATTGTAATCGATGGAAAATTAAACATTTTGGAGCTGGCTGCCCGTTTCCATTTCTTCTTCCAATTGCTGAGACCTGGAAGTGGCAGAGATGATCTAACAACTGCCAGCTACCGTGAAAAAGTGCTTGCGAAGAATTCAGCAAAAGATAGCTTGGCAAATTTACCTGCCAGAAACATTTTCAGGAGATCTTTGGGCACTCCCTGATTGCTTGGCACTCCCAGAGGTAACTTTAGTGCCAAGCAATCCCCCATTGTTGGATCAGTAACACTTGAACCATCTTCGTCCTTTTGGCTCCTGAATTCACAACCGAGAAAGTTAGGTTGGCGCCGGTGCAGCAGAAAAGTGGAGAAAGGAAAGTAAAGATGACAAAACAGAATGATAATGCAGCATTTCAAGCAAGTAAAACAGCCAATGAGAGAGAAATTAAATTTCTTTCATCTTGAAAAAACTCATGAAATGTCATTTCCTTTGCCTTTAGTTGGTCATGTGGTTCCATATCCTCTTCTCGAATTTCTTCCCAATTAACTCTCCTGCAAAATTTCTTTCACAGCTTCAAGTTGCATCTCTCAAACTAAGACACTGCCAGAGAAAGAAATAAAATAATAAAATAATAAAATAAAAATAGAAATGATAACCATCTCTGCAATTTCATCCCTAGCACTTCTGATCTTGGATTTCCATTACAACAAGCACACTCTACACATTCACAGGCCAGCCTTGAAACAATATTCCTGCCCAGGCTTTTCCTCGTTTAACAAAGAGTTCATCACAAAGATTTTCTGTTCACACAATTAGTATCACAGTACCTTTGAATTAAAAAGAAAATTGTCAGTTAAGTGATGTATGCTTAGTCAAGCAAAACTTAGAAGCCTCATGGCGAAACTTAGTGTTATGCATCAGAGGTTCAAAGCTGCTCACCATAGACGTATGCTTTGCCGCTAACAGATAACTGGTCAGATTACGACTCTAAATGGGTCAACGACCAGCATTCATTAAAGTCAAAAAACAGATATACCTTGTCTTCAACTAATAAAGTAGGTTAGGCAAAAGGGTCCTCATCTTCTTGCCAGTGTTGCGAAGAAGAGTGCAACAGGCAGTAAATTATTACTATTAGCTTTACCGTCTAACCTGTATTCACATAATACGGGGTTTAAGGAAATTATAAGCAGCACAATCGTAGATCAAAGAATTAGAAAAGGATATCTGAAGTGATCTGGTCAAAATTCCCCTGCCCGCTACAATTTGGATAGTGCGCCTCCAAAACCCTCATAAATATGTAATTTTATTTTTAGTCCATGGCAATGCTCAATTCAGTGAAGATAAAGATAAACAAATACAAATGTACAAAGAATGAGTGCAAACACGTGAATCTGTATCGAAAGAAGAATGTAAGCATATGATTAATTCCTGTCCCCACTTTACATCTGCCTTCTCTCTATCTCCCCACTTCCCCTCTCCCCTTCTCCCTCCACACCCCCCTCCCAAAATTAAAAAAAAAAAGACCCCAAAAACTCATAATGTTGTTTCCAAATCGATCTGTCTAAATCAAGTCACGTTTCTCTTATGAAGGGGTTTCATAGTTTGAAAAGATGCAATCACCACCACCAACACAAAGGCCTTTTTGGGGTCCTAATCGGCGGAACCATTAAATAATTCCTGTTAACGGTACTATAACAAAGCATCTAACTTTTTTTCTAACCTTGAAATCAGAGTCTATTTGAACGCCAAGAAAAAGATGCGTTACAACTAACTTCGAACATGAATTCCAATTCCAACGTTTTTAGGTGTCTGAAAAAACGTCCATTCAAGAAACAAAGAAATAAAATAAAATAAAAAGGGTGACAGAGTGCATCACAAGAAATCAAAAGAAAATTAAAATGAAAAGAACTCTAAATACGGAAGAGAAAAAGGAGTATGTTCTTCGGTACCCATGAATAGCAGTGACAGATGACCCATCCCTCCGGATATTAGACAGAATTTATAAATCTCGAATCTCCTTTGTGTTCTTTTGTGTTTTTCTTAATGCCATCTTATAGACTTGAATCTTGATTATGGAAAATACTGGAGGCAAAACTAGAATTTCTGCCTTCAAACGATAACAGAGATAGCGAAAGAAGAAATGGGCCAGATTAAAAAAAAAAAAAAAAATGTTGATAGCCGAGAAATCAAATGTTGAGACTTGAGAGGATTCGTAAGGAAAAATTAAACAAAGGAAAAAAGCTATTCAATTAAAAGAGGAAGAACAAGGGGAGTAAGAAACAGAGTTACAAACCTCCACCTCCGTCCTTCTAAAATTTCTTCTTCTTCTTCTTCTTCAAATTCTGTTTTCCGTCCTTCTTGATCGAAGGTCGTAACACAGTGGCTCCACCTCCATGCGTGTGCTCTGAAAGATAGCCCAGAAGAGAAAGCACAAGAGGAATTGTGGGGTTTTTCCATAGGTAAAAAAAAGAAAAGAAAACAAAAAAAAAAACGAAAAGAAATGGAACTAATACGAACCATTGCCGAAAACTCTGTTCTCTTTTCATCTCATCTACCAAGAAACCGAACGAATTCGAAGGTTCTTGATTCCCCCAACGCTGTAAACTGGACCATCGTTTGCTAAACTCTCGAGATCGTTGGATCTTTGATTGATTCTTGAAAGCGAAAAATAATCAAAATCGAAGAGGCAATGGAGAAAACTCGATAGAAAAAAGAAGTGCATTACACGAACCGTTAAGAAAAACAGTATCATCCACGGCACTCTCTCTACGGCCTCAAAGAACTGAAGAGTATAGAATAGAGATTCTTACCGCCGAACCCATATTGGGCGCCCGCCTTCTCCCCTTCCACTGACCTCAGGAGGCGAGAATCAACAAAGAGACGAGATACTTTGCAGAGAGAAAGAAGAAGAAGAAGAAGAAGAAGAAGAAGAAGAGAGACGTTGGCGCAGGGCCGGGGGGGTCGGAACGTTGTCTATTTATAATTTAGAGGCAAAAACAAAAAAAGCGAAGGGGACCCGACACTTCTAGTGAATTTACACAAATGGCCTTTTCCTTCTCCCACATGGATACGGATTCTTTCCTCCTTTGAAATTTGAAAAATCAAGTAAACTTTCGTTGCCAGAGCAGATATATATATATATATATATATATATATATATATATATATTTATTTATTTTGGCTTATATCTAGATAATTCGATGAAGGGACTTTTATTTAATCTCCACGCGGGCCTCTTGCGGTTCTCCATACAATATCAAGAAATCAGACAGAATATTGCCGATAACAGCAATATTTATCCATCACATCGCTGCAAGAATCCCCCCCACGTGCTTGTTTCTTTTTATTTATTATTATTATTATTATTATTATGACGTCAATTTGAAACCGAATGTCGTTTGTATAGGCACGATGGAGAGATTTTGAAATACAAGGAGAGCGGAATGGATCCAAATACGTCTTCGTTTTATCAACCCGCCAAAGCCCCGGACGGGTTAACGATAAACGGGATTCCTTTGTTTGGGCTTTCGTAGGTTCTATCTAGCCATTTAGCTTCTCTTTACACGGCCTGAGAGCTGGGTTATTCATTACGTTGCCTGTACACTAGTACTACCGGGAGGCTTTTGGTACTACTCTGTGTGTGTGTGTGTGTGTGTGTGTGTGTGTGTACAGGACATGCTGCTATGGTTCGCGCAGAAGATGATCTGTTTGTCTGTTGGATTCGCTCTGTTTGTGAAGCCCGAAAGATGCTCAGAGAGAAAGATTGCAGACTATCGTAGATCCAACTTCGGGGCCAGTCCGAGTGGCCCACCAACTTGTTCAAGCTGGACTCCGTTGTCTGGAATAATTTTCCTTTTCAGTACTTCTGATGATTCTGGCAATCAAAAATATCTCTTGAGAAAGAAAGCTCTTTCCCTGTTTCTTGATCTTGTGTCCCTTTTTCTTTTCTTTTTTTGTTCTTTTGGATACCGCGACTTCTGTGAGGACTCCCGAAGAGTTCAGTGTCGGGCATTCTTCTGACCTGTTGCCTTATTTCTGAATATATTTTCAGTACTTTTTCCCCCGAATCTAGGAACGACGAACAGCCCCAAATTTATGGAAAAACTTTCATCACATCTTGGGAAAAGCGATGAAATAACTGTTGTGCGTTCCCGGACCCATTCCCTCTCTCTCTCTCTCTCTCTCTCTCCTTTACTCCTGTCATTTGATCCTGGTCCAGTGTGCAACTTCCTGGCTTTGCAGGGTTGCCAGATTGGGAAAAGGTCACTCACGGCTGCCGCTGAACTTTTAGCTGCTGTAAGCACGTCATTCTCTAAAGCTTTCATTTTCCATTTGATTGATAGTCACTATCATTTGGTCAGACATCAAATGTCGACTAAGTTTCTTCACGGCGCAGCATGAATATTGCTTTGAACATTGGTCAGTCTCACCTACAATGGAATACTTTTAAGCAAACAGGGCCGTCAGTACAATCGTCTAAATCAGCTCTGTATGTTTTTTTTTCTTTTCTTCAATTAAAAACAATATCCATTAGTGTAAACCAAAATCACTGCAATCTCCAACGGAGGTTAGCAATTTTCTAGGGGTAAACAATACATCACAACAGATCGATTATCAAGCTTGGCCTTTCCAGTTTCTACCAGTTGCGGCCTACTGACATTAACTGTACCTCTGTTGTACTAATTATATAAATAGGTTAAAAGAAAGTATACCAGAACCAAGGTTGGTTGTGGGGGTGACGTGTTTGTTAGCAGGCAGCAATTCCAGTAAAGTTTAATGGGAAGAGCTTCGCTCTTTAGTGCTGGGTTATACTTCCATCACCGTCATTGCTGGTGGACATGCTGTTTGGAGGCAGAATGGACTTCCAACGCAATCTTGATGATTTGCTAATAGAAATTATAATTTACCGAGAGAAATAAATTTACAGATGTACAGATGTGACGTACCTCGCAGATAGCAGAAGCTGCAAGGATGTTGTACATGCTGCTGTAAATTTTATTAAGCGTACATGCGTAAATAATGGGGAGCATAATTGTGGTTAATAACTAATGCGAAATAAAATCTTGTCAATGCTGTGGAAAGTTAGCAACCCCTTCTGCACCTTGCACAGTATTTTACCTTTGATCATTAGTTAGGTCATAAGGCTTCTCCGCCTTATGGACCTAATGCCCGCCATGCCTCTCTACCTTTGCCCGTAACTGCCAGTCCGACAGGCCATTATTTTAAACAATCAGTTGGTCCCAACGTTTAATTGGTATGGATCCAAATGGAGTTATTTGGAAGGAATTACAGATGCATTTGGTTACATCAAAATATTTGGGCTTTCTGATATCAATGTTTCCTTTGGCAGGCAGGGCATTGGGCCGGCTCACTTTTCATTTACATCCATGGCCCCACGCTCTTTAACCGTTGCCTTCCCCAGCTGTATGGACCGAAATTTGTCAGTGCCCAGACACCCATTTTTATTTTGGGTGATATTGCTCTCTCTGGTGCACAGAGCCGACCTTTGGGTAAGCCACCGGTTGGTTGACCAAAAGACAAGCTTGGAAGTTGGGGCTGATACAGAACCGGCGGCTGAGAGAAAACATCCAGCCTGATCAAACTGCAGGCATGGGTTCTAGGTGCATGTGTAAGGAAACATTTTCTTGTCCTGCAAAGCACGAACCTGTCACGTTCTCTTCCTGATTATCTCCTCAGTAACCACTCGTTACGACGAACGCAAGCGTGACAGCATCTGCAGCGGTTTTGCAACCATGGGGGGTGGCTGGGAAGTGGTGTTTGGTCATTAAAAAGGAAGACACGTAAGAAGCCTCTCTTGTACCATAAAGAAAAACCAAAACCAAAAAACAAAAGACAACAGGCACAGACAAAGCTAAAATTCTGTTGACCAAAGGCACTGTACAGTTAAAAAAAAAAAAGTCCCACGCGAAATGACTTATGAACACACTAACTTATTAATGGTATACGGTTCTCCAAATCAACTGTGACCCCTTATCAGGGATGCAAAGAATCCACCAGATGATTTATCCTTGCGTCGATCTCCCCTCTCAAATGCAACCTGCATTAAGAAAATGCTTAGATTTGTTCAGCGAAAGTGTGGAACCAAAGCCTAGCCCAAGTAATTTAGTACCTCCTTGGCCATCTGTTGAAGGATGTCTATAATTTCAGAAAAGCTGGGTCTTTGAATTGGATCCTGCTGCCAGCATCTCTCCATAAGCTCTGCCAGCTTTGGGTGAGTGTGCTTGGGGATTGTAGGTCGTAAACCCTACACACAGTAATGCTTAACAAAAGTTAATTGCCAAATTAAAACAATCATGTTAACTTCACATCAATATGAACGAGCATGGGCGTACCTTTTGCACCACACCTACTGCTGCTTGCAATGGGGTTAAATATGAATAGGGGAGCTGGGAACTCAGAGATAAAATAATCAGTAATCATTTTGTCTGCAAGGAAGAAAAAGCTTAAATATGATGACTTCACCCCTATTCAAGGCTCCAGATCTTACCTCTCCTGTTAGGAGCTCCCAAAGCACTATTCCAAAGCTGAAAACATCCGCCTTGTGATCATATGGTTTGTGCTCTATAACCTTTATTCAATTGCAAACCAATGTGTAATTAGCAATTTTGGCAGCAGATTTGTGGAATTGATAGTCAATTATTTCATTACTTCAAAACTTTATTTGTTTAGGAAATGACAAAAAGTTAGCAACTAAGAATATTCATACTTCAGGAGCCATCCAGCGGTATGTTCCAGTTTCAGCTGTCATCACACCAGATTCAGCCTGCACTCTGGCTACCCCAAAATCAGCAACCTTGACAACCTGTCCACGAGAGTCTAGGATTTAGAAGAAAAGTGAGTCCAAGATGATAGAAACACAAGATAATATGAACCTCGTCCAGAACACAATAGCAGTGGCATGAAAAGAGCTGTTATCTCTTTTACCCAGAGAGAGAGAGAGAGAGAGATTCGGGGGGTTTTCCTTTAACTTAAAAAGAATGGAGAAAGCATGTCCTTTCTCTGTTTCATGGGAGAAGGAAAAGCAATCAGAAGCATTAAAGTACTGTATGCAAGACAGAGAATATAGCAAAAGAACCAAACATTATAGTTCCAGTAGCCTTTTAGAACAGGCTATCAATTACCAAGATAGAATCACATAATTGCACAGGTAACTGTATGAAACAATACCAATAGTGCATTATGAGACAGCACAAAGATAAGACACTTGAGTTTTAAAGCAACAGGCAGATAGGAACTGACAGAAGTTAGAAGAACAATATTCATGATGAAACATCCCTGCGTACAGAAAGTACAATATTTTCAGGTTTGCAAAAATCCTATTACCTCATTTTCATCCATGAGAAGATTGGCAGTTTTCAGGTCCCTGTGAATTATATTGTTTTGGTGCAGATAATTCATTCCCTTTGACACATCCACTGCCACTCTGATTAAAGAAGGAAGCTTAAAGACACCATTCTGTTTGTGCAGAAAGTCATATATGCTTCCTTTAGTCATGAACTCTGACAAGGCAGAAATATAGCATCAACAATAGGTTGCACTGAACACAAAGATAGTGGCATGAAGGAAAAGGTCTGATTAAACTCAAAATTGATTGCCACTGTCATTTTAGTCATTGGAGAATAGCCCAAAATAGGGTGAAAAAAGAGTTCTGGCCAGGAAAGGAAAGAAGCCTTTGACAGTATGCTAATCTCAAGAACTTGATTAATGGAACTTCTGTTAAACAAAGCAGAAATGAAGATCCAAAGAAAAAAAAAAAATCAGATTTACCTGTCACAACGCACAAGTGTTGAGGTCGGGTGCAGGCACCTATGAATTGCACAACATTCTTATGCCGGATTTTCCTGCAACCAACAAAAATCATTCCAGTCTCCATACAAAAACAGAAACCTCAAAAGGGAGAGAGACAAAAGGCAGAAATATTGTGGAGGGAAAAAAAATAAAGAAAGAAAAGCATCACATGCAAAATCATCACTGCTTTTATTAAGGCAAGAGATATATCAGGTTAAACCAAAGTTTTCTTAAGGTAAAACTAAGATAAACTAACAATTAGACCACTGCATGCAAAGTGAACTTAATTACTTATTAAAAGAGCATTCAAGTTAACTCTTTAAATTTGCAGCAATGTTATGCATATTTTTTACTTTTCTTTTTCCTCCATTCCAATGAAAGCATGTAAATATTCTAAGAAGCTGAAATTTCAGGAAAGGATAACTGGCAAACCTCATGATATATATTTCTTGAGAAAACTCTCCAAGCATTTCTGCACTAACTCGCTCAGGCTTGAGAATTTTGACAGCCACTTCTTGACTACAATATATTCCTTTGTACCTGAAGATGTTAAATGATGTCATTCAACTGAGAACTTGCACAACATCCAAATGCAAATTTCGGGCAGTGGAACTTACAGATCACCGTAAGATCCAGAGGCAACTTTGTTTCCAATTTTTAGTTGATTGGCATCAATTTCCCAGACATCAGTTCCATCACTAGGTATTTGTATATAGTCAATGGCAGAATCAGTCCCTGCTTTGTCATGCTTGCTGATAGGAGAAACAGAAGGCTGTTTTGAACAATACTGCTCCTGCACAGCATTGCAAACTATCAAAGTCATGCTAGTTTACAACAACTTATGTTCTTAAAAGCAAGCAATTGTGCACGTTTGTCAAAAAAATTCAAAGAAAAAGAGAGAGCAAAGAGGGAAGTTCTGCACAAGACATCATTACAAAGGATAAATTAACAAATTTATTCAGCTGGAGCACTCTTATAGCCTGTTCCACTTGAAGCCAAAAAGAAGATAATAAATCCACAAATTTATCCTCAAAAGATGCCATGATGAGCAAAGCTGAACTCTGTGAAGAAGAGTGTATGGAGAGAAGTACCTTGGACTTCCAGATTTCCTTTTCCACAGCATGTCTAAGCTCCTCAGTCTCCTGAAGTTTCATGAAACACGTTGCTATGAATAAGATCACTAACAAAAAAAGAAGAAGGAAGGAAAGATGAAGAGGGTATCAGCCATATTAGGTTGGTTTCAGGCCATTCTTTTAGTTCCCTCATACACAAAGGTTAATCAACTCTACTTTTTAAGCAACCAAAGGATAGTGGGTCAAATGGCCATGTATAGTTTTAATTATCTTGCCTGTCAAGTAAGATACAAAGTGAACTTGGACTAAACAATAGCTAAAAGGAAAAGAGACAAATAAATGTACATGTATGCATAAATAAAAAGTTAAAATGCAAAAGCATTAAAAAGAGAGAAACAAAAGGACTCCAAAAATCACTAACCATAACACAACAATGACAACAACAAATTGATGTCACTCAATGCTCAATGCTTTCAAATTGGGCAATAAGTACTCTAATCAGGTGAAATACATTGCGCATACCTCATGAGGCCAACCATCAACAACAAACACATCCAGGGAGAATCCATCTACTGTTGAAAAAGCATGAGCTTCTTGAATGTTCAAACCAATGTCCGCAAGTAGAGAAGTCAACTGGAAAATAATCAATGGCACAAATCAAACAATGCATTGCAAGAACTGAACATAGAAACAAGAAAGAGCAGGAAACTGATACTCTGCTTGGTGTTGTAGAGACATTTTTAGCCACCACTTTGCTCCATAAGATGGGGATTGATCTTTCCACTTTTCCAGTTCTTTTTTTTTTTTTGTGTCTCTAAATGTTAGGATAGTGCCATCTTTAGATTCTTTGCAGTCTATGAAAGAGTAACATATGAAGTTTCTTTTTTACACTTAGCTATATAGACACATGAAACAAATTGTAGCCAAGCTCAACTTGCTGAAACAAATCTGAATATCTTTTATGATATCCACGATAGAAAACATAGATACTAAGTGTACATGCATTCATTAACTCAAACTGGTTTTCAAAACATAGGAAATATTCCATGCAAAAGAAACAAATATTGATCACCCACCTGACTAAGAAGTTTTGGCCTGTCAACTGTTGAAAAAGTGATCTCGTGCATAGGCCTACAGGATTCAACTGTAGTTATATTTATCTTGAAGTGAAAGGTTTAACTTCTCACATGTGTGTGTGTGCGCGCGTGCGCGCACTTGAGAGAGAGAGAGAGTTTGTTTGCAATTGGATGGTAACAGGTGTATAAACTGGTCAAAGGAAATAACCTAACTCAAACATAATACTGACCACAACATAAACCACGTTGTGAAATAAACTAAAACAATGGAAAAAAAATTTCATAACTTTCCAGCCAAAATGGTATACTGGGAAAAAGGGAAAGAATACCATTGTGCATGTATGGCCATTTGTAATCTACAGCCAATCAGTTACTAGTATGTGGTGCTTTTATGGTACTGGCTGAAGAAAAGAAAAGCAATCTTTAAGGAGGTGGACAATTATCCAAAAGAGTTTAAGATCTCTTACCGAGGAAGGATTGGTGTTGATTCCGGAGCATCACCTCCTTCTTCAACATGATATCTACCAGCTTGCAATGCAAGTGCATCAAGATTTGGTGACGAACCGAAAGTAGGTGGAGGATGGATACTGTTGCGAGAGAGAGAGTGAGCAACAACATAACGTCAAACAAAAGTGTTTACAAGTTACAGCATCCATATGGAATATGTGCCCAGGGATGGCAATTAAGCCATAACTGGTGGGCATCTGCTGGTTGTTTAACTCATTTATGTGGACATACTCCCATGTTATTTATTAATATTACCAAGGTTGTGGAAAAATATCATATAAACTTTGATTAAATGGCATTGGAAAAACCTCTTTTATGATGCTAGTAATGTTGGAGGCATCAAGCGTTTGATAGGAAGGGACAGCAGTAGGGTTGGAAGAAGGAAAATTCTTCGCCAGCAGGGAGAAGCCAGGGGCAAGGGGGAATTAGAAAGGCAGGGGCAGTGGTAGGATATGCAATTCCCACTGAGCTGCCTCACTGCGATTCCTTTGTGTGCCTTTGATGTATTTTGGAATGAAAGGAATATAGTTGCTTGAGTTTTGAAGAAGTAGCCTACCCCTGTTTGCTTGTAAAATAAGAACTCTGTGCATCTTCTGTCATTGCATCATCTGAATGGGATGAATCAAAAGGCTTCCCATTCAACACAGGGTACACCTGAAAAAGAGAAATGATAAGCAAATGAGGACAAAACCCCAAGTTTCAGTACCACGCTAAAGCAACCAAACAAACTCTAAAATATTAACTTTCCCAGTGGGCACAGAGACTCAACAGATATACAAAGCTAGCAAATCTCAAAGCCAAGTTTCAATTGCTTTCCCAAAAGTAAAGCCTATGGTTGGCAACAAGATTAGTCCACAACTACATGATTATAGATGCATTTACCTGTACAAGACGGACTTCAAATGCAGGCCGATTAGCAGGGTCCTCTGCCAATTTCAGTAATTTCTTGTGCATAAGTACGACGTCCGCTCTCTCCGCGTTCACATCCAATGCATACCTAACAATTCAGTAACAAGAGACATTCATCAACTTCAAATGCTAAGGCCTAGACCTAAGAAGGAAGGAGAAAAAAAAAAAAAAAGAAAAAGAAAACAAGGATAGAAGAGAGAAAATGCGCAAAAATTCCAAAGCAACGAATCCAGTGAGCGACATCCAATCGACAGTTCCTACAAGTAATCACGAAAAAGAAGTGGGGGGGGGGAATAAAAAGAACATTGCAGAACAACTTAGCTTGTTAGCATATTCATTTTTTTTTAAACAAAAAAAAAAAAAACGTTTTGGAACTACAGAACAAAAGCTAAAAAGAAAACAGGAAACTCCTCCCGATACAACTTCGGTTTTGATAGGACTCCATCCCCATCCAAACAGTATCAGTAACTGATACTCTCTTACAACAATTCCTTCCTCAGAAATCGAAGCAAGAGACCATTGGACGACAGAAGAAGGAGACGAAAAGGGGAAATCGAGAATTAGGTAAATACCGAGCAGGCAAGCGATTGAAATGGAGCCAGAGGTGATCGTCGAAGCCAGGAAGATTGGCCTCCTCGGAACTGGACTCCTGGACTCGCAGGAGCACCTCGTTATACACCTCAAGCTTCTGCCGTTGATGCCGAGGATTCCCCTGCGAGAACGATTCCACCGCTCTGCTTCCGCAGCTCTCCGCGTCCTCTTCAATCGCCATTCTTTTCTTTTTTTTTTTTTTTTGTGCGGGTTCTTCCCAGCAGAATTTCGATTTAAACCCCCCCCCAAAATAAAAAATAAAAAACAAAGAAACGACGAAACACAATCTGAATAGAAAGGAATCGAACTATTGCAGATTCAGCAGCAAGCCGAGCTCAAAACAATACGGCGGCGGATCGCACTCGGTTGTTTGATGATCGCGACGATAAATTAGAACAAGACCGACCGACTCGATAGATAGAGAGTGTTTCTGTTTTTTTTGGGGGGGGTGCTTTCGGACTGTACTCGCTGTCATGGTTTCCCACGTCAGCAGTGGGTCCACCGAGTCACTCGTCAACTTCCTCCAGATAAACTCCCTCGATTTGGATGAGCGAGACCCTAAAAAAAAAAAAAAAAAAAAAAAAAAAACACCGAGGGCAGGGGCCTAAAAACAAAACAAAACGGAGGCTGTTTGATTGACCATTGACGCGTTCCCGCGAAGATAAAGTTACCAGTTCAGGTGTGGTGTAGGCCGAAATTAATAGCCGGCCCACACATATTCGACCGAAATCCAACGGATTACAAATGAGAATCAATAGATCGTCTGCTTAAATTAACTAATATATAAATTTTATATTAAAAAAACTAAAAATTCCAATTAATAATTATATGACATTCCTTTCTGGCAATAAAAGAAAAAAAAAAAAGAGAAAATTGATGAATCGTGAGTGAGAATGATCGAGGAATGTTTGTGTTGAGATATTAATTTTAAGCTATTTTAAAATTAGATGCATAGCGTTGTTGTACAGATGAAGATAACAGACAATTGTTGTTTATTAATTAATTCCTGTGTGTCTTCAAAGGCGGGATTGGGCTGTGCAAGCGGATTGTTGGGAGGCATACTAAATAATCCTCCTCCACTCCCCCCAACAATTGCAATCTTCCCCCGCCCACTGTAATCTTCCTTCCTCTTCTTCTTCTTCTTCTTCTTCTTCTTTTTTGGCTTTTTTCCCCTGTTTAATATCCCTATTATTACCTGGGAATTTGGAAAACTGCGTCCGGCTGGATGGTTGGAGTTGGAACCGTGGCGGGGATTCCTTTTATACCATTTCCCAGTGTCCTCCGAATGGACCGATGGATCCCAATCTTCTGGGCCGATATTGGGTGCGCCGGAGTGTTGCTTCTTGACCCAAAGCCCATTCGTACGGACGTCGTGCAAACTTCTTCAGGTTGTTGGGCCCAACCTGATCCAATGCTTGGATGGCCCATACTGACACGCGTTCGAATAAATAAATTGGAAGTGTCCTTTAATGGGCTTAACTCGACAATATTGTAGCAGGAGATAAACATCTTTTCAAATGCCCAAATTTGAACTTACATCAAAACTTTAATTTTGAGTCACGATTAAAATTGATTAATAAAAATTAAAAGAAAAACATCTTTCCAATTTTCCTGTAAGCAAAAAGAGTCAAAGTTACTTTTTAGATTTAGATCTATTATCCCTGTTAATGTTTGAATGGACCCTAAACTTTATTTCTATTTATTTAAATAATCACGTATTTAAGCCAATTTACTGTTAAATTGGGCGACATAGACGCCATTGGAAACTTGAGTTACTACCTGCAAAGCCATAATATTTTTAAAAAATTAATTTTTATTTTTAAATTAAAATCCACATTTACTGAAATATCAAAAAATGTTAAAAAGTACTATTTCTGCCAAGAAGACATTGAAAAAGGAAAATTGCATTTCCAGCGTTTATGTGGTAAACAGCGCAAGAGATTACACGCGCGGAAACAAACCCAATTTTCATAGGATATGAATAACTAAATAGACAAAAAATTATATATAAATTAAAAATAACAAGTACTGCTTTTTTTTATTATATATATATATATATATATATATATATATAGATAGATAGAAACACATCCTTACGTGCTTTAAGAATACGTGGCATGTGTTAAAACATTTTTATTCATAATTTTTTATAAATATAATATACATATAATTTTATATTATATAAATTTATTTCATATTTTTTTTATATTAACTAAATCATACTTAAAGCTTTTTTTAATTGAAAGTTAGGTTAATTTAAGTGAAAGAAATTAAGAACCTCTAAAGGGAAAATCGCGCCTGGGAAACAAAACAAAGACAACGTTAGAATAATAACAACATGCCCTCATTCGGTTCCATTTTAGGCTTGTTATTTAACTCCCCGAAGAATTTCCCAGTTCTCGCCTGTTCTGTAGGTACATTCCTGTGTCATATCTTCGTCTGGTGCCGCGCGCACACACGCACACACACACGCATATGCATGCACATACGTACACGAAAGCAATGCATTACAAGTATTACAGGACAGTTGTAACGATGGTCGTGCATCAAAACAAAATTACGGTTAAGGAATGATAAAGACAAACCTTTCAGGACAAGAATACATGGCATCGAACACCCAAGAAATGAGATAGCACTGAGATATTGGCACGGCTCAATCAAATCATCAAAAACAGCACAAAACATCGTGTGCTTCCGAGTGGTTGGGGGCGGGGGTTGTGTCTGAGTGAACCAGGCCAATATCACAATCACTATTTCACCTTTCTTTTTTTTTTTTTTTTATTTTGCCAGCTCTTCTTTTCTCGCCTGCACGAGACCCGTAACGAAACTAAGAGACTACGATGTTTTGAAGATCAAGAGGGACATTGGGATGGGACTGACTTGATAGGAGAGAGCGAGAGAAGTGTAAAGAAGAATTGAAAGAGGGTGTGTAGAGGAGATGTGAGGAGAGATGAGAATGTCTGGGTTAGGATTTAAGAGGAGCAAGAGGGCCTGCATGAGCATTTAAAACCGCGACTACCAAAGCAGAAAGCAGGGCCAGTGCATTTAAATCCATTATTCTCCCTCTCTTATCTTTCTCCCTCCTCCTCTCTACAATCTCCAAAATTTTACTGGTCTTTCTGCACTGTACTTAAGGCCCAAAAATAACCTAAACTGCTTGAACATCGTTGCCCGCATATTGCATGGGGGCAAGACTGTCCAAAACATGGGGTTTCATGGATGGGGGCTCAGAGAGAGTATTTATGAAGAGCCAAATAAAAAATTATAAATAAAAAAAAAAGGGACGGGTGAAGAGAGGTTAGGGAATTCAAATCTCCCATGATCGTGATGCTCATCACTCACCGTCTTACAGAACCAGGAAGGCCACAAAACATTAATGAAGGGAATCTCTCTCTGGGCAACAACAGGTCGCAACTTTAATAGGCGAGGTACCCGTGATACTACTTTTAGAGCCTCTAACCCCCCTACCCCCATTAATGGCTCCCCATATGCTGAAATGTCTTTCTTCTTTGACTTGTCTTGCTCTAGACTTTTTATTTTGCTTCACATATAAGTAAAGTAAAAACAAGTTTTCAGTTTGTAGCCGATGTCCCGAAAACAACAATTATACCACAAGAGCAGCTCAGCTATAGATATTTACTCCTTACAGTGGCACATACCAACCAAGACGGATTTCCGATCTTTTGGGTAATTAGGTAATGACCCATCAATTCATCATTAGAGTTTTACTCAAAGAGAACGGAGGGGATTTCGTTTGGTTAGTTCGCTCCGTTGGGACTTACTTTTTCGAGTTTCTTTTGAATTTATGTATACTTGCTGGTTGCTGCTTGCTAACCCACAAAGAGGGACAAGGAAATGGGAAATCAATGTTAATGGAAGAAACCATTTCACGTTAGTAGTCTGAAAATTTTTTATTTTTCCCTATAATTAAACTGGCAATCATTACTATATCCATCCAAAACCCTATGCTGGTTCAAGGGTTCGAAGTTTCAATCTCAGTTCCCAATTGGAAGGGGCGGGAATTTACAAGATAAAGAAGGGATACTCCCTATTTCTTAGATTAAAATCCAATGATTTTTTTTTTTCTTGGTTTCGTTTTAAAAATATAATTAGAAAAGTTGGTAATTGCACCGCTGATGACAGTGCAATGACCCCATCAACGATTTAAACGACGCATTAGATTAATTAACATGGATATTAATGCGACTTTTGATCGATTGACACCTAAATCTCAATTAACTACGGGAAGGAAAAGGACCCAAAAGAATGAATTGTTTAGGCATAGATGCACACAGTTGGCCTTTTGATGAATCCTTTCCATTACGATCTCAGCGGCAAAATATATTGCGATATCTGTCCAAGCTTTGGTGCATCTTCCTGCAAGTTGCTTCGTGATGAAGACCCGTCTTCTAATTAATTTCGACATAGCTACACTGAGACCGCATTTTTCGTGGGAGGTCTTGACTCTTGAATTAAACAAGTCCATGCGATTGTGTCTAACACTCTGAGCTGAGCATCCTTGAATTGATTAGCAAATTTTGACTCCAGAACACATTTTTTGAGTCTATAATTACCTTTTCCGTGGGGCCTCGCTTTTAGAATGTCCACCTAAGAATGTGATACTGAATGACGAATCCTCTCTGTGTGTAGTAACCCTTCACGACGAAAGAAAGTTTAACTAGAGTGCCAAAATAAATTATAACAGTAACTACAACCGCCGATGTCTGAGTAAGTTCTCCCCCCCCCCCTTTTTATTTTTTTAAATTTTTATCATCATCATCATCTAATTAGTGTGACTTCATTTTTTAGGGGGATGGATCACACTTACGTAATTCACTTACAAAATTAGGTCACGGCATCGACCTTGCTAGTAGTGTAACAGGGGTACTTTTAGAACATAATAAATGCATAGTTTACTTCTCTTTTTCTTTTTCTTTTTTTTTTTTTTTTGGTTTTTGTTTATCCTTTTCTAAAACCTAATTATGTTATTTGTTGCCATTAGACGTTTGGTTGTCATGTCTTTTTCAAGCGTAGAGCTTTTAATTTGTTATAGATGCTCCTCACGTCATCGTTGCTTCCACCATACCTTACCACGAGTACCAACTCATAAATGGGTCAAAAATTATAGATTCCAGCTTACCCCCAACCTTCCATTCTTTAACAACGGAAACTTAAATTAACTTAAAATTAGCAATCCAACAATACCAACCCCGGAAAACCGCCTTCCTCGTTGAGAACCAATCCAACAAGGACAATTATTAATGCATGCACGGTTCAAGATCCAATCAGGGCCGTGCGATGGTGGACTAAAACAACCTCCCCCCCCCCCAACCCAAAAAAAACGGGGGGTGGGGTGGCTTCATGTTAGGGACAAAGGCCTATAGCGACGTATTCTTACCCGTAGAAACAGAAGCATGGAGATAGAGAGACAGCATATATGAACAAAAATATTAATTAAAGAAACAAGTGGTCGACGTGAAAATTTGTTTCTTTGTTATATATTCTTTTGGTTGGCTTTCTTTCGGGGCAGCAAGAAAAAGAAATGGAGGGTTTTAGTCGCCGTTTTCCCTTGGTTCCGAGAATTGAATGAAGAAAAACCTCTCCTGCTAGTTTTTTCGAGAGGAAGTTTATATTTGGGTTAAAGAAAACAAAAGGAACATTTCTTTTTGTTGGTTATATAACAGAAAAAATTACATTGTCGACGTGAATGGGTCAATGTGTATCTCGACAAGCGAAGAGGAGAAGGAAAGTTTGGGCTGGGGGAGATAGCTTTTCTGTTGGGTCAGGGAGACACGGGTGTATGGCTCTGGTGAAGGAAAAAAGATCGAGGTTGTATCTTGCTAGGAGATGTATGGTGATGCTACTATGCTGGCACAAATACGGCAAGTATTGAATTTTTTTTCTCCTTCTTCTTTCCCTCGACGTTGGCCTTCTTTCTGTTTTAAATGTTCTGCTGGACGGATGGCATCTTTGTACTGTACAAGCCTGGCTGGTACTTGGCAGTAGTCTTAGAAGAATTTCCAATTTATGACCCCGTTTTTGTTAGAACAATAAAATTTTTACTTCTTTCTCATTTATTATGGCCTGGTACAGAGCCATGAATTGAAGTTTGGTGAAAATTTGAAGCGAAAAAGTAGTTTACTTTGTTGCGTTTGAGATAATTGATGCAAATACAATTTTATCGGTATTAGTTAACCGTTGATGAGAGGAACCATGAACGTGCCCCTACAACGAACATATTTTATTTTGGGCGCGTTACGCCTACAGCTCGTACAAGTTGTGGAATTCATGAATGATGAATCGGTTGGAAAACCGAGCTGTTCCTTAATCGGGCAGTTTTGTTCAGGCCGAAGCTTAGAAACCGGCCACGAAAATCATCGACGGTTCGGTTAGTAGAGTGTCGTAGGCCAGATTGGGCGGGCTGAGTTTGGAGAATATTTGGAAGGCACTAAGATCAACGTTGGTGACTTTTATGGCTAATTACTGGTTGGTTGGAGTTGTGATTCCAGCCCAGGTCAGGTGCGCGTGTTTTGTTAAGTCTCGGTTAATTAGGCTTCGGCCGAGTCACCGTGACTTGTTGGCCGCCCCGGCGAACGAACACCGCCCCCCCCCCCCCCGACCCCTACTCATGCGCGCCGGCGGCCAGAAAAAACGAAAAAAGAAACTCGACTTTATTGCACAAGAAACATTGTACGTAGCTACGGTCCTGAATGAACAATGGTAAATAAAAGGGATGCGACGAAAAACGATTGATTTTCTTCCGGTCACAATGTTACAAAATGATTTGAATCACCTCAAAATACATCTGAAAAGCTTTACATCATTCGCTGTCATGCACCCAGCTAACTGAAAAAGGGTTGGACTTATTTCAAGAAGAGAGTCTCTAAGGAGAATTTTGTGTGCTCCCCATTCATTGACCCTTTAAAAGCGACAGCAATCACTAGAAAGGACCCAGCGAGCAGCTAGTAACTCTTTCATATGACTCCATTCAGAAATAGAAAACAAGAACCTGGGGGGAGGAACAGGGAGCACGAAAAAGACTAGGAACTGTATTAGACAAAGATTTATCTCACATCCAACCATAGAAAGGGGTCTGTACATATTCCAGTTTAGTATGCATTGAACAAGCACGGAACTAACAACACCATCTCCCAGACAAATATCATCTATTTCTTTTGATGCAAGCCATCAATCACAAGTTACATTTCATTCTGAAGACAGTATTTCCAAGCAGTGAGAACTGATTCTCTGTGAATTTACAATTCAATGGGCACAACACGTTTACCCTAATTTAGGTATTATTAGGTACATCATTCCTGGAGGAAAGTTGAAGCTATACATACCATTGTTTTGATTGCTTTGACTTTTGTATGCTCCCTCTTGAATATGTTGAACTACAGAAGGGTCTCAGGGCCCCAGGAAACATTGTTAGGATTCATCTTAGTCAAAAATGCCCTCCAAGAACCTAGACATAAAACGTCATGCTACAAACCCTTGAAATCAGGTCCTGAGAGAAATCAGATAAGGTAAAATGGCATAAGTTGAAAAATTCATATCAATAGGGAAAAAAATAGGAAAGGCATTGACCTTGAAAATTGGCTAATGCTCATGTCTTGACTTGCGAAGTTTTGCTATTTTGTCTCTCCACATGGCTGCGTAAATTCATAAACAACTTATATAATTCTAGGATCCAAAATATTTTTTCTATGTCCAAAAAGTGAATGACATACATGCAAATGTTGCACAGCTTCAAAGAAACTGAATTGTTTTTTCACAGATTGGTTCTGTTCTGGTAGAAATACCTGCATCATTGTACCTTTCCTCTTTAACAGCTAAATTCATATTTCTAATGAGATCAAGCTCCTGAGTTAGCACATCTGGACCATCCGCAGCACTGTAATTTCAACTTATGCTGGAATCACAGGAAGAGAGATAAAACAGATAATGACACCTTAAAATAGCAGTGAAGCTATCACCTGTCAAGGGATACATCATAAGTAGGCTTTGAGCCATGACTTCTTCCCATCCCATATCCAATTCTAATAGCATCTGCTAAGACAATTTGTTTATTTACATAAATTGGAGCCTGCAATAAACAATTCCAACCAAAATTAACAGGAGATATATTCACATGAAAACAATTGCATATTACTAAGAAGAGATTAATGATCAGAGAGGCAAGTGTGTGGATCTCAAGATCAGTTGAAGTGGCTGGGCAAGCTCAAAATTCCCAGTTATAGACCAAGGGGGAAAGAAAGTCATAAAAAAGTGCACCCCTTTCAATAATCATTCATATCTAAAGGAAAGTATGTGTGTAACACACTCAAGTAAAGACCTATCCTCAAAGAATGCCGAAGCAGGTTATCTTGGAGTAAAATTCGGGTTAAAGCTCTAGGCACATTTGAATATGAAATCAGAAAGCACACACATAATTTAGTTTTCAAAGAGTTCACAGTAATGGAGTGAGGGCAAGACTTGGAAGCTGGTACCTTGCATCCATTTGCTACATTTATGGCATCAGATGGTCGTGCATCCACACTTAGGACATCATTTTCTCCTGGCTGCAAATGGAACAGTAGTTATATGACATTAGTAATAACCTTCATAAAATTGCTTTTAAACACAAGACATTATTTGTGATCTCTTACTCACCTTGCTAAAGTATAATCTTGCAAAGTATGTATTAGACACTCTTTCTGTAATTCTCACCATTTTTACCTGGAATGAAGGAGGAGAACCAACAGTAACTTAGTAGAGCTAAATACTCCTACATGTTTTCATTATCTGCATTCTTTCAAAGTATGACATTTTAGAAGTTTTCTGTGCCTATTTCATGATTGAGGAATCACCCAAGTATTGGCTAGGCAGTAGCACCATAGAATGAATTAGGAAATCAAAAAGAAAAATCCCAAAGCATAGTAAAAAGCACAAGAAAAAGGAGTCCCATACCTCATATCCAAGTGTCTCCACAATATTTTTGAACAGCAGGAACTGATCCGGGCAATCCTGAAGCAAGGCCATACATATTAGTACTTATGTGATAGAACCATGCAACCCACATTCGTAATAGCAATGATTAACGGTTTACCCCCTCAACAACTCCTTTAAGTGAATCTACAAGTTTCTCGATTGCAAACTCCCCTGCATCAGAAGCAAATAAAGTCCTCATCACATAAAGACACCATGGAAAAATGGAGGGAAAGCAAGAAAAGGGGGAAAAAAATGCATAAAGCTACAAAACAATTGTGCATACCAACAATAATTGGCAGCAAGAAGTCCCCATCACAAGAGATTTTAAGGAAAATGGTGGGACTCTGAAACCGACGAAGAAAGTCATGTTGTATTGAGCTGACATCCGGTCTTGATCCTTTTGATTGTGCGAAAAATTTACTCGATGATTCCCATCTCAAATCTTCTTGAAATTCTTGCCGCCGCATACGATAGTGCGAGAGAGTTTCTACATCAGCAACAGCAAAAGATCATGTCGTGACTCCTACGGGAACTGCAATTTGAATTCTTGACATGCAAATCAAATCAAGTTCATAAATTGAAGATAACTCTCTCAGAAATTGAGTTTCGAAGTGGAGGCAATCGCATGCCTACACGAACTCGCGCACTAAGATTCTCTACATTTCTAAGCTTTATCCAATCGTTGATGACATAGCATAAACACTATTATTATTATTATTATTATTATTATTATTATTATTATTATAATATTGTTACCTCTACCTGAGATGAGGAGAGAAGCTTGGAGAAAGTCGCGATCGGGATCATCGTCGGGGACATTATCGGGACGGTCGCCGGAGGAGCTTCCACGAGAAGGCTTGGACTTGCAAGAGATAAGAAAGGGTTTGGGACCGAAACGATACCGTATGCTCCTGCAACAACCCAATCGAACCGGCACATGAAAAGACCAGAAAGCCGGCGAATTTGGGGCTGAAGATGAACAGCAACAACAAGAACTCGCATTCCCTTGATCCGTTAACGCCGATACTGTGCGTACGTTCCATTGAACTCCCAGCATTTCCGTTGATGGCGATTTCAAGAAACGAGCTAGCGAACGAGAGAGAGAGAGAGAGAGAGAGAGAGAGAGAGGAACAGTGAGGCTGAGCTACTGGTGGGGACGGAAGTGTAAAACCGGGGAGGGCTTGGGGAAAAAGGCATCGATTAATCCGTACTAGACACGTCACGTTAAGATTTCTTTTTTATTCTTTTGCTATTTCGGGTCACAACAAATCAATCAGTCATTATTATTATTATTATTATTATTATTATTATTATTATTATTAAAAATAAAATGAGGAGACAGTCACAATATTTGTCATATTTTAAATTTTTAGTTATATTTAACATTGATAAGCATGACTCTAATTATTATTGTTATTATAAATAAATAGGCGTGTTTCTTTATTGCTTTCCTAAATTAAATTCCTTAGTGTATATCGCAGTAAACCACCGAGCAGGTTTTTCATTTTTAATGTAAGTCTCGCCTACATCGCATGGTTCGTATCACCGTCGTCTTATTCCTCCGTTTGATAAGTGCAACGGGTTTCTACTCTTTGTTCTCTTTTTCTGGGCCGATAGAAACCCTGTTCGTTGTTTGACAGTGAGTTGACTTTGTTTTTCCTTTCTAACTACGCAAAGAAAGGAGAGAACGTGCAAGAGAATGGAGACTATTTGTTTTAGGGATATAAACCAAAAACAATACAATAATGAAAAATAAGAGAGAGAGAGATTGGCGCACATCGCAGCGTCTTCATGTTTGTTTACTGTTACCTTTTTTTTTTTTAATTTTGCCGAAGAACTATTTTGACACGGTACCTTCTCTAACTTTGACCTTTGCTTTGCTCTAGCCAACAAAAAAGAAATAAGTATTCTATATATATATATATATATATATAGAATCTCTTGTAATTGGCTATGGCAGTTGCTTGTAGGAGTTGGCCATCTATCCGGATCTCGGTTGGATGATTTGGTCGACTGACACTGGCCTGATCCCTGCCATTTTTATTAAACCCCATAGAAATTGAGAATACCCGCGGGCCAAGCACAGTACAAATCCACCAGTTGCCATTCGATTCCGGGTTCCGATCATTGATTTGTGGGAGCATTTCGTCGTGGACAGTTCATGATATTGGATATTTCGAGGTGACTTTTGTCGCGCGTGTGACTCGAATGATGGCAACATCCAATATGGCGTTGTCAAAAAAGAGTTTTTTAAGGAACTGAAGAGATAACGAAAATGGGGTTTGGCTTCAAGCTGTCGGCGTCTTGGGATACCGCTTCAACAACTTGATAAGCACGAATGTCCTTCTGCGCCTACCAGAATGAAGGCAAATATCAAGTGGGGTAAAGCCATCCTGACAAACAAAAGAGTTACCGAGAGTTAATAATCGGAAGGGGAACAAAAGTCAATTTATGTAAAGAATTACTGTGTCAAACGACCGAGAGAATGTCTCGTAAAGACAGGGAGGAGACGGGGGGTCGAGGTGGAAGACATTTTAAAGAGCCACCACAGGACATATGAAGAACGGAGCACAAAGTTCTAATTAAACCCCTGAGCTGTGTTATAATCTCAGCTGAACACAGCCGCAAAACAGAGTGAGAGAGAGAGAGAGAGATTAGTACAATATTACCTTGTTTTTTAATGTCTTATCAGCTCCTTTCACTAATAAAAACTTAACAATATCTGCTCGTCGGGATTGAACTGCCAGATGTAGTGGCGCCCATCCATCCTAAACTAGCAAAACAAAGAGTGCTAGGCAATGAAACTTTGGCATTGAAAGATTGAAAGGAAATCCACGGTAGCTATGGATTGTAAACCATACATTGTCCTGAAGGTTAATATCCACATTGTACAGCAGAAGGAGTCTGATAGCTGGAAAAGTTGCTGTTTGCACAGCATAGTGCATCAAGGTGGCACCATCCTATTGCAGTGAGCATAGGGAGGAAACAAATATTACAGAGAATGACAATAGTGAAAATTGAGCTATGAAAGTTTATAGCCAAACTTATCATCAGATATTAACAGCAATGTTGCAATACTTTGAAATGAGAAACATGGTAAAGGTTCAGAAACAATCAGGAAGCCTAGACTCACTGTATCTCGAACCAAAGGAGATGCTGATTCTCTCAAAAGAAAGCTGGTAATGGCTTGCCTTTTATTTATCATTGCTTTGTGAAGTGCAGTCCAGCCATCCTGAGGAGAATGCAAGGATTCACGTTCAAAACAAGGACAAGTCTAAATGCTGGATTTCCAAACATCGTGGACAGTCAGTAGTTAACAAAAATTAAAAAGTGGGAAAAAGTGGAAGTAAAGAAAAGCATACTCAAACACACAATACACAAGTAAAATTTCTGAATCCCATCTTACTGTATCTGCAGCATTAATATCAACATTATGCTTCAATAAAGCATTTGCAAGGTAGAACTCCCCTGATGCAGCTAGCGTGTGCAAAGGCAGCCATTTTGTCTGCAAAACAATGAACTGTAAGCCATAAATCAATTATCCATCAGTTAACAAGATTCTGAACTGATGAATGGATATGCCTATATACAATTGTGTAACCCATCATAGCTTCTTCAATGACAAAGATTAGAGAAAACGTTCCAGCATTCTCAGAAAGGAGACAGCTCAAAGATGAGTGATTGCAGTATGTTGTGCTCGATAAATGAGCTGGGAACTATAAAAATTGCTATCTTAAGCTACCATTTGCATATCTAAAAGGAAAAAAGATGACTAAATTACGCATTAGAAGCTGTGGACCATAAATACACAGGTAATCAACAATAGTGAAAGGCAGTGGTGACATCAGATGGTAAACTCACAGAGGTAGCAGGTGCTAGATCAGGTATTTTCCGGTTCAGCATAACCTTTTCCTCCTCCGTGAACAGCTTGCGGGGGACTGGTTGTTTCAAGAACACCAAACACCAACCAGAAGAGGTACGCATGTAAGAAAGATACCAAGATGCCCAAACTACACAAAACTTGTGACAAGGAAGCAATACCGTCAGAATTCTTGGTTCCGGGCTCATAATCGCCACCACTGAAAAATTCATTAACATCGTCAAAGCCTTTACCATAGACCGCCCATCTGGGGTTCTTGGGTGCCACTCTCTCCGTAAAACTCATTTTCAATTCACGCTCCCCATCTTCATCTTCCTTCTTCGCGGGAGGAAAGCTCGAGGGATTATCGAGGACGAGGGGTTTCAATTGCCCCAACTTGGTGTCCCTAAATGCCCAATACTTCTCCCAATTCACACTCCTTATAGAAGCCAAGGCCTTCATTTTCTTTTCCTCTCGGGCTTTGAACTCCATTTCTTGAGCAATCCTGCGCCGCGCCTTCGTCTCAATGGCAGCAACCTCTGACTGTATTGCCTTCCAGTTGTCCGGGACCAGGTTCTCCGCCTGAATTTCCGGCACAACTTTCTCCTTCCACTCGTGTGTTCTCCGGTCGGAGATGCCCGAATACGAATTCCCCGCGACATTGGAGTGGACCTCAAGATACGGATCTTCAAATATGCCTTCTTCGAAGACGACACAGTCGCCGATAACGCGGCCTTCGTCGTCGTCGTCGTCGTCGTCGTTTCGTGGGTAGAAAGACCGCGAATGTGCTCGGACGGAAGAGGGGAGGGACTTCGATTTTCTCGCGAACTTCAAAGTTCTGAGCGATGTGAGTTTGGATGGCGCCGAGAGAGCGCGAGGGAAGAGAGGCTTTGGGATTTGCGGGTTTAGGAGAGCTTCCGCCGGAGACATTTTCCACTCAATCTTTCCTGGCTTTTCTGTGGGGGGACATTTTATTTTATTTATTTATTTTGGGGGGGGGGTTTCCTTACTTTTATTTTTAAAAAAAATTAAGGATAAAATTACAAGTTCGGTTGATTTTATTGGGTATTTTATTTTGTTGCTCTCTTACCAAAAATTTGTGAGCATTTGGGGAATGGTGTGGGAGATGAAAGCTTGATGGGCTCTATCGTTTGGGCCCATGTCAGCTTCCTAGCCTCCTGCATAGCTAAATCGGTTCTGGGTTTAGTACTACCCCTTGATCTTGTACCTTCAGAATTTTGGGAGCTGTCCTTTTTACGGCTCTATATCCCTCTCTTTTTGGGGCACAACATTAAGGGCGAAGCCCAACGTTGTTAAAATTTCGGTGCATATAATGCAAACGATCTGAATTGTGTTAAATTATTATTATTATTTTTTTTTTTTGAGATAAGAATATTGGTAATGTTTTGATCCAAATCATAAATTAGTAAAATTTCAATCCAATTCCATGATTCTCATATATATATATACATATTTTTTAAATAAAAACACATCGAAATTTCTAAAATTCCAGAGAGAAGTCAACTCTCGAGTTTCTAAAATTCGTGCATTAACTAGATATATACTGTTTAAAGTTATGTATTAAATATAGACAGACAAATAAAAACAAACACCAACCATAGAGGGGTAGAATTATTTTGCTTCTTGCAAGAAAAAGATAATTATAGCAATTTATTATTATTATTATTAGTTATTTAATGCATACAAAATATTTAATTATAAATTATATATTTTAAGGTTAATTAATTTTTATTTTCTCTTTATTTTGATAAGATCTCGCGAGTCCTATTCTACAATCTGATACTAAACAGATAACACATCGACACTAAGTGAGAACCTGATTTTAACAACATGGCAGGGGCTTTTCAAGTTTTGGAGAATGAAAAATAATCTTCGTTGCTCGGCTACTCTACAAGGGAACCGACTTCATGTTTGTTTCTGCATTAGCTTTCTTTCCGCGGTATCATCGAGAAAACCACAGTGCCTTCATGTAATGACGAATAAATAAACAAGGGAACGGGGTCATGACACGTAAAAGCCACCCGTACAGTGCATCACTTGGATGAAATTTTCCATATTACGGTAGAGAAAAGTCTGAACGTGTAAAAATGCACATATACTATCTCCACGCATATGGTGCACTTACTGATTCATAACCGACGGCTTAAACAGAGTAGCAGCACACAACACCACAAATCCTCGAATACCACAAACAAACAGAACCATTAGACGTGACCTAGCCCAAAGCAGATATCATCACATCCACTGCAAACATCCATTGTGTGGAGAACCCACAAACAGCCTCACCTTCAACGACGATATGGGTAATCGGGTGATCTGGACCTGCCCCTCCTTGATCTTCCACCATACGGAGAGTGCCTTGGAGAGTATTCACGGCCCCCATGGTAAGGAGAGCGCCTTGGAGAGTATTCACGGCCCCCACGGTAAGGAGAGCGCCTTGGAGACCTCCTGTAGTCATCACGATCATAACCACCTCGATATCTACCACGATCACCACGATGGCCTTCACAAATTAAAGCACGTGCAATGATACAGAGTGGAGATAGTCACCGTGATTGTGTACTAAGCAGTTTCCACTTCTATGAGAAACAGTGACACACAAGATTTGGACTTACCATAGTCCCTAGTGCTTTTCAACCCAAGATAATGTCCCGGCGTTGGAGTCCTTGCTCGTTTTCTTCGTGACTGAAAGATAAATATATCACCTCAATTCCATGAAACTCCAAAATAGTTTGGTCACTTGAACAAATTATGCTGTAAGAACCTACAACCTCCACCAACTATAATATCAAGATGTCTATGGATGCATAGAACCATAAAAGAAAACATATGTTATAAGAAATATCCTCAACCAAAAATTTCCAATGGGAAAGTGGAAAAGGCAACCAAAAATGGAAGAAAATGACCAGGCACAAGTGGTTAGTGTTCACAAAATAAGTGCCAGTTATAGAATACCATAAAGCCTGATTAGAAAGTTGTTGATAATGTCCGTTGATTAGTTGAGAGTTGAAATGAATGCTGAGGTTGTATAGTTGTTGGACAATATGGTTGCTATGTTTAGTTGATCACAAGCATTTGAAAAGCTGTTTAAGCTGGCCATTGATCAAGCTGTTTAAGTTGAAATGGATGAACTGATCATCTTTGATTGCTGCCAACAAAGCTGACGCAATGGGTTCTGAATATAACCAGAAAACCTCCAAGTTAAGAACAAATATCCAATCAATACTAGTTAATGTTCACCACCATTGACGCAACATATTACCTTCTCCACAGTTATGTATCGGCCCTCTAGAACTGACTGGTTCAGATATTTAACACAACGGTTGGCATCCTCAACATTGTCCATTGTAATGAATGCAAAACCACGAGAGATGCGGGTGCGAGGCTCCATAACAAGAAAGCAAGAAGCAACCTAAAAGATGAAAGTAGTCTATCAATAATTTTTAACAACCAGCTGGTGCTGATAACTAGCCAGAAATGCAACAGATACAACATGCACGGCAATCCTAGATACATAATAACAGAGAAATATTGCAGAACTACTGTCAGCTGTTTCAGAAGGTTGACCAACCTTTCCCTCCTTGGAGAAATGTTCTTCGAGGTCTCTTTCTGTGACTCTTGTTGATAGCCCAGTCACATAAAGTGTGTTTCCAGGATTTATGGCATCTTCCCTGTCACATAACGTCCAAATTTTGGAGAGCAATTCAGAAATCAATGAAGGGTGGCACAAGAATCAACTAGAAAAAAAATTTTGCAAAAATGTAAATTGAATGCCAACCTGTCACGGCTTCTGGACCTTTATTTGAACATAAATCATCAATCATCCACGCAAAAGGGCAATTAGAATTATTGCATCAAACATATCACAAAGACAAAGTGTTCTGCTACCAGAGATGACCAAAGAAATGGAATGCAGAGTTAAGGTGAAAATACCTTCCACGACCTCGGGACTGTGATCTATGCCTTGGTCTAGACCATGATCTAGACCTGGACCGAGACCTAGACCTGGCCCTGGACCAAGATCCAGACCTGGATCTGGACCTCGACTGCTCTCTCCAAGGGGAAGGTGATTGTGAATGCCTGATATATCCAATGCAAAAACAACAAAGAGTCAGAAAATCACAAGACCAAATTCCAACCCAACTGGGTAAATGCAAGCTTAACAAGAGCAGCTCATTGTGATTATCTTTGCTTTTGAAAATAGCAATAGAAGCTCCCTAATGATTCCTAAAGAAAACCCCCAAACAATTGCACTCCAACATGCTTCAAGAATCTCAAACTGGGATCACCACAGGAAAAGACCACAAAAAAGTTAAAAAAGAACTTCCCACAGGTACTAGCTGATTGGTGCTACAAAAAAAAAAAAAAAAAGGGAGAAATAAAAAGGCAAAAGACCCTCCCAAATTAAGTGAATTCAAAACTTTCATTGGCTTCGCCGTATATATAAAATCAACCATGGTTAGCAAGCAAGCGGGGGGCCTTCATTTTGAGAACAAATGATAAGGAACCAAACGCTTTCACATCAGAAACGATTATGACAAATAACAGGTGCAGATGTAAGAAAATCAAGAAACCCTAACTTTACTTTACACAACAATTTAAAAAAAAAAAAAAAGGAAGAGAAAAGAAGGCGGCTTTAAATCGTACCTACTCCAAATCTAAAACCCTAAAATTAAAATAAAGAAGCAAAAACAGCACTGCAATAATAATAATAATAATAATAGCGTTCATAAATCGAGAAGGAGGGAGGGGGGGCGTTACCTCTTGCCAGGAGAATCCGCCTGCACGCATAGTAACCAAAAGCGCTTTCATTAGATAACAAGAACAAGCTATGCAAAGGAAGAGAGAGAGACAGAGAGAGGGTACCATTTTCGCTTCAAGCCGGATTGCTCGATCCAAGCGCGATGGGGTTTTTCTTTTCTTTTCTTCTTTTTTTTTATTAAAAAAAACAAATTTGTACAAAAACTAAACCTCGTTCCAGGCTATTTACGTAAATTCACGGACGAGGAGCGGGATGTAAATTCACAAAACCTCAATAGAGGAGGAGGAGGAGGAGGAGAAGGGCAGATGTGTAATTCCATCAATTCCAATCAGAGAAGGAAATATATTGATGAAACCCAACGTCTCCCTGGCTCTTGCGCTAGGAATGCGTTTTCTGTTCTCAGTTCGAAAAATAACGCTCTCACAATGATAACTCGTCCAACGCCGCCCCCGGAGTTAGCCTCCTCAGGCAAGCCAAGGGAGAAAGCAGCGGCGCCGAATACACGAGTCCGGCGGAGGCTGCGAGAGGAAGAACTTCCAGGCTACGCTACGCTCTCTAGTTGTTCGAAGAACACGCAGAGCAAGAATGACGATGATACCGATTTCATGGTGCAGGTTCTTGCAATGCATCTTCCTTTTTTTCAGCTTTCCTTTCTTTTTTTTTTTTTTTTTGGTTAGTTTTGATTTCCAAGAATCAATCAAGATTCAACAATCTTGAGAGTTTAGCGGGAAGAGGTCCAATTTTCGGCGTAGAGGAATCAAGAACCGTTGAATTCGGTTTTACTTTCTCGGTAATGGTTCGCGTACTTTGATTTTTTTTTAGAGTAGACAATCTTTAAGATTTCATCTTCACCGTCAGGTTGGCCGACATAGGGACATTCCTGGGGAATAAAGTCCAATTGATTTTTCAATTTTCACAAGAGGAGTCCACATCTATACATGATACGAGAGAAGAAGGAGAAGGTCGTTTATGTAAATTCACTGATCCTTTTGACTGATATCATTATCAGTTATTGGAGAGGAAGAGTGACGAATCCACATGAAAAGGGGGGGAAAAGGCCACTCACAATCCACTTCGGACAAGGAAAAAGTTCGCTTTGTCTAAACTCACAAAAGGCTTTCGCTTCTTTGTTCTCCGTTTCAAAAAATAACGGTCACATTGTGACCCTGAAATGGCGGAGACCAGCAAGGAGTTCTCGCCTCCTTAAGGAAGTAGAAGGCAGAAGGCGGCACTGCGCTGAACACGGGTCTGGTGGAGACAGCGAGAGGAAGAATTTCTAGCTAGGCTCTTCGGTTCTTTGAGGACGCAAAGCGGAGCAATGCTACTGATTTTCATAGTGGTTCGTCTAATGTGTGATTCATTTTTTCTTTCTTAGTTAAATTTTCTCCACTTCCTCGGTTAATTTTTCCTATGGTTGATGTTCAAGGATCAATCAAGATTCAACAGTCTTCAGAGTTCAGCGAATGACGGCTCAGTTTCTTGATAGACAAGATGAAAAGAAAAGAGGGTTTGGCAATGGTTCTTATATCAGATTTTCTTTGCAATTCACTTTTCAGTTCTATTTCTATTTTTATTGTGAAAAAACCCCACATTCCTCTTGTACTTTCTCTTCCGTGTTATCTTGCAGAGTACAAGCATGGCAGAGGCACTGATGCTGTTCTTGGAAAAACAGATTTGAGAATAACATATTTGTCATCGGTAAAGATCAAGTAGGCCCATGGTGGTATGGTAAGGGAACTCTTAGCATTCTCACCTTATGTTTAGTAATTTAAACCCTCAAAAACCGAAGCAGCCCATAACCAGAAGCCTCCGCTATTTAATCCCTAACCAGCAAATCCTTTTTTTCTTTTCTTTTTTAAGGATTTTGATATTGGATTAAAAAGAATTGGGTTGTTTGACAAGTGGGTCTTTGAAATTTGGGGAGCGTGAGTATACTGTATGTCTGAGTAGGTCGGTTCACATTATAAGGAGAGATCTTAAACCCAACGGCTCTTTTTGTCCAAGAGGTCAGTAAATCATGTTGGTTACTCACCCTGTTCTTCCACATTAAATTTAATAGCTTTTTCTTCTTCTTTTTTTTGTCTTTAGTTTTATTTCTTTTTACCAATTCCATCGAATCTCAACATTTGATTTCGCAGTTATCAACACTCTCTTAATTGGAACTTAAGATTTTCTGTGTCTTGATTTTGTTTTTTCAGGATAGAACTACTTGCTTTTGTGGTTATTTTAGAAGCATCCTTTATATCTTTTCTTGACTTTGCGATCAGGTTTGCCATCTGTTTCTGTTTCCCCTTTTTCGTTATTCACACCCACTTCTTCTTGTGCTATCTTACTGCAGTTTGAAGACAGGAATTTTAGTTTTGCTTCACAACCCTGGGAGCATCTCCCTCCACCCCTCCTCCCTTCCTCTGCCTCATTAGAGTTTTAAAGGACCAATCTTTATACAAAGTATAAGTGATTGAGAGAGGTGCATTTGGAGGAGCTGACTTCTCTTTCTTGAAATATGGGTTTGTTATAATTGTTTTTCAAGAATAGAAAACATTTTGATATTAAAAGGGTCAGAATTTAAAAGGGTGTACATGTTAGGGTGTCCTGTATATTTGTCTTGAATCTTCTACTTATAAAATCACATGATAAATCATAAAATCTTATTATATGGTGAGTTATGCGTGATAGGTTATTTTCTAAGTAAGTTTTATCTTTTCTTTATTGTTGTCAAGCATATAGATACAAGCAAGTTTGTTATGGTGCCTACATCTTCTTTTGCCACTCTCTGCAGCTGTTTTATTTCCTTTTCTCAGACAGAAAATTATAGTTTTGCTGGCAGTAAACGATCTTAGTTTGGTGCTAGCTCTTGTGAATCTTTGTCACATCCCATTCTAATACTTTACATCCTGTACACAAGCATGCTTGATGAGTCAGTGAACTCCTGTTTACTTTGGTTTAATTGGTACTGGACACCTGCATGGCACTTCTCAGTGCCAGGTTGAATGAAATATGATAGTGTATTACTATCCAATTGAATTATATTTGCCAAATCAAAATTGATAGTGTTCCTTTGGTCTTGGAGATTTTCAAGCCTTAACTTAATTTCTAGTTTAGGATTGTGGCTGCTGCTTCTTGTTTCATGTGGAAAATGAATCTTCTTGAATTTTTAGTCTCTTGAGCTGATGAACAGAAAGTTGTGAACTTTTTCAAGCCAGTGTTATGTGTTTCTGCTGAATGGAGAGGTAAAACTGTTTCATTTTCTTGTATTTCACATTCAGTAGTGTAAATATGAAACTATGTTCAAGTTAGTCCACCTTGTCTAATGACACTAGAGCTTCCCACCAGAGGTAAAATTTGGCTCCAGTCCTCTTTTCTCTGAACTTTAGTCTATTATATGTTGATTAGATCCTCTAGGAAGGTTCGGGTTTGATCTCACAGACTCACATTCTTCAACCAGGTTATGGAAATTTGCTCATTTGAATCTTTCTCACAGGCTCTGGTTTCCTCATTTGCAGATAGAGGATGGTATGCAATATGCTTTGGCTTCTTTATCAGACTAATTGCACAAATCAGAGGTTTTTCCCATTAAATCTATAATTACTGGGCTTTAATTAGCTTGGTCACTGGCCACTCATTTCCTTGTTCACAATACTATAATATCTTTCTAAATACCTAATGTCATTTGCAGGTTTGGGGCCTAACTAGCATTGAGGCAGGAAACCTTGTAGGCATTTAATGAGGTTTGTCAAGATGAACGAAATTTATCTCCTTCTCACTTGCTGTTTTATTATTTTGTTTTATCATCCTTACTTTTCCTTTCTCCACTTCTCTGCTGTTGGCACTAACCAAACTTTCCCGGGTTGTGAATTCTAAGAAGCAAGAGGATGAAGATGGTTAAGAGTTGCTGATGCCACAAATGTGGTGATTGCTTGACACCATTCTTACCTTTCAGTTATGTATTAAATTTAAAGCACTCCATGCCTAAAAATCTCCTGAGAATGTTCTTTGGCAGATAAATTTTTGCCAAGTTATCTGACAGTTCTTTGCAAGCTCTTTTAACAACCGGCAGTTATTTAATCATCTCTACCAGTGCCAGGTCTTAGTAATTTGAAAAAGAAACGGACAGAATGGACTTTGATGTAGCTCCTCCTGTAATTTTTGTTCATGCATGCAATTACATAACGCATTTTTCATTTTGAAAATTTTCAGGGATTAATCCAGGCCTGCAGGAAAGGATGCTATTGTGGTGGTTTTTCTTCTCTGGACTCCTATTTGTTTTTGGGTGGATGAGTTGGAAAGAGAACAAAGGAGTTCGGTATTGGCTGTTTTTTTGAATGTCTTTTTTTTAGGTTAAATTTTCTATTTATTTTATGCAGTGAGTGTGATAAACCCAATAATGACACTCCTTTTCTTTCTGTTTTCAGATTATTTAGCACTGTTCACGAAATAGATTTTGAGAGAACTACATATTTATCACCAATCCCAAATTAATGACAATGCATGCATTTTCTTCACATCATCAACCTTTTTCCTAATTTTTGTGTCTGGACTAGTTGAGGGGCACCTTGATTATTGTATATCAGTTACTATGGACTATAGTAAGGTAAGTCGGCCTTTTCTTATTATAATGATGCTTAAACTGAACCATGACCCGAAAAAGTCAGAGCAGCCCACTCCAAAAGCCTAATTTGCTAATTTTTATCACTTGCAGATCTTCTTCATCAGGTAATGTTTACAAATTTGATTTTGTAAGTGTTATTATTAAATTCACACTTATCAACTACCGTGTAATTCTGCTTAATAGGCATCTGATAGAACTAACATCTCAACTAAAGTGTCAGTGTTTCTGCCACATAAGCATGAAATTTGCTTCTTATATCCTTTCTTACTTTCCTTGCTTGGAAGGCACAGATAGAATTTTATTATACTATTGTCAGATGCTGAGGGTGATCATGTCTAATATCAAAGTCTTGTAATCTATGTGACTTTTATTCGATGGATTATGAATGTTCTTTGTTTCAAATTGCAAGTTTGCATGCATCACAGTAGGACACCAAATTATCAGGTGTGGCAGCATTTTTAAGTTCAATGGTTGTCCATGTTTAAAGTTTACATTTAAAAATGTTGCATGATCAAGCTTTTCCCTCCCTGAGATTTAACTGAAGTGGTGTTATTTTGCATATGGACATGACTTAAGAACTGAAGGCTGTAGAAGGCAAAGGATTTCTAACATCTTGCACTGGAATTGCATAGATAAAAACCAATGGTTTTTCTGCAGATGACTACAAGTATGAAATACCAATATCTTTTGCTTCTATTCAATAACATTAGACATGTCATGCACACCCTTTCCTTCAAAATGTTTGCCTTATTCTGTGTCCACTATCTATCAGACTTTCCTTTTATACTTTTTCCTTTTTTACTTTATTGTAGCAATTTGGTTCAGTTGGTTACTTTTGCAAGTGAGCCTTTTGAAGCATCTGCATTTGTTGCGGAAGTTGTGTGCATTTATGCTCCTGCACTGATAGACAACACATTATTTTGGCATGAACTTTGGCTTCCAAGCATTGTATCTTTCAATTTTATTTTTATTGATTTCTTTGGTTATGTTGATTTGCTATAAATTTTTCTCTTTGATTCACAATTTATTGGAAAATCCAATATAAAACTGAGTGACCCTCTCAACATCCTCATAGAGTGCAGGGAGATTCAAGGGGCCTGTCAAATTAAGGTGACAACCTCTGCTTTGGCATTGTTGCTCATCATCAGGGCATATTGAATTGGGAATAGTTCGTGTGCAGGACCAACCAACTAAGGTTCATCTGTACCATTAAGCTCTAAATAGGCACTCTTTTGATATTCTTCGATTAGCCTTTTGCCTATTTAGTATTCTGCAGGGATAACAACTCATTCAAAAGCAAAAATTGGGTCCTAGATATGGGTAGTGATGTTGCTTCCCATCAAGGTGCTCTGATACTAATTGTGTGATAAATGAATTGTATGAGCAGAAAATCTTTGTGATGAACTGTTTTTTAAACGAGCAAAAACCAGGACAGGAATATTGTTGCAAAGATGGCCTGTGAATGCTGGAAGCATAGAAGTTGATGTAATGGAAATTTAACTGCAAAAATGCTAGTTGGTTTAGTGATCATTTCAGTTCTTTTTTTTTTTGTTTTGTTTTTCATGGTGTCGTAGTTTCAGAGATGCAACTTCAAGCTTTAAACTAATTTTTGCAGGTCAGTGATCGGGAAGCACTTCAGGAAGAGAATTGGAATCTGATAAGAATCTCTACATTATTTGGCAGAACCACTTGACCAACTCAAAGGCAATGACAGAGGGAGGCATCTAATGAGGTTTGTGAAGATCAACAAAATTATTTTCTTCTCATTCACTGTTTTATTTGCTCAAATTGTTGCACCATTGTTATACTGTTTTGCCATTTCCTTTCTCAACCTCTCTGCTGTAGCAGCACTGACCAAACTTTCCTGGTTGTGAATTCAATAAAAAAGAGGATGCAAAGGGTCAGGTGTTGCTGATCCAACAAATGGGTGATTGCTTGGCACTAAATTTTCCTCCTGGGTTTTTTATTATCTCTGCCAGTGCCATGTCTCAGTAATTCGAAAAAGAAATGAAGAGCAAGGATTTCAATGTGACTGGCTCCTGTAATTTTTATGCATGCATGGATGCAATTACATGTCGAGTTTTACATGTTGAAAATTTGCAGAGACTAACGCAGGTCCAAGGGATGCTTTTTGAATGGTTCTTCTTTGGAGTTTCTTGGTGGTGAGTTGAAAAGAGAACAGAACTTGGTATTGGCTCGTGCATTTGATTTTCTTATTTTCAGTTTTTTTTTCTTGTTCTATTTCTTTTACACTATGATAAACCAAAATTACACAATATTTTACTCTTTTTTTTTTTGTTTCTGGATTGTCTCACAGAACTACACATATGGTGGCATCGATGGTGATTACTTCACATCATTAACATGGCAGTCCAGACCAGCTTACTTGCAGCTAGAGTATTCTCATGAATGGTAAGGAAAGTCCCAACCTTTTCCTACAGCGATTCTTAATTTGAACCCGGTGAGCCCGCTCCTAAAGCCTTAAATTTGGCTCAACCATCCATCAATTGTTACAATCGGGTCATTTAAGTTAGGCCGCAGTCCAGGGCCTTTTTTTATTTTTTCCTCTACTCTAGGATCTTCTTGATGCTGGGTTAGCAAGAATTGGGTTACATGGTCACACCAAAATAACGGTTGCATTGTCTCTTTTCCCTCTTTCCTGTGCCAAGTATGCATGTGCCTTCCCTGGTTTTTTGTTTTTGATTTCAAAAAAGTGTCACATTTTCACTCTTGAAAATGACGTCAAACAACAAGAAGTTTAGCTGAATACTGAGTTGTGTAAAGACAGCCAGAGGAAGAAGCACAAAGTGATAGTGATGATAGTAATTTTGATAGTAGTTCATATCACATATTCTCTTTTTTTTTCTTAGTTGCTTTTTATTCTATTTCCACTCCAATTTTGGTCAACTTATTCCAGTTTAATTCCAAAGAAAATATTAAGACTCAACAATCTTGAGAGCCCAGCAAAAATGGTCCTGTGAGGAATCAAGGTTCAAGAACCGTTGAATTCTTTTAGTTAGTTTCTTGATGGATGATGAGTTGGAAAGAGAACAGAGTTTGGGCAATGGTTCCTATTTTTTATCCTTTTTTTATCTTTTCTAGTTACTCATTTTTTTCTATTTCCTTTACATTGTGATAGACCCTATTGTTCCTTGTGTACTTTCTGTTTCCTGGTTATCTTACAGACTACATATTCAGCGGCACTGACTGTGTTATTCAATTAGCGGAATTTAGATATATGCAAAGCAGCCATATTATCTTGATAGGCAGTAATCATTTCAAAATTAAAATTTGCAACCTTACAAGGGTTTTACAAATTGAGCAAGGCAGTAAGCATGAGAAAAGTAAATATAAATAAACACATATGGATAACAACATTACACATGCTTACATAAAACAACAATTTTTCAATCTTTGTTGAATTAGGATTCGCTTGCCTGTCTGCAATATATAGCTGATGTACCTTAATTGTATGGCTTTGTAGCAATGTCTACCTTGGCTACTATTGGTTTAGAATAAGTCACAATCACTTCATTAATGCAATCCTGACATTGTACTCCTTATTTACTTGAGCCTTCCAGACAAACTTGGGTACTTTATAATAGCAGATGGCAGCTTCTTATCAGGGACGTTAGATTTCCTCATTTGTTGCTCCATTACTTTGAAATTTTCAATATCCTTTTAAAATAGGAATCCAGAACTGTTTCTTGCGGTTTGCTCACCATTTTTTGATTCTGCTTCTTGTTCTTGATTTTGCCTATGCATGACACATGACACTCGCGGAGAGGCGGGTTCCCGCGCATCAAAACTTCTGTTTCTAGCCTTTCTTCGAGCTTCCATGGGAAAAAGCGAAACAATCGGACTGGAAAGTCCTTTGGCAGCAGTGGCTTTAACGGGGCCCGGGGGTTGACTCAGGCGAGTGACAAGGGGTGCAACTTTTGGTACAATAGTTAAGATTTTGGTCTTCTGCTGTTTCACCGTCAAGACCAGGCTGGCTGGTATAATTTCCCCCAAAAATCTTTACTTCTAAATAATGCAAAGTTGATAATTTTATATGGTATTAAACTATTTAAATGATAGCAGGACTATTAGAATGCGTCTTCTGGACCCTGTCAAATGAAAATTGCAGGGTGCAGGCAGATGCTGCCATATATGTCGAGAGTAAATGTCTCATTGCCGCCCGGAATTATACAAAGAAACACTCATCATTCTATCCCAATCAATCGCCACTGGCGATGGCCCTTAGCCGACTGTACATAGATTTGGAGGAAAGCGCAAATGTTTATTATTGAAGCCTTAGTAAGGAACGAGACACAAAGAAAGCAAACTGCATCAGATGACGGTGTTCGGATCAGATGTACCAAAAACCAACTGTTCACAGAATTTGTATTGCGATCTTAACATACCTGTATTGTGGAGAAGGACCGACAAAAAAAGATTTTATAAATAAATAAATAAGAAGAAAAGAATGGCAATCCACTAAAACAAGACCGTACAATGAAGTAAAAGTTTTTCAAGATGGTGATGTTGGGCTGCATAAAAGTTTTTCAAGCATTCAGCCATAACATGAAAACGTTCACAGTGATAACAACAAATAGTACGGAGAATGAAAATATTCGCATCTAAAATGACAAACTCGGATCAGATGCAATTGCAATGAAAATTCAGGATAGAAGCTACTGGCCCATGGCCTACCTATAATTTGGAGATGTAGGACTGTATGGACTGGATGGAGAAAATCTTGGACTGCTTGGTGAGTAAGCCTATGATGGGCTGTATTTTGCTGACTGTGGATTGTAGCTTGGTGATGTTGAGCTATAGGTTGGTGAGGTTGGACTGTAGCTTGGAGATGTTGGACTGTAACCAGGGGAAGTGGGGCTATAGGCCGGTGAAGTTGAACTATAGGAGGGAGATGTGGGACTATAGGAAGGAGAGGTCGGACTATAGGAAGGTGATGTTGGGCTATAAGAAGGAGATGTTGGACTGTAAGAAGGTGAAGTGGGGCTGCAAGTAGGGGATGTGGGGCTATACGCAGGTGAGGTGGGGCTGTAAGTAGGGGATGTGGAGTTATACCCAGGTGAGGTGGGGCTGTAGCTTGGAGAGGTTGGGCTGTAGCTTGGTGATGTGGGGCTGTAGCTCGGTGAGTTGGGGGAATACGATGGACTTGTAGGAGACTATGTAGGACTGTTGGGACTATAAGCAGGAGAAGTGGGGCTATATGTTGGTGAGGTTGGGCTGTAGTGCGTTAGATAGGACTGTAACCACCAGGGGACTTGGGAATACATTCAGGAGATTGTGGACTGTAATGGTGAGGAGGGCTGTATCCTGGAGATAAAGCAGGAGAAGGGGCATCCCACTGACAGTCGAACACTTGGGCTTAGCAAGTAATTTGGAGACATCATGCCCCCGTGATATGGAGCGCCAGAAAATGGGGAATGGGCAGGGGTCACGCCAAAATCCAGGCCATCCAGATAACTTGGAAGCTAGACTTCAACAGCATTTTTCAGCATCCCATCATTCAGAGACAAGGAGCAGTCTCCTGTGCCAATCAGGGCAAGCTGACCCAGCATTATATTCTCAGTGACCCCCCTCAAATAATCTGACTCGGCATAGACAGCGGTATCAAGGAGAATGTCCAGAGTCTCCTCAAATGAGCATCTCATCAATGGCCCGGTATTATTGCGATTGATGCTGTCAAAGAGCCAAAATTTTAACTCAAAATTCGGATCTTGTGATGGCACTAAGTCTCACTTAATTTCAGCCAAACTGTCACACGAGACACAAACAGCGTTTATAGGAACCACTTTCCAACCTTTATTATTTTCCCTAAAATATACAAAGGATGTCAAGACCTCACACACACTCGTGTTCTCTCAACACTTCCCTGTGTATTTACAGTTATCCGAGTTTCCACTCATTTTCTGGGTTCTCCTGAGTTCTCTCTCACTCGAGTTTCCTTTTTCTTGTTATTCCCCTTGGCTGCCACACTACATCTATTTATAGTGTTGGTAATTGACACCCCCAACTACTTAGGGTCATGCATAACTTGGCCACCAAGCCAATCATGCATAGTGGGGCTCCCACTTTGGAATAACTCCCTCACTAACTCGCTGCATCATGCATCTCTATTCAAGGAGAGTATGACATCTCATTAAGAGCCTCTTACTCCACTTTCTGCAACTACCCACATTCTCTTCCCTCAAGGAGGTTCTGCCAACCTATTTGGCCTGGATAGGGCATCTTACTCTACTTTCTGCAACAGTCCGCGTTCTTCTTCCCTCAAGAAGGTTCTGCCAACCCATTTGGCCTGGATAGGGCATCTTGCTCCACTTTCTGCAACTGCCCACATTCTCCTTCCCTCAAGGAGGTTCTACCAACTCATTTGGCTTGGATAGGGCTTCTGGAACCCTGCAAAACTACCACCTTTGCCACTACTACGTGTTGATGAAGATAACTACCCACTATCTCCTATTCTAGTGGTCTCTGGACAGCCAGTTCGGTCCTGATCCGCCCCATCACTCTCTAAGTGCTGGCTGACCGCAACCGTTCTTGATTTAGTGCTAGCCCGGACCCCTACCCGTGCACTAGCCTCCTGTGGTACTGGTCCGGACCCCTGCCCGTGCACCAGTGTGTTGCTATTGCTGGAACCGTGGGTCATAGTGTTAGCCTTGCTAACTTTGAGAGACATGCACTACCTCCCTATAATACATTAAGGAATCTCGTCGTAAGGTAGGAGAAAACCTTGATGTGTCGCTGCAATCACATCCCTTGTTCCCTTAACTGCTGCGCTCCCCGAGTGCTGCCAGCTTGCCCTCCGAAAGCTCTCTGTGATTCTTATGCTTGAATCTCTCGCCCACGCTTTCCTATGACTGCAATATGTGTCTGTTTGGTGTCAATGCCACAGCCCGCATCTGCCTCTCCCGGCTTGCTATCATGCACATCGACTCCGGAGTTTGCCTTGTTTCCTTTGATGTGCCCCACTCACACCAACTTCATGTCAAGTATTGGTACAAGGGTACACCAATACTTGCATTTCCCTATCCAGGACTTAGGAATGTAACGGATGCCATGACGAGTGATTGCCATCAAGTGGCCTCGATAGGTCATGGTATCACACAGCATAGCCAAATGCCGATAATTCACATAAGAACCATCAAAAGAAATAACAACTCGCAATTCATCCAGCAAAGCACGACGGACTGCCTCAATTCCAAGGACTTCAATGACTTCAATCAAGTGGTTGCTGCTTGTCCTCCTGACATCAACATTTTCGTGACACATAACGGCAAGTAGATTTACACCCTCAGTGCCCAACATCCATTACTCCACTGTCTTACATCCGTCATTGTCATCAAACCTGCTGACTTTACCTTGTTTGATGAAGACTTTGTTGATATCTGGAATAATTGAAGAACCATTTCAGTTAGCACATTACTCTCAATTTTTTTCAGGAAGACATCATCTTCAGCTGACTCATCATTCATAATACTGATACCAAGAATCAGTTTTTCAGCATTGTCATCATTGAATATACAAGTCAAATCATCATCAAACTCAAGGTTGATCTTCTCAGCAATGTCAGCCATGCTTAGCTTCTCATCAACCATCATTTTGCGATTCAACTCTATGCGAAGCAACCAAGGAGATATTTTCTCTGGTGCAACATCTTCATCAGGCATTTCATAATAAGACTTCACAAAATCAACATCCTCCTCAATCATTGTATTCATGGGATCTGGATCATACCATACTTCAGTAAATTGAGTAACACTTCGAAGAGTAGTGTATTCCAAAGCACATTGAACATTCTTGGCCTTCTCCTTGGTCTTGTTACTTTCAGGTGTCAGAAAGACAGAAAGAGAAGGTGTTTTGATTTTTTTAGCCACATTAATTATTTCCCTCAACCGAAGAACACCAAGGGTGACATTCTTCGCACTAACACCAGCATAGTGGAAGGTATTGAGAGTCATATGGGTCGCAGGCTCTCCAATAGACTGTGCAGCAACACAGCCAATCATTTCCCCAGGTGCTACCAGTGACTGTAAAAATCGGGATTCTATCTCACCAATAACCCAGTCAAATGCTTCGCGAGTGAGCCTGTATTCCTGCAACACCCTTTTACTGGCAAGAGTGCTTCGCAGCAAAATTCCAAAGAAGAGAGTAGCATTCTTTCGGGCTTCAATACTTAATGGATCTTCGCCAGGAGCAACCTTCAGTCTCTCCTGGAGCTTATCAACGGCTTCGACAGCTTCCATCCGGTGAATATTTGAAGGCTTTCTTGCGTCAACCTTGAAAGTCTTTTGTGCATTCCATACAAGCCTCCCAAGGTTAACTGGCATTGGCCAGGAACTATTGCCAGTAGTAGCAATCTCTGTTCCAAGTTGATATCTATCTGAGTCAAGTTTCTGAACTTCAGCATCAAACACATCTCGCAACTCCCGGATATTTTTCAAATCATCAATGTGGTCAGGGATCATATAATTAGGGTTCCAGTCCTCATCATCAATTTCATATCTGAATAGCCTATCAAATTCATATTTCATCTTCAAAGTATCTAGCTTTTGGGATTCTATCCATACAGCATCCATATCATCTTCGCCTTAGAGAAACTGAATGACATCCCCCAATGAATTCCTGACAGTACCATCATATTTAACCATAATATCCTCCAAGGCCTTCACTAGTAGCCTCCGGATGTAGCCAGTCTCAGAGGTCTTCACTGCAGTATGTATAAGACCTTGCCTGCCACTCATAGCATGGAAAAAGAATTCTTGCGGAGTCAACGCCCGAAGGTATGAGTTCTCCACAAACCCGCGACTTTCTGGCCCAAAGTCATCCTTGGTGAAGTGGGGCAGAGTCCGATCTATAAACCCAAATGGTGTACGCTTACCCTCAACGTTTTGCTGTCCGACACAAGCAATCATCTGTGAAATGCTAATGAAACTCCCTTTCGATCCTGCAGTAACCATCGCCTTGACACTGCTACTCTCAGATAAACTCTTTTGTACACTATTACCCGCATTATCACGAGCTCTATTTAACACCTACAAGTTCATGTCAGTGTATGTGTTAGCCCAACAAAAAGCAAAACAACAATCAATGAAACATTTCTGATTTGCCTTTGTGCACCTGGTTCATTTGTTTTCAAATGATTCCATCATGGTTCCTCCAGGTTCGGCCTCTAACTCCTTACGCTGGGCTTTTGTAATAAGGGATTTCACCTCATTTTTAGCCGCTGAAATAGTCTCGTTAATTTTGTCCATTGTTGCTGCATCAGCAATAGTATCTCCAATTCCAATACTAAAACCATTCATTAGTTCACAAGCCGCTGTGTGTGCCCCAAAAATTTGCGAGCAGCATCTGGACCAACCTCCACCCTGGATAAATAAGCAAAAGAAATGATTAACCAAACAATTTTCTGAAAGATTATCAAAGCTTAGGCAATGATAGGTGTCACAAGTCATTTTATCAAATCAGTAAAAACAATTTGCACCAATTACGTTCCAATTTCAACCATCAAGCATATCACTTTGCCAGCTTAAGCTGCAGTATATTGAATGCTTGTGAAGCTGGTCTAAAAGAATTCAAGAAATCAATCAATTTATTTTGAATGCATGCCAGCAATTATTTATGAAATTTAGATATGAGGAATCAACATAGGAGTCATTGACTTAAGTATCTGGAAGCCCAATAAAGCCAAAAGATTTATGCCACGAAATTTTGATTCTTGAACTGCATCGATAAAAAGAATGAAATGAATACCAAATGGAATGTATAAGACTTCCAGTAGAAGTCCCGAGCGTCCTTTTGCAAAGAGTTCCAGAAAGCAGTTCCCCTTTTTCTATTCGAACCAGAGTATCCCCTGGAGTAATAATTCCTCTTTCTGAATCAGAGTGCCAGGCAGCAGTTCTAATTAGATTAATCTGCTTTGGAATTATCAGATTAAATACTTGTTTCCCAGTCCAAAGTGGTCGTGGCTTCAGAATGGCAGGAGCAGGAATTTTTCCATCAAAATCCTCCCACCACATTAAGATGTTCATATAAACATCCTGCAAATGTGCTTAAGGTTAGTCTGAAGAACATACAAATAAATAAGAACCATAGAGTTAAAACAAACAAAAGGCACCAAAATATAAGTACTCATATCACCTTCTCTATGAAGGTATCTCTCTTGGTGATTTTATGGCAACCTAGAAGTGTATCCTGGACAATTCCCATGACAGGCCAGTTTGATTGAGGTGATACAATGCACTTAAGTACCATCATTAATTCCAGAACTTCTGCCCTGGTTTCAAATGACTGAGGAACATGCATATTCATTTCATCACCATCAAAATCTGCATTGTATGGTGAAGTAACAGACAAGTTCAGGCGGAAAGTTGAGTATGGCATGATCTCGATTTTATGGCCCGTAATTGACATCTTGTGGAGACTAGGCTGACGATTAAAAAGGACAAAGTCACCATCACACAAATGCCGCTCCACCTACAACCATTATGAACTGCTTATCACAGAAAATAAATGAATGGTAACTATTAAAGTATAATATCCATATTTTAAGTTTCACCTAACAGTTTAAACTTTTAGATAGAATAGTTTCTTGACATAGTATCAGAGTAGTGATCATGAGTTTAAATCTCGTTACCCTCACATTTTATTGTGAATTAATTATGAATTTCTGGTTTATTCATGCATTAGACTTAAGTGAGTCTGATTTGTTAATGCTTCCAACCCAAGTGAGTTAGGCTTTCTTGCGAAGGGATTTGTTAAAGTATAATATATAATTTATATCCTAGACCTTACTTAATAATTTATAGTTTTAGGTGGAATGGTTTCTTGACAATGACTATGTCAATACTGGTCAATACACGAGACAATACCTTGTAGCCAAGCTCCAAATGATGGTCACTACTTTTCTTCAAGTAACGAAGGTCAAGTCTCTGCCCACCATCGCTAATGATGTACTTTGCACCAGTTTTGCCAGGTGGAGAATGTGGCCCATACTCAACAAGCTCCTTCAACCTGTTTCCAGAAAACGATGGTGCTCAATAAAATAATTTTTTACTTAAAGGGATAAATAAAAATGGTGACAAGATATGGACCTTTCAATGTTGTATGGAGTTACAGTTTCTGGATATGTGAGGTTCAAATCATTACTCCATGGCACTCCAAGCCCATCAACGTTAACGTTTGGGTAAGGTGTAACAACTGTACGAGCAGAGAAGTCCACACGTTTTCCCATCAAGTTGCCCCTAATTCGGCCTTCCTCGGCCTTAAGCCTAACTGCATATGGATTTTATAGGTCTTCATGATCTTTGAGTAGCCTGCACAACGAATGATACACAAGATAGTAAGCCAAATATCCACCAGCAGGGGAAAAAAAAGGAAGCTAGTAATGCACAAATGTGTGGGTGCACGTTTATACTTGTAAAGCAAACATATGTCTATATGAGCAAGGATAATACCCTTGGCTGTCCAGGCAACTCGTTATCAAAATATGTTGCTACATGAAACTGCAACAACTGTGCAAACTCAGATATAATATGTGCAGGCGCACCACCCCTCTCCTGTCTTCTCAGATTCTCATTGTGCCTAATGATCATGGCCAGTTGATGAGTCAAGTCATCCTGGATTCAGCGAAGGCAGGAAATATGATTCATTAAAAAGAAAAGCACTGACCTAAATTTTCTGCGAAGGAGATAACAGTATTAGCAGAACAACATACACCCCACCAGAATAGAACTTATTATCAACTATTATAAAAGTCTAAATCATACAAAAGATAATTGCAAAAGAAAATGCACTCAGCCCAATCCGGGATGAGGTATCCATCATCACAGAAGGCCTCGCAGGAGGCGGAGGAATTGGAAGGACTCGCAGAATCATCCTGTCTGGACGTGCATACTTAGGATTCAAGCCCAACAACTGGCAATCCTCTTCACTTATCCTTTTCAGAACACTAAGAACCTGTAATAAAAATTGGCCATCAGCATCAAGCACAATTTGCATTCAAGATGGGAAACTGTGAATGTAGAACAGGTTACCCTTTCTGCCGTAAGGGTCTGCTTTCTCTCCACAGGCTCGGGCAGCTGTTCCTGGTCATCATTCTTCTTCCTTTGTGCCTTGTACTCCGCAATCATCTTCATACCTTCAGTAGTGAGCTTTGGCTGCCGAGCACCACAGCCACTGTGACTCTTCTTGACTGGATCTTCACCGCCTTCACATTTTGTTTTATTCTCGCAAGCATCCAGAATTTTTTTAAGCCGGTTTTTTGGGGTCTTTATTTTCAAGGCTTGCTTAAACTTGTAGTCTTCCCGCAAGTAAACAACAAAATAAGATATGTTACAGATACAGTATCACGAAGAAATGTAGTTTAGCATATTTTAGACAACTAAAACTCAACAAGCACATAAAGCACATCCTGAAAAATCCAGACTATGATTCTGCAATATCAATAAGGTTCAGGAAGATGCAAAACTCGCTTTAAGAAGCATTTTAGACATCTAACTAAATTTAATTTCCCAGTATAATTTGAGGAAATCTAGTAGGCAGAGGGAAGAACAATTTTTTTGTATCCACTATCAGTGAATGTGCAAAGGATACCCATAGCTGCCTTGCCTATCTCTCATTGTTCCTTATTGTGTTTCGCAAATCAACCAAACTTTGACACATGATATTTCACACTGAACATTGGTAGCACATATTTAGCATCAACTTTACATGAAGAATATGCTTCTTTTTGGTTTTCCTTTTGATAGCTGCAAGCTTATTCTACTTTATAACAGTTCATCCTACCCACAGACTTGCAGCTTCCCTACTTCTTAACAAACACTAAGCTAACAACTTGATAAGTTGGCATCACTCGAACAGTATCACAAGCAAATGGCACGCTTCACAAGAATTCAGATTATTGTTAACTTGAATGCAAGAGATGCATTAACGAGTTTTGAGCAAAAATCCAATCTCAGAGAGAGGGGGGGCTAAATGGAGGCATGCGGTACCTCATCTGCCAGAATCTTGGAACAATTGAAGCAAACACATCTCACGATACTAAGCGCAGTCTTCATGAAACCAATGTGGAACACAGGCTTAGCCAGCTCCAGACGCCCAAAGTGACCAGGGACTCTGCCAAGTTGGCCGTACAGGTCTCACACTTCATCTTCCTATCAATTGTACCAAGCCGAGGGTCGCTTAACCCGCCTGGCTTCGGCTTCCCTCTCTCCGTCGTCTCGCTGTGCTCAATTTGCACCACAGGCATTTGTCTCCGCACATCCAAACCACCAGAGAGAGAGACAGTTACTCTTGACCTTCTGTTTACTTGCGGAGAAAGCATAGCCAGGAAGAGTCTAACTAACGACCACACATCAAAGAATTCCAAATTTTCTTTTCTTTACCAATGATTTCTCGGCAACCAAACGATGAAAAAGAAAAGAAAATCAAGTGTGAGGGGGAAGTTTTACAATCTCGTCGGGGCTGAGAATGCCAAACTGGACCATCCGGACTCTGGCGACCTCCGCCGGCGAGTACGGGACTCGCGTGTCCATGGACATCGGGCCTCAACAAACCCTAGCCCCAAGTTTGAAGTAATAAAGCACACAAATATACAATTGGAGTTGCAACATTTTTCTTCTTCTTCTTCTTTTTTTTTGAAAGAAGGTTTTCCCCCTTTTTTGTGTTTCTTGTTAATCTTGCGTTTTGCCCCGTTACATTCAATTTCCTTTAACGTTATACACACGGCTTCGCCGAGCAGAACGGCGGCAGATCGCCCTCCCTACCGTCGAGAGAGAGAACCGTCCAACTGCTGTTTAACGCGGCCGAGCCGACTTTTTATAGGCGAAGAGGCTGCCCTAAACCGACTTTCCCGGTACGCAGGGTGCGCCGGTGGTAAGGCGGTTAGGGTTGACAGTGACGCGCACTGTGGGCCACCGGGGCAACCAAGTGGATCCGGTCCATTAACTCGGCCCAAATTAGATGGCGTTCGAGCGTTAGGCTGCAATTAAAATAGACTTAGCAAGACCGAGAGACGAGTCCAGCCCAATTTAAGAAAAATGGATTGGAATAACGAAAATTAACATTTTGTATTATATGATTCATATTTATGCTGCATAAATAAAAAATAAATAAATATTATGAAAGATACTGAATCATAGGTTTAATTATAATAATTTTTAATATTAATCATGTTAGAAAAGAAAACATTTTTTTTATTTTTTTATTTTTCAAGAAAAAAGAAAGATTGATTTTTAAAATTTTTCATTTTGGAGAACAAAAGTCGCGAGAATGGGGCGGAATGTATGGACACGCCCTAGAAACTTCCGTTCCACCGCCCGCCTGACAATTCGTCAACCTATTCGAAAGCAAAAATCCACATAAATACGCGGACTGAAGCCTCCAACCAACAACAAAATCCAGCGGCGATGGCGGCATCGATCTACACGTGCACGGAATGCGGGACGAACCTGAATCTGAGCAGCGGCCATCTGTACCCGCCAGACTTCTACTTCGAGGCAGGCAACAAAGGGACGCTGTCCTTCTCCTCCGTCGACGCCACCAAATTCAGGTTCGAGATGGAAGACAAGATCAGACCCTTCTTCGAGACCATCAATTACTGGGGAATCCAGAGGCGACGTACCAAGATTATTTGCAACAGCTGCGGCTGTCTCGTGGGTTATGTGTACGATGATGGGCCCCCTCTCACCGACAGCCCCGGCCAGCTCCACATGGGCCCCAGCCAGGTGATCCCTCGGGCACCCCGATACAGGTTCAAGACCAAGGCTCTTCGGATCGCATCCCAGACTTGACTTGATGAAGCTTCCCCGTGCTCCTTACTTCCTCGTACCGTACCGTACCTCCTGTCCTGTCTTGTCCCGGGGCTTTGATTTCTTTTCCTAATATCTTGAGGGTGAGAGACGGAGGATATATAATTCCCCCGGGGGGGGGGGATTTGGGGTTTTTGGGTACCCTTTTTGGTTGTAAAATTCCTACTTGTCGTGGATTATTGTTCTGTTAATCTATATCTGTCAATTCCCCAGCTGCTTATCTGATATCTCGAACTGGAGAATTGACGTGTTCTACAAAGTATAGGCTCTTAAATGATTCAGAATCTACCTTCGCTCCTTTCCTATTTGTCTGTCTTCCTGAATTGAAATGGTGTACTTTCTATCATGATGCGATCTAGTCATTCGAGTTTCTTAATTTGTTCACTCCCATCAGTGTTGCTAACCTTGATTTTGACGGTCAGTTCAGTGACTTTGTTTCTTCGTTAATGAATATACCTTTTAATTTCAGAGAGAGCTAGAGTTCCTATGCTCTTGTTTTAGAGATGGCATCGTTACATTTTTGTGTATTACAGTCATAATCCGATTGCAATGAACACGCAAATATATGTAATAATTTTATTTTATTTTTTAAAAAAAGAAGTTTGAAAGCGTTGCAGTATGTGGTCGAAGAAAAGTATACATACACAATATTACATGATAAAGAAAATTTTGCACAAATTGTATAAACTCCAAGATGTAAGCTACAGTAAATGCCATCCTATCTTTATTAATATATCTAAAGCTTAAGTTTAGGACCTAAATTTTTTATAATGAAACGTACGACAAAGGGGAGCTAAAGAACTTTGGGAGCGGGGGCCATGTTAATTTTTCACATTATTGTAAACTGAAAACAAAGGCTCAACATAAGGGATATTAAAAAAAAAAAAAATTTGAAAGTTTCGGTTAATTAATAAAATTTGAATTTTTATTAATTGAATTAATTTTATAATTAGTTAACCAAACCAAATAAAAATAAAAATTTTTAATTTGATTTTAATTTTTAATACCAAAAAAACTTTAATTAAGTGAATTAAAGTAATTTTTATATGTTTTTATTTTAATACTAAAAATATAAATAATATTGTTAATAATAAGAAATAAATATTCATAAAATATTATTATATTTTAAATCATTATTTATTTATGTTACATATAATATATATATATTCAAATTTTTAATTTTTTATTAAATTTAATTAATCGAATAATTAATTGAAACTAAATCAAAATTATTAACTAAATATATGTTTTAGAAACAATTTTTAATTTAAAATAACCAAAATTCTGAGTCTAATTACGGTTTTTAGAGTACCGAACAGTGCACAATTCTATCAACAGCCATTACCTTTCTATCAGGACGACTTGTCTTAGAGACTGGAAGGTTTATATTTATAAAAAAAAAAAAAAAACACGAAACAAAACAAAGACTGTAAGGTCAACTACCAGCAAGCTGAAAGTTAGGTTGGATTAGTAGTTCTAGGTATACGGTGGGTTATTGAAGTGGCTAAATATGGTTTTGCTATATGCTCATCTCCTTCTGTAATTCCTTACTGCTAGTAGTAGTAATAGCACAATAGACAGTTGAATCATCCAGAACATGAAGCAAACAAAAGTGGAGGCTGTAGCTGGTGAAACAAAGATGAAGCGGTCGATTCCCCCACCACCGGCCCCTCCGCCGCTTCCGAGATTCTGGGTGCGAAAGACTGTTACTCAGAGTGTGACAAATCAAGAAATTGCAAAGTTTTGGAGGCGAAAGCGCATTGAGGAAGAGGATCATCTCCTCGCAGCTATCAAGGCCGCGGCACGTATCAGGGCCCGCAGACTCTCTGTAAGACCACGTTCAAATGGGTTCCTGACATTGACAATAAGTCTTTTGCTGCATAGGAATTTTGACCTTGCATTGATATTCCCCTTCCACGCTTTTCATTCGGACTAATGGCTTTAGGCCCTTAGATCAATCCAATGACATGACTAGATAGTCAACTAATGTTGTTTGAGATTGCGATGAAATATGTGGCTGGTGGCTTCTTTGGGGCCTAGGTTGATGTTGCTGTGACCAAATTTCACCGGTAGTATTTGAATTTTTACATTCATGTAGCTAAACCAATGTAATTGAAATTGGGCTTGTGCCGTCTGATGCAGGAGGAAGAATACAGGCAATTTGAAGAGTCCCTGAAGGATGACGACGACGACGACGGCAACAAGAAGGAAAGCAATGCCACTGCGATCACCACATACGATGAAAAGAAGAATGAAATTCGCGTGGGAATAAAAGACTGGTTAGTCGCATTTTTCTATAACTATTTAGAAGCTAATTTATAAAAATAATAATAATCATAATAATAATAATTTAATTGTTAAACGAGAAGGATAGTAAAATTTAAATTAATATTATTATTTAAAAATAATTTATTTAAAAATTTTAATTATTAAGTGAGATTAAGAATATAAATTATCTATTATATTTTATTAGTAATCATTTATATCATTGGATCGAAACTATAATTTCTATTATTATGTGCAGTCCCATCTATTTGAACTTGTAGTATAGTAATAAAGGCAATTGGTCGTTCCGGACAGAAGAAATTCGTATAAATGACACGGTTTTTGTTAACATGTCGTTGTCTAACGTAGAATCATTAAATATTGCAATAATCATATACGTAAGCAAGCAGGTGGACGAAGAGCAGGTACGCATACTTGAACCAACCCGCCATGGAGTCAACGGATCCTCCCAAGAAACGATCTTCCAATTACATTCCCAACTGCATCTCATTCAAGCCCACCGCTCCCCCGTATCCTGCGTCTCTTGGTGTTTTCTAGCAACAACAATTGTGTAATTTCTACCACTTAATGGATCACAATGTAGGATTTCCACTGTTCTGTTTTAAGGAAAGCTGCTTTTAAATAAGCATGCTTCGGGATGTTATTTTTCGTATTTCTTTAGTTTGTAATATCTGAGACGGGGTTTACAATGCAGATGAGATAAATTTGCCTGCGTGGGTTTTACTGAGTGTGGAGCTGTCGATTGCAGGTCTCGATTTTCTTTTCTTTTCTTTTCTTTTCTTTTCTTTTCTCCCTTCAACTCCGAAGCTGAAATTTGGCCCAGGCATCAAGTTTTTTAATCCCTGAAGCCGCGGGCGTTCACAAAAAATAAAGAATATTTATACTCACAAGCTTCTAATTAGGAGTATAATCACGTTCTCATATGACCTAATATATGAAAAAAAATCGAAAAAAATAATATATATATATATATATATATATAAAGAGGAAAAAAAAAAAATTGGTACCGATATATAGGGTTTCCTCAACCCTCCCACGAGTGCCCTAACTTTTGTTGTGCACTTGGTAGATCGTAATCCTATTTTGGTTTTTCCTTTTTTTTTTGGGGGGGGGGGTTACAAAAATGAAAAAGCCTACGCAGTTAATTGGAGACGTGATTAAATAATTTAATGAACCGGTCCAATTGTGCCTAAAAGAAACCAAAAAAACCAAATTGGTCCATTAAATATATTCCTATCCTCGCTGGCGAAAACTCACACCCCCAAAATTGAAAATAATTGAATAAAAATTCCCCCCCCCCCCCCCTACTAGCTGTAACGCGGAATTGAAAAATGACATAAACAATCGAATACTCCCCGGGTTGTAGCAGTCAGTCTCCATGATCATCGCGAAAGCCACGTGGCAAGCAGAAAAACTCACAAATAGATTTCATTGCGATATATCTTCTAACCTGAAGAGTCATTAAGGCAGGCAATTGTCCATTTCTCGTTTTAAGGATTTAGTTAGCTGGTATAATAATTATGGGCATACTCTTTTTTCTTTTCTTCTTTTTTTTTTTTTTTAATTTTATTTTTTAAAAAACATAACTTAAATATAATATAATATTAATTAATTTTATTTTATTCATTTTTATTTTAATTAGATTATACTCGTTATATAAAATATAAGATTATAAATAAATTATATTTATAAAAAAGAAACTAATTATTTCAAGTCAAATATGTAATGTTATTTGTAAAACCTCAAAGAGATTAATAAGCAAGCCCAACAACAAGATTAATTATTTCCTTTTTTTTTTTACATCAATTTGTTCTAACAGAGGATTTTCAAAATAAATATTTAAATTTTCTATTTACTAAAATGTTTTCTATTTGTTTGAATGTTAACTCACCTCAGATTCAACACAAAGAGATTAATTAGATGAGTTGCGTTCAACGCTGTAGATTATTCTTCAAAAAATTAAGAGGAGCACTAATAAATTTTAACTAATTAATACTGAAATTATGTCTAACATTAAAATTTTTTAAAAATAGCGAAGCGCCGGGGAGAATGATAAATTGAAAAACGAAATGCAACGAAATTAAAAATTAAAAAAAAAAAAAGAAAAGAAAAGAGGGTAGATGTACAAATACTCGAATTTTAAAAAACGAAAGTATCTGGAAGACCGTCGTATAAAAAGCGCGTTTCTTGGTCCGCTCGACCTTCTTCCGGACGATCCGTTTCTTTCTCTGATTAGGAGGTGTTTGGATTTCGAGCTTGAAAATTAAGAAGGAAAAAATGGTGGCGAAAGTGAGACACTCCCGTCTTCCGCCTCGGAAATCGTCTTCTTCGACGCTGATTATGGGGTTGCTTCTGATGTTCACATTTGTGATTCTCATTCTTCTCGCTCTCGTAATCCTCTCGGTCCCCAGCGGCAGCTCCGACCCTTCGAGGCAAGCCATCGATCTCAGCACCATCATTCATAATAAAATTGACAAGAGGTATCTCTCTCTCTCTGCGCTACTAACTGCGTGTTTTGAGTGTTTTGTTTTTTTTTTTTTTTTAAATTGAAGTTTTTCCGGTTTTATTGAATTAGATTGCGATCTGATAATTATTTGATTTTCTGAGAGATTTTCTTTTGAATTTTTATGCTAATTACAGGAGTGGAGGAGATGAAGGGGGAGAGGAGCAGTGGGTTGAGGTCATCTCCTGGGAGCCTAGGGCTTTTATCTATCACAATTTTTTGGTATGTTTTCTTTTTTCTTTGTCTTTTTTTTGTTTCAATTCTTGTAGAGGGCTGGTAATTGGATAAACAATGTGTTGCTGCCATGATCTGATGGGTCTTTGATTAATCGGCACCCAATTGTCATTCCTCTATTTGTTTTCAGCTTCTTCAATCACTATTGGTATGAAGATTTACCATGTTCTGTTATGAACTTTATTTTTGGGCTCAACCAACGGATGACATGTAGTGTAGAGATGGCACTAAATTTGATTGGTTGATTGATTTTGGGCAGAGCAAAGAGGAGTGCAAGTACCTAATCAATCTTGCCAAGCCCCATATGCAAAAGTCAACAGTCGTTGATAATGAAACTGGGAAGAGTAGAGATAGCAGGTGGATCCTTTACCGTCTTGAGCATGCAGCTAAATTTAGTGTGCAGTTGTGCACTGTACTATTCCTTTTTTAGCATGTTGCTTTTAGACTACTCATGTTCCTTTTTACTGAGATATTACTGCCTACAGAGTGCGTACAAGTTCTGGGACATTCTTACAGAGAGGTCGTGACAAGACCATTAGGGACATTGAGAAAAGGATAGCTGATTTTACCTTCATACCTGTAGGTATGCAGTTTGATCTCCATGTGTGCAGTATGTGCTTTGAATCTTTAACGTTTTGTTATTTTATTGCACAATCTTGTGTTCTCCTATGTTGTAACCTTCGACAACATTCAGGAATTTTGTTCATCCTACTTATTTGCTTGTCTATTGCATCAACAGAAGCCACCAAATATGAGCCAACAGGCCCAACACAATTTGGAGATATTTTTCATCTAATTTTATTTTGCAGTTGATTTAGCTGAATTTTGGTCTTTATTTTTACTGATTGCATTCTTTAATTGATACTTGAGCTAACACAATGTGCAGAACATGGGGAAGGACTTCAGGTTCTCCATTATGAAGTTGGACAGAAATACGAGCCTCACTATGACTACTTTGCGGATGAATTCAACACCATGAATGGGGGCCAACGTATAGCCACTGTTCTTATGTACCTGTAAGTGATATCATTATCGGACATGAGAAAGATTTTTAATTCTAATGCATTCTCTGTAAGATTTCCTTTAGTATTATTGTTTTCATTTTTATGAATGCTGTATTTACTCCTTCACCATTGTACACAGCTCAGACGTTGAAGAAGGGGGTGAGACAGTGTTTCCTGCTGCCAAAGGAAACTTTAGTGCTGTACCCTGGTGGAATGAATTATCTGAATGTGGAAAGAAAGGGCTTTCTATTAAGCCCAGATTGGGTGATGCATTGCTTTTCTGGAGCATGAAACCTGATGCCACTCCAGACCCTTCAAGTTTGCATGGTTAGTAAACAGCTATGGTTACCAACTGCAAGCTTCTAATCAAGTAGTTCAGGTTTCAGTTACAAGCACACTGATGATTATAATTGCTCTTCTCTTCAGGTGGTTGCCCTGTGATTCGGGGGAACAAGTGGTCATCTACCAAATGGATGCGTGTAAACGAGTACAAGGTTTAATTTACACTTTAAAGGTAATCTGCAATATCAAAATTGGCAATCTGCAGATATCTGTGTGCTGCCTTTTCTCGAGTATTACCAGTAGTTCAAGTCATGCCAATTGGCTGGGAGTAATACTCGGTTTTGGCATAACAGTTGCTGGACAAGCTAATGAAGAATAGTTAAATAGTTTATGGTTCTGAGATTCCTAAGCAAAGCATCTAATGTGGGAAATATTGACTTGTTTTTTATCTAATAACTTGATCTTGGAAAACTATGTTCTCAGTCATATTTCTTCTACTGTAAACTGAGTGTCTATGCCCCTCGGGAGAGTTTTTTTTTTTTTATATTCGTTTCATATTTCCTTCATTCGTGTTTTACATCTCTGTTCTTTTGTCTTCTCTCTCTTCCCCTTATTCTTATTCTTTTGCCTCTTCTCCTCTCTGACAGCAGATAATTATGGGACTTCACACCTTACCCTCGTAACCTGCGACTTAGAAGAGAAAACTTCGGCAACGACAGGCTTCAAGTCAATGTGAATCTTTTATACACTATAATCCTTCACACTTCTGCTGTTAAGATATAGTTCATTGTAACCAGTGACAAAGTGGTTGTGGTTATAGTGATGGTTGAAAACTTCGAGTTGCCGACAATGTTTGTACCCTAATCTTCAATAAATTCCATGGCCCTCACCGGGAATACCAGTTTTTGCTCATTGTTTCTATTTTCATAGTTCAGCGTGTTAGCTCTCTGACTTTAATCAGTTGGTTTTTTTTTTTTCTTTTAATGTTTTTTTATGGGCTGGATCCACCCATGAACGGTATTTGGTATAGAACGTTACCGCCGATGATTCTCATAGCCGCCGACATGTAAAGTGAGTAGAGACTTTCGGGTCACTCAAGCTTGCGGGGTGTCAGATTGTTTGATCTATATACCTGTACAAGTGTTACCTAAGGGCTTTTGGGTGTTTTTTTTTTTTTTGTTTTTTGGAACTAAAATTTGAAGGTGGCTAATTTGCAGCCCACGGAAATGGCCATGTGGTCTTAGTTTCCCCAGTTCAGCTGTGTTGAGCGTGAAATGCACGATCCTTAATTTTCCTTCTAATTTTATCTGGAGAGAGTGAAGCTCAGCCTGGTTAGGAGAGGAAATCCTTCATGACTTAATTTTCTACTAATTTTCATCGATGTGCATATTAGTGAATTTTTTCTTGTAAATAAATGATTCCGTCGGATTTTTTGAGTCTACATAATTGGGTCCTCGCAAGTCTATTTGGAGTGCAAATGAGTCGTCCTTATCTAGTCAGTAGTGAAAGGAGGCTTAAAACTTACTAATTAAAATAAAGGCCAGTTGTTAATCTCATCCTAATGGTTTCCGGCTGAAACGCTCCCAGTCCAGCAGAAAACAGAAAAATACCTGAACAAACCCATTCCTGCAGATCCCGTGAGTCTAGTCTACTTAGCCTATCACCGTCCAGAGCCATTCAATCCGGCCCAAGTCATGAAACGAAAACAAATAAAAGATCGACGTCGAAATGCAAGCCATGGTTCCGTGTAAATTTAAGCTAAAGATCACGTGTTGGCAACTTATTTCAATTTTTCCGAAAGAGATTACCCGCCATCTGACAACTCAGACGGCATCAAACCTCAATCCAGCTCGCGCCGCCCTGTCCAACAGCACCCGCTAAGTTCAGCGGCCCACTGCTTTCAGACCGGCACATGGGAGTACAAGAAAATTAATGGGAGCGATGTTCTCGGATTCGCGTTAAAAAGGGTAGCCACAAATCAACCCGGGACCTCGAGAAACGCTTGCTTGGTTTATGAAATACAAGATCACAACAACAGAGCAATAAATTGCACATTCAAGCTCAAAGTGTGAACAAGGACCCTAACAAGACGGAATTAATGCCAGGCCCCGCCTAGCGCTGAACCAATTGGTTCTCGACTTATTTCATAGAACAGCTATGCTTGGCACCAAAAATTGATCCAATGTTTATGTTATCTCATTTTACTTCTTTTTTTTTTTTATTATTTTTCCCATTTCATGTCCGCTTGGCAACGTGCAAACCGCCTTTTCACTATTTAACCGCAATTGCTTCAGTGCTTTGCATGAATCAGGTTTCTAATCACGTACTGCAGAATGCCCCCATGATCAAAATATGCCAGTTCCACCTGCACCAAGGTTATCAAAAGGTCATGCTGAGCGAAAAAGACGGGATGGAAAGGGATGTGTTTATGGGAGAACTGGAAAAAGATTTCTGCCTCATTCCATTACCTCTGTGTCAAAGCGCAAGGTACAAGTAAATGACTTGCCATTGTCTGCCACCACAGTGACATCTTGGCCAGGTTTAATGTCACTCACACTGCTTGGAAGATCAATGCTGTAGCGTTCCTGGCCAGTTAAGCCTAGCTTCTCAGCATCCTCTCCAGGCTTAAAACACAGTGGGATGATACCCATTCCCACCAAGTTACTGCGATGAATTCGCTCAAAGCTCTTTGCTATCACTGCTTTCACACCCTGGTCCAGTAAGATTTTCCAAGGATGAATATAAAAGCACAACTCCTCTGCAAACAAAAATGATAGAGATGCAGGCAAAGAATGTACCAGCAGCATTGGACCCTTGGCAGCCCAGTCACGGGAACTTCCACTTCCATACTCAGCACCAGCCAAAATAATTGTATCATGCCCCTTACTTTTGTACCTCTGTCAAAGAGCAATTTGAAGAGGCATCATAGCAAATATCGGATCATTATTACCAAAAAGGAATAGCAAAAGAAAAAAGGGAAACATTTGATCATCAGTGAAGAAACGAGCCGCTTGAATGATAATGTTGGGAAACTGGTTAATGTCCATAAAGCAGATCCTAAGAGCAATGCTACAAACCCACATGAGCCGATGGTCAGAACAATGATTCTTACATGTTTCCGCCTGGTAGTATTCAAGAGAGTAAAAGGTAAACCAGATGTGATATTAAAAAGGGGTCTTTAAGCTCTCTTATGACATTTCTCTGTTTCATTATCAGCAGCTCTGTATCCTTCCTACTAGAGACCCTATAACTAAGATGACCATAGTACACCCATGCACCACAATTCATGCATGGTAATTGACCAACTCAAGTTTTACTTACCACTGTTTCAACCTCAAGGTGAGAAGTGCATGATATTAACAACGTGTAAGTCTTGAGTGAAACAAATTACCTCGGCAACATCGAAGACAGACAGTTTCTCTCCACTGGGGATATGAATTGTCTTAGGTCCAACTTCTCCTCCCAACAGTTTGTTGACAAGACGTATATTAGCAAAAGTACCTCTTGCCATCACCTCATCATTACCACGACGACTTCCATATGAGTTGAAGTCCCTTCTATCCACCCCACGTTCCATGAGGTATCTGGCTGCAGGACTGTCTCTGTGGATGCTTCCAGCTGGTGAAATGTGATCAGTTGTGATACTGTCCCCAAAATACAGCAAGCAGTGTGCATCCTTCACACCATGCGGTCCTGGAGGAGACATTGTCATGTTTTTAAAGTAGGGTGGCTCATGTATATATGTTGATTTTGGGTCCCATGCATAGAGCGTAGCAGAGGGTACAGACAAATTGCTCCACATTGGATTCCCTTTGGTGATTGCTTCATATGTAGCCTTAAACATGTCAGGAAGAACATTTGATTGTACGACCTGCAGATCAAGTAAGAAGCACCAGATGAATAATATCCTGGTCTGAACAGATAATCAGAAATCAGACTAAGGCAGATTAAGCAGCTCACTTCTGCAACTTCTTCGTTGGATGGCCAAATATCCCTGAAAAATATCTGCTTTCCCTCTTTTCCTACACCAATTGGTTCTGTTTCAAAATCAATATCTACCTGCAGCATGATTCCCTCAGAAAATCAATATTTAATGCTCAAAGTATGTAAATCAGCTAAGAGAATAAGAAAAATGATAGCCACAAAGCATGCATAAAGAGTCATTCATATTTGTGGTAAAACAAGATAGGTTAATACCGTTCCAGCAAGTGCATAAGCAACCACAAGTGGAGGTGAAGCAAGATAATTAGCTCTTGTTAAAGGATGTACACGGCCCTCAAAGTTCCTATTCCCAGATAACACAGCTGCAGCTACTAAGTCTAGAAATGCATGCCAATTTGATGACGTTATCAGTTTACAACAAAGCTCAGAAAGGTTCTTCCGAGAAATATACCAAAAAAAAAAAAATTATCTGAAAAAAAATATTCACCATTTTCAGTAATGGCTAATGAAACAGCCTCATCAACATCTCCCGAATTACCAATGCATGTGGTGCATCCATAACCAACAATATGAAACCCTAGCTGATTCAAATACTTCTGCAAGCCGCTGCACACATAGGGCACATCTCAGAGATATATTAACAGCGTTGTGAAATGTTTTATTTTATGGTACTCAAACTCAAAAGGTTACCTCTTCTGTAAGTATTTGGTCACTACTCCAGATCCTGGAGCTAGGCTTGTCTTGATCCATGGTTTTACCTGATCAAAGATTGTATCAACCTTAAGTACATTTGACACTATTTTAAGAAGTCCGTCAATCAACAATCCTGCACAATATGCTTGCCATACAATTAGACAAGTGCTCAGGTTTTTTCCACTAAAAGGGTTCACATGATACAAGCATACAGATTTGAAGATTCCAATTAATGAAGAAAATTCATATTTTCTGCAATTATAACATGTTTGAGCCAGAGAAAATCATAGGTATAACATTGCAAACACCTGTTGGGAGCTTTAACTGGTGTTCAAAAGAAAGTAGACTACTTCACATGGTAGTAAAATCTCATCATAACAACTTCAGAAGAGGCCCTTAAAAGCTAACAATGTCTGTTCCACAACCATCAACTGCAACATTATGGCACATCTGACTCTTGCACTAGTGATCGTTGTCAATTAGTTATTCTAATCACAACCATAATTATGAGCAGACAAAAATACAGGATTTAGATGGAGAGCAACTAACCTCCAATCCTGACTCACATGCTTTCTTTGCAACCAAAGCAGCTCCAAGCATTACACTAGGATTTGAGGTATTTGTGCAACTGGTAATAGCAGCTATAATGACATCACCATGCCTGAGTTGGGCTTGAGTCCCATGAAAATTGAACTCTGCAACTTTGTTCTGGGATTCTCTTGGTATAGCAAATCCCTAGAATGACAGGCAAGTGCATGGGTAAGGAGAGAGAAATTGGTTAAATGGAGTTACAGCCACAGACAATGTTTTGGCAAATATAAGGGCATGGTTTAACTATATTCAAATGTACTCTGACTTCTTTGAGGCTGCTCTGAGCTTGGGAACGACATCTATGGTTTTCCCAACTTACGATACTTTATGAAGCCTTGCTTACATAGACACAAACATTCTCACCTTAAAACCGACTTTGTTGTCTAAGCATGCATGCCAATCTGCTTTCATTTCTTTCAAAGGAACTCGATCATGTGGCCTGCAAAAAATCTAACTGTTGAAGGGGCACTCCAAGGGGAGAAAAGAGAATGGGAAAAAGTTAAAAATAAACATAGACAAATAATGAATTTTTTAATGTTTGTAGAATTTGACCTCTTAGGCCCTGATACACATGATTCCACATCCTCAAGATTGAGTTCCAGATAGGAAGAGTACACCCTCTCAATCAGGGGCTGCGATTAAGCAACAAAGAGACAGTAAGCAGTAGCAATTATTAAGTACTTTGACCAACAAAGTACAGGAAAATTTAAGGTTAATGCAGGTACATTACCTCACTGTAATCAACAAACATCCGGTTAGCTCTTAAATAGGATTCTATCATGGAGACCTGCATCAGTTGTTTTCAAGTCAGCTACTGAACTGGCTGCATGAGAAGGACTACAATTTGGCAAACTAACTTACAGTTTCATCACTTCTGCCTGTCAATCTCAGATATTGGAGAGTAACATGATCCACAGGAAAGAAGCCCATGGTTGCACCATACTCAGGAGACATATTTGCAATAGTTGCACGGTCTGCCAATGAGAGTTCACTCATGCCTGCACCTGCATATAACAGCAATGGGAAAAATATGGCGTGCCACAATGCAACAAAAGAGAGCAATCATAACAAAAGCATAATACAACAGAATGAAAATGGTGGAATCCAGAAGAGTACCATAGAACTCCACAAACTTGCCGACAACTCCATGCTTTCTGAGCATTTGAGTTACTGTCAAAACCAGATCAGTAGCTGTAACACCATCTCTCAGTTTCCCATTCAACTTGAACCCAACTACACCAGGAAGAACCATACTCATGGGCTGCATGCAGAAGAAAAGCCATGTCATTCATTATTGATAAGAAACGCCAAGCACGGTGGTGCAACAATGCAATTCATTATTAATAAGAATGACACATGGAAGCATTGTAGAAACTCTAATCTAGTGAGTCTTGAAGAAATCATAGCATGTCAAACCTGAGCCAATGAATTGTTAAGATAGAAGCAGATTGTGTAACAGATTTCTTCACCTGACCAAGCATTGCAGCTTCTGCTTCTATACCACCAACTCCCCATCCAGCAACACCTAGCCCATCAATCATGGTTGTGTGTGAATCAGTGCCAACAACGCTATCAGGATAAATGATGCCACCTGTGTTGAACACGACTCTTCCTAGGTACTCCAAATTGACCTGAAAGCCATATTATCGAACCTTATTTATCTTTAACAAGAGTTAGCACACAACCAAATGACAAAGAAAATAAGAATTCTTGGAAACTGACACAGCTCATTATTCATGAGGGTAAACCCACAAGAAGATCCATTGGGAAGATTGGAAATTGGTAAAACAGTAAAAAAATACAAAACAAAAAAATGGCATGGTAGCAATATGATGATGAAAAGGCTTGCCTCACCTGGTGAACTATTCCAGATCCAGGTGGAACAACAAGCATGTTATGAAATGCACTCGAGCCCCATTTGAGGAAAGCAAACCTTTCATTGTTTCTTTGAAACTCAAGTTCCATATTTGCCTGTACTGCATTTTCTGTCCTTGCTACATCAACCTGAACTGAGTGATCTATGACAAGATCAACAGGAACCTGGATCGGCAGCCCACATGTAAATCACATAAACAATAATGTAGCCACTTGCCTAAGCAGGAACAAAAGATGATACAGATATGAATATAGCATTACTTCCCTCAAATAACAGAAGGTTGTATTGGATTAGCAGAACATGAAAATGGCAATTGAGCAGCTTAGCTCACCAATGGGTTAATTTTATTTGAATCACTTCCAAGAACGTTCATAGCATCTCGCATGCAGGCAAGATCAACAACAGCGGGAACGCCAGTGAAATCCTGAGAAAAAGGCAACAACATGGTATTACAATCCAAATCAATCATTCATTGCAGCATTAACAAAAATGGAGGAATACTATTTTCACAAAGTGCTCGGGTAAAATGCGCAAACACATGTTGTCTACCTGGAGAAGTACCCTGGCGGGCTTGAACGGGATTTCCACTTGTTTAGCAGAAGTGTTCTCCCAGTTAATGATGTTCTCAACATCCTTACTCTTGACCTGAAACTCGTCGCAGTTACGTATTGCCGATTCCAAAAGTATTTTGATCGAATATGGCAGCTTATCTGCAACACAGTCGCACAAAAACACGCACGCCAATCTCACAATCCAAAGCTCCACAATTCCAGGAAACCAAACAATAAATAAATAAATAGAGAGAGAGAGAGAGAGAGAGAGATTCTCTGCTCTTGCACACAAACAGGAATCCAGAAAGGTCCAATATTTAACATCTTTACCCCCCCCCAAAAAAGAGCCTTACTCAAATTTCGAACTAAAAATATAAATTTAGCTTGATCCACATTTCCATAGATTTCTTTTTTTTTTCCCTTTTTTTCCCAGTTTTCGAAGCAATCAAACAGAAAATGACAGTTAACGAGAAGAGAAGATCATCAGCTGACCAATCCTGGGATCATTGAGAGCAGGCAAGCTGTAGTAGGTGCCGAACTCGCCACCGTCGGGCTTCTCAAGTGTCTTCAATATAGTCTTGAAAGGATTTTCGCTAACTGCAACCAATCGAGACCAAAGAAAACAAGGTAAAAGAAGACTCAAAAGAATCAGAATCACTGTGCGCATGTACCCAACGTGCACAACTGTCAAGATTGGGATTGCAGGGTTGGAATTTGTTGACGTGACTTACCCATAGTTGCAGATAAAGATCTGAGCTTTGCTTATCCGAAAAGCTAAAAGATCTGAGCTTTAAATCGCTATCGAAATGTGAACGAAATATATATATATATGTATATATATATAGCGCGCGCGCGAGAGAGAGAGAGAGAGAGAGGACTATCTGGAATAAGGGAAGTAAAGTGAGGATTATTTTTCAGACGGACACACACAAAAACTAAAAGATGATGAGACTCATTAGGTCCGGTTTTGTGTGTGTGTGTGTGTGTGTGTGTGCGCGCTGCAGCTGTTGTTTCTCGTTGATCTGTACGGGAGTTTGAATTGGGGACTTCGGGTTTAGAATGGGATTCGACATTCACTTTTTCGCATGTGAACGCTGGTCTCTCCTTTTTCTTTTTATTTTTTAAGACAGGGTTATGTTATTATAATGTTTTACATTGCAATAGATGGGAGGTTGCGTGTACATCATCGTCTCCCGAAAGTACAGAGAAAACGAAATTGACGTAACCACCCCCCAAAAACAAAATACAAAAAATTATTAAAAAAAAAAAAAAAGTAGAAGAAAGAAAACAGGGAGGATCGTCAGACCGTGTTGCTGGCGGACGGGCGACGCTTGCGTCTCTTTGTCCGTCCGCCCTCCCTCCCTCCCTCCCTCCTTCCTTCCCAGCCTCGCCGCCTGTCGGCCCCCAACAACCACGGAGTCACTAGTTCACGTGCAACTCTTTTGGAATATTAACTAATTTTTCAAAAAAAAAAAAAATCTTTAATTTTCACGATTACTTTTTATATTTTTAAATTAATTTATATTTAATAACAATAATTAAAATTATTAAAGATTGTACATTAGTTAAATCGAATTTATTATTTTTTAATTAAAAGAAATCAATTTAAAATAAATTTTTAAAAATAAAAAATAATTATAATAATTTATAAAATTTTAAAATTAATGTCGGAGATATTCCAAATCTGAACGAGTTGCAAGGAAAAGACCAAAAAGCATCACGCTCGTGCCCTGCCCCGGCTAAACCAGCGTCGATAAATACCGGATACCGGAAACAACCCAAGTAGACTCTATGGGCGGACGTGATTCGCTCTGAAAAGCCAAATCATCGAATGAATAAAATTAAAATTATTAAAAATAATTTTCATGTTTTTTTTTTACATTTATAATAATATAATTATCATGTATATTTCTTAACAAGAGAGAGTAATTACACGATGACATTATTTTAATATTTGATAGTTTTTAATTTTAAAATAATATTACGTATTTTAAATTTTATTATTTTTATCATTATTAAAACTACGCTTTATATTACGAATTTATTTTATTAATTTATAATAAAATTAAATTTTATATTCAAAATATTTTATATTAAATTTAAATAATTTTATAATAAATAAGCACACGTGAATGAGTTCGGAGTCCAAAGGTGGCCATCAATTTGATGGAGTTTGCAACAGATTCAAACTGTGATGAATTCTAAATCGCATGGTTTACGGATTAGACTCGTCGCGATGGACTTCTGTACCCATGCTTTAAATAAATGGCCATCCCATGTCGAGTATGGTAACAGAGACTGGGGTGTTAGGATATATATATATATATATATATATATATACACACACACACAGGCGTAAGGTTGTCTAAGTTTTAAGGTTGGATTTTATGGACAATGTTTTCAGCATTAATGGGGCCTGCGATTCATGGAAGCAGTGAAAGAAATTCAGAATCCCGACAGGAGTTCCCTCACAGGTTTATTAAATTAGACAGAAGGGCCCAGACAGACTTATGGGCCAATTCACTGACGTCGAATGCCCCCCATACGTGCACCCGTGCTATTTTTAATCGATATTTTGGGCTCGGCTCGGCTCGGCTCGACTGGGATTAAAATTTTTAAGCGCTCCTCTAGTTTTTAACTCCCCTTTTCCCACCGGCGGTTACGATCCTGAGAGTCCGACCTGCTGCTCGAACCCCTTCACTCTCTCCATTTTCCCCAAAAACCTTCGAGTTCAAATAATCTTTTAGAATCTCGCGCTCACTTAAAAGCTTGATCTTGCGGGTGAGGTGAAAAAAATTCGTAAATATTATAAATCAAGTTAAATGTTACGTACCAAAAGATATAAGATATATATATATTTTAATATGATACATACCGTGCCAAAAAGAAAAAAGAATTAAATGTTTGCTATTAATAAATTATGGGTCATCTAAGAGCCCGCCGCGTTCTCCAGGGCCCCCGGCAAATTAAATGAGAAACATTGAAAAAGCAAATCAAGAAACAGTAAATACATACGAACCGCCATTTTTCTTCCTTTCTCTCTCTCTCTTTTTAATTAATTATTTAAAAAAAGAAGAAGAAGAAGAAGAAAAAAGAAGAGGAAGGGGACCAGAAATGGCAGACATTGAACTGCTGTTTCAAAATCAAAACATGGGGTGGGTCCCGCGTGCAAAATTTCTTGACTAGTGTGCCCTCGCGTGTGGACGATGGACCCATGACATTTATGTGCTTTGCTTCGTGGCTTCGACGATTGGAGACGAGACATTTTCATCGGCCCATGCCAAAAGTCTATGCCACAATTGAAGCCTGCGTGGGGCATTGACGTTTGACAAAACCAGTCGATCTTGTAGTTCGGGTGTAACTGACTGGCCCTTAATTATTAGTCGGTTAATGTCTACAATGGGAGTTCAAAGGCAAGTTGAAACACTGATATTTGAAAATTAAAAAATTAAAAAATAAAATTATATATATATATATATATATATATATACATATTTATTTATTTATTTTCTATTTTTTATTCTCTTCTCAGGAACCGATGAACGGTGAGAGAAGGGGGAGGAAAGAAAGAGGGTGGGAAGCTTTAAATGCGAGTTAGTTGATGTGGGGGGGGGGGTCTGTTTACTTTTCTTTGGGTTTTTTCACTTCTGCTTTAAGGGCTCGGGGACACACCCCAAAGAACCCCACCACCCATCCCTTTGTTTCTGTGTATAAAGTCGCCCAAAAGAACTCTGCGGATCACCTATTCTTTAACAAAGTTGCTGCCTTTTACGATTGCAAGCCCGAAAGAATGGAAATTTATTCATGCCCACTACGGTTTTCCTTGTCTTCATTGCCTTCCTTGGGCAGTATCGTGGAAAGGGTTAAAGAAGCTAGCAATTTCGCCGTCTCTGCCATCATTGGAACCGTCTTCTCTGCGATCTTTACCTTCTTCTTTGCCTTGGGTTGGTTTTATATCCCCTTAAAATTCTTTTTCTTCTTCTTTTTGGTTTTGCTTCAACTTTTGGTGCATATTCTTTGGATTTTCTTGTCTTCTCTTCAAAGAAATCTGCAGTTCTATTTTTTTTATATATATTTTTTCAGTATACTTGATCTGTTTAATGTTCTTTGATTTGGATTTTAGCTCTATGATTTCTCTTTGATTTTGATTGTTGAATGTTTAGGGTCACCGTACCACTATTGGTTTTGATACCATTATTCCATGGATTTGGATTTAGATAGTTTCATCTTGAATAGACAACGAACTTTTGTTGTGAAAATGACGGGCAACATTGCAATGTTTGGTTCTATTCACATGCGAAACGGTCTGGGCTTGAGTAGTTTGGATTCATTTTCTTTTGACCATATTAAGGAACATGTGGGCGGCGGAGTGATCTTTGTTTGTTTCCTTAAATTTAAGGACGTAAAGGCTTAATTTTTAAGTATAGCTTGAATATGTTATAAGCTTTTGCTGAAGAAATTGGCAATATGGTCTGTAGTGGGCACTTTGTTAGGAGCCATGACTGGAGCTTTGATAGGCCAAGAAACAGAAAGTGGGTTTGTTCGAGGGGCTGCAGTCGGTGCTATATCAGGAGCAGTTTTCTCCATCGAAGTCTTTGAATCTTCTCTTCTTCTTTGGAAATCAGATGAATCTGGGATTGGGTGTCTCCTCTACTTGGTGAGCATTTAACTTGTGTCTTTATTAATGTGCTTTGGTTAAAAAAAGAAATATCTTTCCTTCTCAGGAAGGGTCGGCAATTTTTCCTGCAAATTCATGAGAAGTAAATTAAGACATGCGAGTCTGATATTAATGTCTGTGAGGGTTTGACATTGAAGCCTCAATTACTTTTGTCTGATAAGAAATTTAGTGCTCCCAACTAATTCAAACTCTTTAATGGGCTAGATTGATGTTATTGCAAGCCTTCTCAGTGGGAGACTTGTTCGTGAGCGAATTGGTCCGGCCATGTTGAGTGCAGTGCAAAGTCAGGTGATTTCGCCATGCAAACTATTGAATACATCAGATTCCAAGTTCCATCCCCACTGTGTTTTTCTTACAAGTTGATTGTGACAAATTAGATGGGTGCTGTTGAAACAAACTTTGAGGAGGTCCCCAACATTTTTGACACCGGTGGTGCCAAGGGATTGCCTGGAGATTCGGTGGAAAAGATTCCACAGATTAAAATTACAAGCAATAACAATGTAGATGCTTCGGGGGAGAAAGCCTCTTGCTCAGTTTGCCTTCAGGTTTGAACCTTTTCTTCTTTTTGACTTTTACTTCCTCAATTATTCCTTTCCTGTAAAGTAGGATTAATGTAACTAATGCAGTATTCTGATTCTTCTGGGTATGCAGGATTTTCAGCTTGGGGAGACAGTTAGAAGCTTGCCTCACTGTCATCACATGTTTCACCTACCTTGTATAGACAAGTGGCTTCTCGGGCATGCATCTTGCCCGCTTTGTAGAAGGGCTCTGTGATGCGCCGGTACATCACAACATGCGGAATTTTCTCTTTTAATTTTGTCTTCGTTAGTGATTCCAAGTATGCAATGTCATGGATTCGATCCATGTACTACATTAGTGATTTGTATAGAAGTTTTGAGTTACTGTAGTTTTGATTGCTTTTTAAATGTTTGCTTCTTACCTATAAGAACAAATAAATTGCTGAGAAAAAAAGCAGCAGCATTAGCAAAGAGGGAAAAATCAAGCCATCCGACTGGCTAGCCTGGGTGACCTGGGTGAAATATAGAAGATCAGAAGATGGGTAAAGGAAACTCTAATCTTGCATTGGGCAGTGAATACAACTGACTATCCAAACCCCGTTTTGAGTTTTTTCCGCGGGAAGGCTTGTAGCTGACCAGAAATTAACTAAATCCCTTGATCCTTGAGGCATTCATTTCTGTTGAACTGTTAAAAAAGGGTTCTATCATTCACTAAGCTGCTGCTCTTGCACGCATTGGAATTTTGGACTGCTTTCAGGTACGCTAGTGCATGGCACCATACCCAGTAATGGCACAACGCATACCTAATCCAAACCCCACACTATCCAGACAGCGAGATACCGTTAAATTTGTTGGCTTGTTACCTCTTAAAGCAACATTATAGCCAACCTACTCTCCTTTAAGAAGCCTGCGAAGGCAAGCCTATTATTTGCTCGTGCAATAAATGCTCCTACAAGGAATGTGATCGGGGTTGGCTTTTTTTTTGGGTTATATAATCTTGATGAATTTATCAAAAAAGCATCTAAAGGCACCAGCAGGCAGCAGTTCTTGGTACCAGTGGTGTTATTTTCAAGCAATTACTGTTTTTCTGATCTGCAATTTTATTTTATATTTTTTTAAATTTTTGAACACGCTGAAATTCTCTGCATAAATTTGGATACGGTGATTAGTAGAACTGCAATTGAATAGTATACATCTTTAGAATATCATTATAAAAAATCAAAAAGATTTGTCGTTTAAAGACATTTTAGCAATGCTGTGGCGAGGAATTGCAGAAGCTGTTTAAACTAATTGAGGGTCTAGGGATCCTGCATTAAGTATATTGTTCGGGTTATGGTGATTAATTTTTAAAGTCAGGTCAGCGAGAAAGCGGCCAGCAATAATGTAGCATGGCCTTATTGGCCCCCAAGACAGAAAATTAAAGCGCTTCGCACTTGGCTCAGTCGCATAAATGGATGGACCTTAGAGCCAGGCCAAAAACTCTATATATATATATATATATATATATATAAAGAGCATAATTTTGTTGAGTTTCGCCTAATTAAGCTCAAAAACTAGGTTTGAGTTTCAGAAACATCGATTGCAAAAGAATATATTGGACGAATCATTAGATGGGTTCGCACAAAATGTGAAAGTTCTTTGTATGCAGCTCCTATTTTACTGCGGTAACACTTTTTTCCTTAAATTCCGTAACCAGTGCGTTGCCACTCTAACATGGAGCAGTCCAGCCATGAGCTTTACCCATTATCATATTATAATTTCTTTCTTATCCACAGCTTTAGTTGCATACGATTCATACCTCACTCTATGGCCGTGCTGGTCAGATATTTTCGGCCCGCAGCAGAGGCTGCATTACTGAACAGACAATCATGGCAAAAAAAACAAAAAAAAAACTAAATAGACAATAAAGAGCCTGCTACATTAGGTTGCAATAATGAAGACTAATGACCCACTAGAAACAAACTAGACCCTACTCTGCGCAATACAAACAAATTAATGCTGTGCTGGATACAAGGGCGAGCCAGCAATTTAGGCACTCCAAAAACAGGCGCATAAATGAAACCAGTTCTGATCGGATTTTATGTTGTCAGGGAGCCTGGGACTCAGTCTGTGCAATTCAGCGTGATCATTTTCTTGCTTTCGGACTCTGGCTCGAGAAACCCACTTCAGTAATGTTCTACCAGCACCTAACTAACCATTAGGAAGGCAGGTAATGGGTCCCTTTCTGTGCTTCTTTTTATTATTTTTTCTGTTCACTGCCCCGAGTGTACAATCCTTCTACTACTAGGTGTCGTGTCGATATGTACTCCCATCGAGGCAAGCCCAGCTTATGTCACAAGCCACGACCTACAAGCAACTACAGAACACAGACTCGGCATTTTTTGCACCGGAAAATAGCCGATGGCTCTGGAATTTCGTGGGTTTTTTTCTACTGCTTGAATCTCAACACGGCGACTCACTTTCCAGCCACAAGTCCCCGTTTTTCCTCCCCAAGGAAACACCCCTCGTGAACCTCTCACGTGCTTCATTTCATCGTGAATGAAGAAATATATGAAGATTGCCTTCAGTTTACCCCAAAATCGCAGAACAGTAAAAAGACCCAAAATTCATGCTCTTCTTGTGTCCGTTTGATTTGGACCCATCTGTCAACCAACCCAATTCACGATATTTATTTTCCAATATAAAACCATATAATCCAAATTCCTTTTGGATCAGGTCGACCTAGCTCGCGGAAATAAAGCATTGTAATTTCTTTTTCTTTTCTTTTTTTTTCCTCAACTTGATTAGTGCGTTGTCCTCTTCTTTCTTTTCACTCTATATATATATATTTTTTTTCAATCGACACCGATCGTATTGATTAGGGCCAATCGCCGTTACGGTGAGCTTTGGCTAAACGACAAATTCTAATAAACGCGTAAAAAAAAAGAAAAAGAAAAAGAAAGAACGTCATAGACACAATTAAATAATATTAAGAGTTTATATTATATAAAAAAAATCTACACCCGTATTTATTATATTATAATACAATTCTTCTATACTATATAAAATATTAGTTTATAATATAAAATATTGTATCCATAAAATCAATTTTATTCGTATTTATTATGCGCGTGGCTGTAAAAACCTCTCCATCAACGTAACGTTGATCCAACAAATAACTTATAAAGGACAATGCGTGGGCAGCGGCCGTCGTCATTAAAGCGTCCTAGAACGGGGTCCGGTTGGTCGCTGTTTTCCGTGTCCGATAACATTCCGAGGTCCACAGGCCGGGACCGAGTACGACGGACCTGCCCGCGCGTCTTGGATTCAATCGCAATCACATTCACAAGTAAATGCTAATTGCCCGATCAATCTTGGTTTCTGACATTAATAGCATGCATTTGTTAGGCATCTGTCATTAATACAGACAACTAGGGGTGAGTTTCAATCCAGGTGCTATGATACGAAGAGGCTCCATTAAATCGTATCTGTTGGATTACTCGGCAAACCAATGACACAGTTTGTGTACATCCTTTTATTTTTCGGATCTATACCGACCGTCTTTAATGAGACGGCATTGGAAGTACTGAATTTCTTCGTCGACATTTCTTTTTGCGTGCGAGCAGTAATCATCTGCATGCAACAAGAGGACATACGACAAAACAGCGTGTGACGAGAGCGACTGCGGAGACCTGGTTTCTCTCATTACAATTGCATCTGGGAATTGGTTCTAGCTGGCCTACACCCCGGTATTTTTTAAGAATTAACAGCATGAATTTTAGTCCCTTAATTCAATTAAATTATGCCTCACTGCCATTGTTGTATGGTACTTTTAAAAATTAACAACGTGAATTGTAGGCCCTTGATTCAATTAAATTATGCCCGTTTGCCATTGTTGTATTCATTATTCAATGGTCCGGTAAAAAATCTGTAGCGGGGGGACCGGCTGCCACGAGAATTCCATGTTCCAAAACTTTTTGTGCAGTATGTTTGCCAGAAGGAAAGTAAACAGACAAATGGCGAGTTGCACAGAACCTCTTTTTAGGAAAGGAGATCTTGAAACTTATCTAGTCCATTTAATAATGCTCGTAAAAAAAAATTTAAAAAAGCAAAATGATTTTTTTTTTTCAATAGATAATATGACTGTAGAAGATTAGTATCATGTCTGACGTTCAGCAGAAACTGATTTGATTTAATTAGTACAACTATGGTGGTGTCTCTTTGATATTGTTGTCGTGAGGTAATAACATAAATTTCACCCCGTCTCTCAAAGTTATACTCCGACATGGATATGACAGAGTCAACAGGTTTTATTGCAATCTACGTGCCTAAAAACCTGAGAGAGAAAAAAACAGAGAGAGACATTAATGTTAAGGAGGATCCACGGGGAGCATCACATAACATGATATCATTCAATTCAATCCAATTCAATTCAATTCAATGTACGATGAAAAGTAAGATAAGAAGCAAAAATGTACAATAACGATTATGATATCGTCACGTTACTTTCGTCTGGTGGTTCATTCATTAAAGAAAAGTGAAAAATGCATAAATTCGGTTAGATAATTAAAAGTGGATTTGCTTCTACGATCGATGTACTTTTCTTTGATACGCGTACCTGCCCATTAACCGTCCAAGCTCCGAAGAGGCCGGTCTTACGGTCGACTCCGACTGGCGAGCGACGTACTGTTCAGCATACTTGGCTTTCCTAGTTCCATTCAAAAAAAAAAAAGGAGTGGCCGGCTTTTTTTTTTTGGGGGGGGGTATTGTTTTTTGAACTCTTTGATAAAATTAATTAATCAATCTGTCTCTTTGTCCTGTCTTCATCCCGTCGATCAAGCTACCAAGATGTAATTTAGCCTTAAAGAAAACGTTATATAAAAGGGATGTGCGTAGGTTTAATCGGAGGGTCTTTTTGAGTGGACTTCCATGTTAAGATGATGAGGAGGTTGGGTTTATTAGAGGCAAGCTCACGGTTACTAACGCCTCCACTGCGATCGACCCATGATCTTTCTCATCCTCGTCATCCAGCCTACAAAAATGTGCAGGAAGTGATCATCAGCATGTTGGCATTGACCCTGGTTGCTGCCTCATGTCTATTTTTCCAGAAAAGGCTCTTTCATTTTGCTAACAAATTGTGGACAAGGAAAGGTTAGTTCTTTTTACGGTTACATACAGACATGATAAGCATTGGAATTGTTATTCTTGGTGCATTTTTATGGTACGGCATTCATATTTCGTGAACTAATTATCTGGTGTTGTGGGAGAAATTTGATTAGAAAGCTTTAAAGCTGAGAAACTGTCGCTGAGACGATTCCAGTTGGAAGAGTTACAGAGGGCTACCAAGAATTTCAGTCCAGAGTGCTTGATAGGGTCTGGAGCGTTCGGCAATGTCTACAAAGGGACCTTTGAAGCGGAAAGCATTTTAGCTATCAAGAAATCCCACGATGAGTCATGCCAGAGCGTTGAAGAGTTCAGGAATGGTAAGCCTCAGTGCGTACGTTTGTATCCTGACACCGGGAAATTCAACATTTTGTTGGATTACTGATGCACCTTCGGGGCCTTCCTGAAACAGAAGTGAAGCTGCTGGCCGAAGTTAAGCACAAGAATCTCGTAGGTTTGGTAGGAATATGCGAAGAAGCCGGTGAGTGTGTATTGCACATTAGATATTTTTTAGCATTTTGAGTCACTGAAGGAGCGTGTTCCTCAGTTCACAGCTCCACATGAGTACACCAGAAACATCGGTGTCAAATTTTCAATATTTGATTTGTGCCTCGAACAGGAGCTAAAAGGTCTAAAGTATTGGTTTACGAGTACGTCCCAAATGGTTCGCTGCTCCATTTCCTTACATGTAAGCTTCAATGTGTTCTCACCAATGTGTATCCCAATTTGTGTACGGGTCTGCTATTTCGTTCACATTCTCAGTGATTATCATTTAGGCAGAGAAGGGAGAAGTTTGACTTGGAGGCAGAGGGTAAACATTGCAATTGGAGCAGCTAAAGGTAAGTTTATGTCAAAAATACCAATCTCCAAGATTCCAACTAGTTACAGTGATGGGACATTATTCATTAGGTTGCTTTGCTCAAATTTCTGCAGGAATAGCTCATTTGCATGAGGGGGTAAAGCCTGGCATTATTCACCGTGATATAAAACCAAGCAACATCCTATTAGGAGAGGACTTGGAAGCCAAGGTTTCAGATTTTGGGCTCGTCAAAATGGGGCCTACTGGGGATAAGTCTCATGTTAGCACCCAGATCTAAGGGACTCCAGGATACCTTGACCCTGCCTATTTTTCAACTTTTCACTTGACCCCTTTCAACGATGTGTACAGCTTCGGAGTTATACTCTTGCAGCTTGTTGCCGCCCGGCCTGCAGTTGGAATGTCTAAGCAGCATTCTGGTTATCATATAATTGACTGGGTAAGCAGCCGCTGACCTTTCACTTTTACTTGTGTTTTATGGTATACTATTTTCAAAGGTTCAAATTTGTTAAAAGAGTATAAATCTCTAATTGATAAAACTCAAGGATGACTTATAATTTATATGAGCTTCACCACCAAAGGGCTTAAATTTTCAAGGGGATATGAGTTTTCAAGGCATTATTCAATATAGTATGCTTAGTTTGCGCTTACTTATCTGCATTGGCAAATCTACTCATTTTACTCATCCAGTTCAAATCAGCTCAGCCTATTATTCGTGGGGACTAGCATATGAGTTCAGCCCATTATGCAGTTCAAATTTTGTTGTGTCGTGTACTAATTGGACCTCGGTGCATTGACTAACATGCACAACTAAAAATGCAGGCGAGGCCTAGCTTAGAGAGGGGCAATGTGGAAGAAATACTAGATGCCAATCTGCTGATGGAGCCCTGCAACATGGAAATTATGCTAAAAATGGGACAACTGGGTCTTAGATGTGTGGCAAAAAGTGTCAAAGAACGTCCTACAATGACTCGGGTGTGGCAAGAGCTAGAAGATGCACTTCGTGCAACCAATAATACCATCCACATAGATCCTTCAAGGGGCTCTCGCAGATCAACTTGCAGTTTTGGTCCATCAACAGATCAAGAGTCTCTCAGACCAAGATCAACTGAAGATGAGTATTCCCAGAGCTTTGTTAGCATAGATGGTATTGGGTTACAAAGATTCCACGTAGAGATGGATAGTTTATCATTTCGAAGTACAAGCCTGAAGTGTTTAGACACTAGCAGTATCAGCCTGGACATTGATAAGAATGATTTGACAGGGATAAATGAGTAAAGAGCAAGACAAGGAGAGATCATTTGAGCATCTAGCCTTGAGATTTTAGTTACTCTTCTCCGTTTCTGATTTTGCTGTTCTATTTGTTTGGTGTTTGCTGCTGCTACGTTTCTGTTTTACCCAAAATCTTGCAGGCTTTGGTTCAGTTAAGATTATGTCTTCCGAATCATGGCTCCAAAAAGATCACGCAAAAAAATCAATTTATCCTGTACTAAGATTTATTGTGAGATATTCCAACAACATAACAACTACAAAATATATATACTTCATTAAATGGTATGGTAAGCACAACGACGCTGGTTTTTGGCTTAAACCAAAGATGAGATGCCTATAGATAATTTTAAACAGAATAGCACATTGCAGGATATTTAATATTTCATCTTTCATTGTTTTAAACTGCCTCTTCTAGAATCTAGAATTGATCATAAACTGAAACATTCGGCTATTTCAAACTGTTACATACAATCGGTACTTACAAGAAGCTGCCTCAAACAACCTGCTGTGGATCCACCATATTTAAACAATTAGCTGCGAGAAAGAGCTTGCTCCAACTTATTCTGCAGAAGCTTGCCCTACACATTTCCTATATTCGGAAAACCACGGATCAAATAGCCTAAGATCCTCAAGATTATTGCTTAATATGTATATATATACTTCTCATTGGTTTCAACCAGGTGACCTAGTAGCCTATCCCTTTCATTTAGGATGTGTCGTTCTCCTTTCTATCTGCTGTCATTACATTTGCACTGTGTGTTACAAGATTGGTGTAGATGAACACAGATTCGCTTGAAAACTTCATCAATGACTTGAACACGGCGGAGAATCCTATTTGAATTCCATCTATGGTGACTCTCTGAGTCTCTTTCATGCTAGCAAGGTGCTTGGCCTTCTCTGAATCTAGCCTCTTCCTGAACATATCCAATTGATTTTTCCTTTCTGCTAGGAACTCAATGTGCTTGTGCACATTTGCCTCTGATTCATGGTCGCAAATTTTTGATTCAAGAATCCTCCTCTCTACTCTCTGGAATGCCAGAGCCCTCCTATCAAGCTCTTTGGCCAGCTCATCAACCTTCCTCTTCTGTTGTTGTTCCTCTCCTTGTTGAGTCCACAGGGAGTGGACACTCTTTCCACAGTACTTGATGGCACAAGTTACACTCTTATCTGGCAACCTCTCCAGATATGCTAACCAATTGTGGCATGTTACAAGTAATGGCGGCCCATTGATTCCACACGGTGGAACCAAAGACTTGCCCCTGGAGTAGAATTTAAGTTCAGGAGCAATGGACTTGAATAGCCAACCACCAAGTGCTTCAATGTACGCCTTCTGTTTAGCGACATAGTTTGCAAAGCAGCAGCACCAACTATCAAGTGCTGCCTCTAGTTGAACAGTTGCAAGTCGATGAGAGTTGTTAGAGAACTTTCCATAACCCAAGCAATCGAAAGATCTCACTTCAAGCATTACTCTACTTTGGGTTTCGTGTGATTCCAATGCTATCTTCCAGTTTCTCATTAGGCTGCAGTATACACGAACTCGAATTATATAATGCAACGTGCCACATGCGATACTTCAGCTTTCTTAAAACCTTGAAATGAAATTTTCATCTTATTTCATACCCGTGTAGAAGCTCAAGAAGTTGTGGCTGCAATTCTTCATCTGTCAGTTTCTGGATCCTATCTGAGATTGATTCCACACTCCGGACTGCAACAGCAATTCTGGTGTGTAGCTCATTTACCTCAGCGCTAGATTTATCCATTGAACCGAGGCCATCTTTTACGATATCCTTTTTTCTAAAACGAGAGAATTTGCTCTCATAAAGCTTCCTGGTCTGCTCTCCTGCCTGAGTATATATGGACAATTGCATTGTTTAACGAGTAGATTAATGGCAAAGAGAGTATAAGGTAACCAGCCTCTCGGGATATACCAACAAGACACTGTAGTATGATGCAACGCAACATCATCCTTTATATAGGCATCGAGAGCAAATTACCAATATTAAACAAGAGAGCTATTGCACTTTACCAATCAAAATGGAATCATGATTTACCTTGACCTCCTCATAGAGCTTCTTTTCCCAAGCATACAACCTTCCGAGGGTCAGTGTATGGCTCCCTGCTTCCATTCCATAGTCGTCAAAAAGCTCACCCCTGACATCCGTCCACGTTGAGGAACTTATAGAGCTGGACGTAAGGAGACTTTTGGCAGAGGAAGACCAAGATGAGGTGGACCGATTCCGTGTAATTTCCTGGGTTAGCCTGTTCGAGCTCTCTGCAACAAAATGTTGTGAATCACAGGTAATGAGGGTTTTATTCCGTGGAAACAACCTTTAAAAATTCATTTTCTCACATATGACATATGGACAGGAATTTCAGGCAAGAAAGCTGGTAAGAAAATTGAAAAGAAATAAATGAAAACTCACCTTTGATTTCCTCCAGACCAGATTGCAATTGAATTCTATTGGCTTCTAGCATCCTGGAAACTTCCAAACCAGAATCATAAGCCCTAACAAAATGGTCCTCAATATCCTTCAATGCTTCCAACAGTTCCCTCCCATTTGTGGATGCATCAATCACACTCAAACCCTTCCTCTCGTTTTGGCCCATTTTAGCGTCATCACCATTTCTGGCTACGTCTGTAACTCCACCATCCTCCTGATCTACACCACCATTCACTTTCACAACTCCACTGTCATTCCTTACTTTCTCTTCATCCTCTTCCAGTTCCGGAATCCCTTCATTTTCTCTAATAAGCCTCAAATCCTCGTCCCAGCTTTGAGTAAACCGGTCAACATCCTCGTTTCTCACTTCATCAAACGGGTTAAAGAAATCCCACCCTAATCCTCTCGGCGGTGATGGCATTGGCGGACCCTCCCCTCCATAAAAGTGCTCGCAAAGCCCTTTTCCATCTTCACTCTCACTTTCTTCTTCTCTTCCTTCATGTTCCTTAGCACTATGATCAACATCATCTTCGATCTCCGGTTCTTTTATATCTAACTTGGAAGACGGTGAAAAAAATTTAGAATCAGCCGGCTGGAATGCGTCGGTTTCATGGATTGATTCAGTCGGTCTCTGCCGAAGAAACATTGGCTTAGCCAAAAGGGTCTCGCGGGGATCATTGGTAACAGATGAAGAAGGGAAAGTGATGAGAAAAGGTGAAGATTCCGAGGAATGTCTAGCCACAAACAACTTTAAAGCCATTGCCATTCCATATAGAGACTGATTATACTTGCACTGTGCATCTGCAAAAGCGTACCTTCTCTTTTCTGCCAACTTCAGGAGCCGTTTCCTTTCTCCGCACAGAGATAGGACGTTGTATAACTCGTCCTTTTTCGACACAGCGCACCCCATTTCTCCCTTCTATGACACGGTTAACTTCCTGGTGCCAAAGAAAGAAGTTATCCTTTGTTTAGTCTAAAGATCCAACGGTGGGTTTTTACTAAAATGTAGAAGAACATGGCTGCTGTGGCAGCAAAGTAGTCGAGGAGAAGTTGAAGGGAATCATTCTATCTGATAGCAACTGACAAAAACAGAGTACAAACAATGCAGAGTGCTCTGGCTGAAGTAGAATAACAGAATATATAGGTGAGGTTTGGTTTTTAGCACTAGGGTTTCAGAGTAAAGTGGAGAAACAGCTGGACATTATCAGTGGCCCGAGACAGAGAACAAAGCTGGCCATTGGCAATTTCCAACCTTCTACATTTATCACCGTTAGTTACTCGTACAAATGATGATATCTGGTTCATAAGCTGTAGCAGTTACAAAAAGCGCTCTGCGTCTTTATTTATTTATTTATTTTGACCAAATAAAGGACAGGAAAGGCGAGAGGGGGCAGTTCTCTTTCTTGTTTTGATGCCGAATTACAGTTGCAATGGAAAATTTCAAGCAGAAACCACCGCCCATGGATTCTCAATAACTGCTCGAGTATGCACGGACTAGATCGAAGAGGGTCTATTGAAGTGGGGTACGAGGATAGACTTTGTCAGGTGATAACGTCATAACGGGTGACATATAATTGGCTTTGAGATTGCTGGCTGTTCGTCAAAGTAATAACAAAGGGTAAAGAACCTATGGCGGGGTTCTGTCCTGCAAAAAGAGCCTAATCCATGGTGGGGTTCTCAGCTTCTCCCAGCAAGCAACAGCCGCATTCATTTTTTACTCATTACAGTGAAGTAACCAAAAGTAAAGGCATATTTAACCGAAGTTTACTGAGACTTGCATGAATAGCTCAGCGAGTACTTTGCATAACACTATCCATAGGACAACAAGATGGAGCAAAATTTAACCGTGAGAATGGTTAAAAGTAACAAAGTGTGTTCTAGATTTAGTAAAACTAGCGTTACTTTACTTAAAATGAACGTGTGGGTCATCTCAGCGCGGTGCATTCTCGATTATCACGAGGACCACTTTCAACAGGGGAGGTACAATGGACCAAGGTTTGGGCAATTGAATTGACTAAAAGCTACTACTTACGAGCAGAAGCTACGACCCATAGAAAAAATTACCTCACTCCTCTCAAGGAGAATCCGGGCTATGCACACTCACTGAATCCATTTTCATTTAGCATCCTCTCATATTTTGATGAGTTAGACATCTGTGTTGCTAAAAAAAAAAACATTGTGAGTATTAATTTTTTATTTTTACTTGTGATTAATATTGAATCACTATTTTACCCCACGTAGCGTTAGGACACTCTCTCCAAACTTTGCTTTTTGTTTTTTCCTTTCCTATCTCCTCTCCGTGACCTCTCCCACTTTCTTTTTCCTGAACAACATCAGACAGAAGGATTCGACATCGTACTATGTGGGGGTTGTGTATTGAAAATTGGTGCCGGAGGGAAAAATGACAAAGATAAAAAGGACAATTTGAGGAGCAGGTAGGGTCTCTTTTTCACGGGTTAACGAGAGAGAGTGATTTGCCAAAGTGAGGAAGTGCCGCCTTTAATTCCACTCCATCCCCATCTATATTTTCGGCCCCAAGTGCTGCTTCCTCACGTTCACCGGCGGAGAACGAAGCAGTGAATTGCTCCCAAAAACGCCACCCCATTCACGGAGGCTGAGTTGAATTACGTGCCAATGCCATCCTTCTCTTGTCCAACTGTGCTCCCACCTCCCAGCCCCATTAGCACTTAGCCCTATCGACCCCCGTCCAGTCCACCCTACTTTCCCCAAAGTAACCCACGTACCATCCTAACCCAACATCGTCTTTTTCTCAATTTTGCTTTTCCTTTTTGCCAAGGATATGCGAGGAAGAGCGTCGATTATATTGCCTGCATTAAGGGAACTAAGATTTGATTACACCGAAGTAAAAATCCAAGCTTTCTTTGATATAGAGGGTCTCATTTCCATTCGATGACTGGACTAATTAGGATACCACAAATGCAACTAACATGGAATCGGAAACTCTGGTACATGGTAGACAAAATTGAGCATCCGATAAAAGGTTTGTGCAGATTGCAAATGAAAGCGATGACTTGTTAATCCAAAGAAAAAATAATGAAGTAATAGTGATAAAAAGGGGACAGTGGATCAAGTGTCAGATACAATAAACCTTTGATCCCAAAAAGATGGGGAGTCTGTTACATAAAAATAATTTACAAAATCCAAAAACCTCCAACATAAATGAGTGGGGAAGAGAAACTAAAATGAATGCATCAAGAAGATGGTCACCTTTGCAACTCTCTTCCCCCTGATTCTTCCTTTTCTTTCAGTTCACATGTTCAGAAACTAAACATAGATGTTTCAAGTTAAAAGTGTTACGTTGTACGTTCAAAGAATTAATCAACGTGCAGCACTAGACACATGCACCCCTGCCGATCCATTGCCCTTCTATATCTCTTGCACTCAATGCATCACCAGAGAGTAACAATCAAAGCTCTGCGAAGGATTCTGCCTATGGTACAACAGTCTCAGGTGCCTGCTCCATTAGATGTTGTCGAGTTCGGCGGTGTTGCGGAGGGTGCCAGGGATTTTGCAGTTAGGTTAGCTCCACCCCTTCTTACAGATACAGAAGGCCCCTTAACCGAGCTGGCTCTGCTTACAAGATTTGAGTCCAGAAATACAACTATGACAGTGATGTCATCGTGGAAATGCCGGCGAACACCACGGTCTATCTTTTTCAAATCTGAATATCTCATTTCCCTTTTTTTAGCAGCTTCTTGCAAAGCAACTTTCACAAGCCTCCGGGCAATTCCCTGCACACCAAAAGGGAGGTGAATCAGTGAATAATTTCTTTTAACCAGTGCCTCATTTATATTTTTGACAGGACAATCAAAAAGACTCCAAGAACCTGCCAGTATATGCCTCATAGTAATATGTTCCAAATGGATTAAACCACAATATCTGCTCTAAGGAGATGCTATAAAAATACCAATAAATAAATACAAAAACCAGGCAAAAGAAAAATACAGCACAACTCTCTGACCACGAAGGCAAATTCAATCAAAATGTGCATACGCCCACTATATAGATGAAATATGTGTCACATTTAGGCTTTATTTTGGTAGGGTCATAAACCATGAGATAAAATAAACAAAATGTTTTTGGAGCATTTTGCAACTTTTTTTCATTTGTTCCTGTTTTTCCTAGAACAAAAAGGGCATACTTCACTAACAAAGCCAAGATACTGTTTACTTAGAGACAAAATTTCAGTAATCAACATCCTTATCTAAATAGAAACTGACATTAAATAATGAAAAAGTAGCCTTACATGGTGTGGGCTATTTTGAACTATATCAATAGCCTCTTGATTGCTAAGGTGTTCCCACAGTCCATCAGAAGCAAATATGAGAAACAGATCATGAGGTTGCAGTTCATGCACAGAAATAGATGGTTCTGAGCTTAAAATTGGCCTCTTAAAGGGCTCACGAAGGCGGAACTTTGCAAAGAGGGGCTCTCTGTTGAATTCAGCCTTCTTTAGGTATACGTCGCCAATAGATCTAGAAACCTGCAACAAGAATTCCCGTACATTGTCAGACTCAATACAAATAAAAAAGCACACATGCATAAAGAAAAAACAAACTCACAGTTCTCCATCTAAACCAATGTATCACTATCTTGCATTGAACAATAGACTGGTATCCAACGTTAATATGAAATCTAGTTCTCATAAATATCCAGTTTGCCTGAAATCCTAAGTCAAGAATAAAAAAAAAAAAATTAAAAGAAAAAAAGACAGCAGAATTGTGTGGTGCGACCAATTGATCCAGCTTATTCTTGATAATAAGCATCTTCAGAAAATGGCTGTGCTGAGTGTTCTGCAGCATCAAGCTACGGTTGAATTCAATCAACACGTCTGTTCGTCTATTATTAATATCATGTACAAAAGTCATTCATTGCTTTTGTATGGTAAGGCACATCACATTTCATTGAACAGTCAACAAGACAACTTCCTCCGGCAGAGTTTAAAGCATTGGGAGTTCAACATCAACCTGGATCACATAGCTTGGCAATCCATTTTCCTGCAGTCTTCTATTGCTCCAACCAAGGGTCATCAATCATGCCAACCAATTGATTATGTTGCCAAATTTTTATGCCGGTATTACAACATTTCTTCCCTCGTAAATTGCCCAATTGAATGAAGCCCTACAATGGCTGGAGGTAATAACTATTTGGTTGAAAATCCAGATTATTTACATGCCAATGTTACTGATAAAGTCTTTCATAGAGTAGCCTCTCTCTCTCTCTCTCTCTCTCTCTCTCTCTCCATAAACCTTTTAACAATAATTGGGTAAAGCTTTTAACTTTTTGGTAGGGCAAACTGCACTTTGATCATACCTATTATAAGTAACTCAAACAGTCAAAGTTTCACTTACTATCCCATCCTTTTCATCGATGATTGTAGATGATAAGCAAGAAAACTGCTAATTCTTAATCTGGTGTGTCCCTCAAGAAAATTATACACTAAAACAGACACTTGATAATTTTCAAAAGCATTCAGCAAGCAGGCGGTGGCACCTATTTTCAGTCTTAATTCTAATGCTATGATGTTTTCAAGCATTCAGATTGAAAAAGTTTCCAGGTTCAAAATGAAAATAAGATTGAATGTGAGGCAGGAATTAGAGATCTAAAGGGGTCAGTCATATTTTAAGGAAAAAAATCACCAAAGACCAATGCAAAACTTTTTACCTGTATCAGTCCCTTCACACGCCATACATTATGCTTTAGAACCACAATCTGTGAATCATCTGGGTGCAAAGAAAACATCTCCTGCCGTACAGACTCTATGGCCACATTATGCTCCGATGACAGCTGAATAGCAAGGACCTCCCCAGTTGCTCTGACACGTTTCCCAAGGACAGCACGGGAATCCCCAAGGTTAGCGATGTAAAGTGTACCCTCACAGATAACGCCCACCAGACAGCAAGATCCCACTGCTGCAATCTGAGGCTTCATAGGCCATTGTTTAGTGACCAGAGAGAGAAACCCATCTTCAGTCGCTTGGTATGCTTTCCGAACTACATCAACAGACATAGATTGTTGCTCTGAGGCGAACCCTGCCATATCCCAATATGGAAAGAATCATAAGAAACCAAACATAATATTTACTCCAGATCAGTCCACTGAAACATTAACAATTTTATGCATCATCTAAATTCACCACAAGACAAAAGGAGCATAGAGCTATAAAACCGACTTGGGTCAAACAACGAAAAATCCTCATGTAAAAGGCTGTGGATTTCTCACTCTTTAGATGCTGGAACAGATGATCGCAAATGTAACGCGATGTCTCCGGCCCTCCGTGACCATCATATATCCCTACAAATGTGCCATAGGGACCAGACTCCATTGTGCTCAAGGGTCCCGACTCAATCTGGCTCTGATCCTCAATCAAATTATTGGCCTGCACAATGGCCATAGAGAATTCACCACCCAAGTGCTGCCCAGTGTCTTTGTACCAAAGAAGGCCATCTTGCCGGCCAGCTGCATCTGAACCAGTATGAATGTAACTGTCTGAGGATGGTGGCCAGCAGGCCCTCAAAATGTTCATCAACCTTGATAACATCCCTCATCTCAACTGGGCCAGCCTCCAATTCTTATTCCGCCACATCTAAGAATTGGATGTAATACCACTCCAAATTAATCTCAACAGCCCTCCCCACCTGCACACACCAAAAATTTCATACACATGTTGAAAATAAAACATAGAAATCTAAATACAGGCAAAACCCAATTGTCAAAATTTCATAACGTCCATTAAAAAGAACTAAGCTTGGATCTTGAAACTTTGGATAAATCCCATTGCCAAAAGAGAACAGATATAAAAAACCCAAAACCCAATTCACCTTCCACTTAAAATAGCAAAATAACCAGAGCCTTTATGCTGGTACTGCACAAAAGAGAATAAAACGATCGAAAGAAAACATGGGTTGAGGCAAAAATGGAAAGGGTCAAATCGCGCTCCACGCTTCCAATTTCTACCATATAAATTCTATCACTCCTATAAAAACTTCAACAAGACTTCCGAGTGCCCAAAAAAGAAAATAAAATTTAAACATAAGTAATCAATTCAATTCCATGAACCAAGAAGAAAGAAATACAATCCCATCTCAAAAAAAAAAAATAATAATAATAAGGAAAGACAAAGAAGGAAAAATGAACTCACAGCACAAATTAAGCGATCCGCACAGTTTCAGGTCGGCTACGGAATCATAAACCAGATGGACAGGACGGAGATCTAAAGGAAACAGAGCAATACATGTGGGTCCAAAGGGGTTAGATCTAGAGATCAATCAAATCAGAACCGTATGGAGGAGGGAGAAGAGGGAAAAAGAACAGGGCTTTTAGTTTCTCTTTGGTTTCTTGATGATTCTCTGCCTTCAAAACGCAACCTTTTTTTTTCTTTTCTTGATGTTCTGGTGGAGATGCAAGAGGAGAAAGAGAAACGAAAAGACGAAGAAGAAGAAGAAGAAGAGGAAGATCGAATTGGAGAGGCGATAATTGAAGGAGTAGAAGAGAGAGAAAGCGCCGGGGAGAGAGAGAGGGGGGGTTGTCTCTCAATCAGTGTGATTGAACGAACTGGAAACTTGTTGTCTCTTTGGTATTTCTGAGCAGACGAAAGTCCCATAAAAGAAAACCGAACCGAACAAATCGATGGCTGAAATGCCAGCAATGCGTACGGGCAGCCATGGGCTCCACCTCAGTACAAAACAAAATAAACCCAGAACCCCCCCCAAAAGTAGACAAAAAGTGAGAAATTCATTATATATATATATATATATATATATATATATACACACACATATATATACACACACACACACATACACATAAAACCAGGGATTGTCCTTTTTTCTGTTTTACTTTTCCTTTCCGCATAATGTCTGAACTCAGTAATAATACCGTTTATATTTTCATTCCCTTCTAGTTTTTCCTAAAATTCCCCAAATTTTTGAAGGAACCAAACGCGACACTTTTAGATGAAGGGAAAAAATTTTTTTCCTTTAAAAAAAAGAGTGATATTGTTGTTAGCGACAAATTTTAGTGATGGGATTATTTGAATTTTTAATTTTAAATTTAAGATTTAATCTTTAATTTTTGTAAATAAATAAAAAAGTGATATATCAAATATTAGTGTACGGAGGATCATTGCTAAGTGATAAACATTTTATTTTCATACGTTTGTGAGACGAAGGGATGGCTTGCATTCACGTCATTTTCAAGAGAAAAAAGATCAGCATCGAGCATCGAAAGGTCAATCCTGTTTTACTTTCTTTGAATTCAATCCATCTTGTACACGGAATAATTAAAATTTCAAGCAGGTATCAACCACTCCAAGATAGCAAATCCATTTTTTTCTTTTTAAAAAAAAAATTTACTGATTACGACTAAAATTCAACTTGAAACAGTTGAAAATTCTCAAATTCAATTCTAAATTTTAGCCATATTATTCTGTCTTTAATTTTTATCTTACCGAGACAAGACATGCCAAAAGAAAAATGCTATTGATATTAAAATTATATAATTGAACTAAAATCATTGAGGCTATTGAGGATACATTTTTCATTTGAATTCGTGGGCATACTGGTGGTCAAAGAATGTCAAATAAAATTCGCCTCTCTCCTTTTGCAAATAACTCCGTATATGTCACCAGCGTCAAAAAGTCCAATCTAACTTCATTTGAATACAACATATTGTGGCAGTTTGATTTTTGCTTTAATTTATGCTCTCCTTTGCTCCTCCTCCTCGTTTGTCCAATCTAATCAAATCAAAAGGCATGTTCTTCCCAACCCGGGCGATCCTTTACTAGGAAGAAAACGGAGAGAAGAAGAGGATGCGAGAGTGCTTAAGAATCAAACAGTAACTTTAATGCGATGTTTGAAATCTCGTTGCTATCTAATTTTTACGTTCATTTCCTTCCATTAAGCATATGTTCAACTGTCAACCGTAAATCTCAATATTATGGCATCATTTGAAGAGACAAGATGGTATTTCAGAGAGATGTAAGAATAAGAAAAATGCCTTAAACATGTTTTTTTTTGGGGGGGGGGGTGTCAAAATATGTACGTATGCATGTATGTACGCAAAAGAGTATTAATTGAGCAACCTAAATTCCCATTCGTATTTTTCCCAAATCACACATCATATCTTTCTTTTTCGTAGGGCACAAGCAAGAACGAACACTAATAATGCACTGTTCGCGGCGTCGGCAGTGGCAAGTTCTCGGAGGAGAGCTTCCTACTTTCCAAAATATTCAAAAACGGGTGCGACGGCCCGAAAACACATTTTCAAAAGTTATAACGATGGGGACAGAGAAGCGTCCAAGTACGCATTCAATGTAAACTTGTTCTACTATAACTTATCGGGACTTGCTTACGGTTGGGAGCATTATTTTACGGCAATGTCGTTTTGAATTCGCCCAAAACCCCGAGATGATAATTTGACCCGCGCTAACTAATTTTCTCCAGAAATAACTATACGAGTACATATATAATCGATGCGATTGAATATAATTAATAACATTATATATATATATGTATGTATGTATGTATGTATGTATGTGTGTGTGTATCTTTTATTACATTGTATTTACCATTTATGCGCACAACAAGTGTCTTCGTTGGGTGTATCTGACTTTGCGTGTCGTTGGAGCAATTCCAAGTCCATTTTCAGAGGCAGCAGCGACTTCGGATTTCATTTTCAATTCCCCCAAAGAGATTTCTATCCTCATGACACAGGCGCATCGGTGTCGTGTCAATCCTCGTCGCCGAGAGGGTACGTGTCTGAGCATATTAAGATGCAAGTGGCAAGCGCCCTTTTTTTTTTTTTTTTTTTTTGTTGTGGGTTCTTTGACTCGGTGAAAAGCTTATTCGTATGGTATGGATTTGCTCTCTCTCTCTCTCTCTCTCTCTCTCTCTCAGTTTTTTGTTTTTGGCCTTTCAATTTTAAGCCTCATAATAGTCATATGTACGAGGGTATCAAAATGGGTGCGTCTTTCTACGCTGAAAACGGACGTCGGAACAAGATTTTTAAAATTAAATCGATTATTACGTATAAAATTTTTAAATTTAATTGATATAATTAAAATTAGATTAATAAAAATAATATTTAATATTAATATAAATTAAAAAATTTAATATATGTTAAATATTATATGAAAATATTTATATATAAAAATTAAAATGTAATAAAATTAATTTTTTAATATCAACAAAAAATATTTACAAAATATATCATAATTTAAATAAATAAAACATAAATACTTTATGAATTTCATATATATTTCAAAATTAAAAATAATATAAAAAATGATGTCAATTTATATATATATATATATATATATATATATATATACTATTTTATTTAAAAAATTGGGTCAAATAAATAAAAAAATTTAAATTTTTTATTATTTCAACAAAAAATTAAAATAAGCTCATCAATTTTTATATTCATTTTAAATTTAATTAATTATAAAGAATAAACTAAATTATAAATTAACTCTCTCTCTGTTTTTTTTCTTTTTTCAAATTCAACCGATCGCTCCAATCGGTTCTTAAAAACGCGTTAAAGGGCTTATACGAGAGAGAGAGAGAGAGAGAGAGAGAGAGGAGGAAAGAAAAGGGCCGCAGGTGACGTGGGGAGAAGGGCACTCTGGCATTTACCCTCGTGAGACGTGAGCGTCAGGAGAGAATTGTAGACTAACAACTACGAAGTTGGATTGAAAACTGGTAATATAACTCAAAAAGCTTTCGAAGTCTTTTTTACACGGTGAACTGGCAGACGGTTCATCAGCAAATGTAGAAAAAATTGAGATTGGTTGTTAATTGAATTAGCTTGTAGAAAGAATTAGTGTCCCGGCCGGCCAGCTTTCTGATTTTGATTAATGAATTCATTCATTCATTAACCCCCTCTCCCCTCCCCTCCCCTCCCCTTCCTCCCCCCCCCCCCAAAAAAAGAGGATCCTGGATGAACTTTGAGTCGTTTGGCGGCGAGAAAATTGAAGCAAATGGAAGACGCCCGAAAAGTCACAATTGTTTTTTTTTTTGTTGTTGTTGTTTTTCATCAGGATCCCTTTGACCTGTCATGGTCCTTAGGCCTTGTGGGTTTTAACCAATGGATTTATCGAGTTGGCCCAGGACCCAAATACAAACTTGATATAAGAAGCCCAATAAACCCTACATAACGGACCTTAGCTTGCCCACTCCTGTTGAATCCTTAAAAAAGTCGTCATAATCTGCATTCAGCATTTTGTGCTAATAAAATAAAATAAAAATGAGAAAGAGAAAACAATGAGTTAAAAAAAAAAAAAACAAGAAGGGTAAGAATTTTTTTTATTTATTATCCTCTTAAATGGGAACTAATTTATGAAAAGAAAATTTTAAAAGTAATGTTTTTTTCCCTTTTCGAGGAAAAAAATTAGCAGTATTTTTCTTTATTTTAAAAATAATAGGTGAATTTTGAAGAAATTTTGAAATAGTTCTTTTTTAGGGAAAATAATAGACAAATTTGGAAGAATTTTCATTCTTAATAAGAAGTATTAAAATAACAAAATATATTATTCTCTTAAATAGTAATATGTTTCTTTTTAAGATTTTATTTTCTTAAATTATTTTGTTTTGCTTAAATAAGAAATTATCTGAATTTCTCTTAATTTATTTTTATTTCAACTAGTATAAATAAAGACTCATTTACTTTTTTGTGTTTTACCAAAAGACGATGAGTTACCGTGTAAATTTTTTACTTATTAATTTTAAGAGTATTGTGTTTTTTTTTTTAGTTTTTATTTTACTTTATTATGGTGTTCTTTGTTCCTTTATTTTTAGTTGATTGCACTAGTTCATATTAACATATATCGGTAAAACCCATTGTGTGCTAAATGCCAAAAAAATAACAAATTGGGGAGATCCGAGCCGACTGGTCAAGGCCCATCCTACACTCATTCTCAGCCGAACAAATGCTTTTTCCCACACTACACTTGAACGAGGTCCACAAGACAATGTGGCTGTGGTTCCACTTCTCGGTCTCAAGAAATTGTGTGGCAAAATTTGATTATCGATTGTGTTTTTTTTTTTTTTTTTTTACCGTCTAAATGAGGGCCTAGCATATACTAAAAACTGGAATTGAAAGTCACAAGAAATTACCTGTGCTGTTATTTTTATTTTTTATTTTACTTGTGACTTTTTGTCTTTTCGTCCTGATTTTAGAAAGGAAGAACGAAGGTAAATAAAAATATGTACCATCTGCCAGTTGAGAGCAATCACGGTGATCTTGGTTCTGGGGCCAAGTTCGGATTTGGAGCCAACAACCAGCTACATTGCCCAAAACCTCGTCGGCTCGGACCGGACATTCCTGAATTTCTCGAGCCTCCTAGATGTAGCGAACACAGGTTTGTAATAATTGGATTTTAATGTCCTGTTAAGGAAACATTATAAGTCCTGTCCTGCTATGTATTCTGGGGCTTAATTGCGTCTGCTGATCATTCGTGATTTTGCATTAATCAGCCAATCAACTACTGATGGAAGATGCGGCATTCTGAACGTGCTTGCTGATCAGGTTGATTAACATGCTCAATACATTCCTTTGGTGGTGCCTTTCTATCTTGCAATGTTTTGATCAAAGTTTAATGCGTATTTGCAGCCCAGTGACGGTAGGGAATTTTTATGCACTGGGGGCTCTCCTTTTTGTTACTCGGGATCTCCCCCCGGCAGAACAGGCAATCCTTTGGTTAACGACGTTGCATTTATTCGTCAGACGGAGCCTCTTTTACCATTTACAAGAACCGAGCTCTCTGACAAATTTGGCCCTACTTCCGGCTTTCCAATATGAGCTTCAAAGAGAATCAGAAATTCATAATTTCCTGCACCGCGGAGAAGTTCCACTTTGAGTTTGCCCCATTTTGTAGTATTGATCAGGACGAGCTTTTTGACATTGTCTATGTTGGAATTATATTGTCCTCTTGACATTCTTCGGATAAGAAAATCAATAAATAAACCAGGAAACTACTAGTATATACAAGAAACTTACGACTTTCCAGCTTATACATAAGTTGAGAATCAAATCTTACGCTGAAGTCATCGCTGTTGATTTTCACTTGATGATTCGCTCGAACAGGTTTCTTCTCCTGGATCTCGTAACCGATCTTCTGCATCAAGCCAATCTTTCAGGCACACGCACATTTCCAATGTTCTGTCATCCATTTCACATTTTTATTCACTCAACCCCCTCTTTCCTAAACTAAAACAACACCTGCATGCATACAACCTCTTGCTTTCCATCATGCCAAGACATTAGCATCTTCGGGTTGGTCTAAGGTTCCCAGTTGCAAATACACTGCGGGTTCCTTGAACTCGTATAAACAAGAACTACTGCCTGTATTTTCCTGCTTCTGTTTATTCAGTGATGCCCATGCTCCGCTTACGCTTCTGCTACCACCACAACTTCTGGGACATTGTGCTTCATAGAGTTTCTACATAACAGTCAACAAATTATCTGTTTCATGCAGGATGCTTCTTGTTTCTATTTGTATATTTTTATGAATCTCATCGAGTAAGATCTCCGCCCCAACCCTTTTAATTCTAGGATCCAATATTGCGGCCAAGCCATACGCCGGCGAACTTTTCTTCCACTACTACAATTATATGCCCAAAACCTTGTTTACTTCTGTAGTTTGAGAAACATTCACTAATATCATAGATATAATTGAAAAGCACGGAAGAATTGGGGTGATAAGGGAACGAAAATAGTTTGGTTACAGAATAAAGTGTTTCTAAAATTGGCACGAAAACAGAAACAACTCCCCAGCCATGCTGAGTTGTACGATGATCTTGGGACGTTTCATCGCGATTACTAACAAAACTTGTAATCAAATCCTTGTATTCATAGGAACTCTGCAACATCGCGTATGTCGAACCCCACATTTTTTTCAACATCTAACTTTGATCTCTTGTACTTTTGCCCACTTTGAATTGCACAATTTTTTAAAAGGCTTGTTCGGAACGCCGAACAAGAATAATGCCGTCTCTTATTTTCGAAATATGCTTTGAAATAATATTTCAAACTGTGCTGAACACACAAATTTAAAATACGACGCCCCCGCATTTAACATCATCGAACAAACCTTCCGTCCAAAATAGCATTCAATTGTGCTCTCAAAAAAGAGCAATGGCATTGTAGTTCATTGGATCATCGTTACCAAAGGTCGTTCAGATTGCACAGTAAATTGAACAAGCGGGGTTTCGACACGGTACACTCATCAGAATCAAGTGAATAGCCACCACCCGATTGAGAGTCAGATTCCATGATGCAAATGTGCACTTTTTTTTTTTTTTTTTTGGTTAATTGGCTCTAAGTGGGAATTTTCAACTTTAGAGATAATTCAAATACTACTATTATAAGGAAATTATCAACAAATAAAAAAGTAGCTTACGATAAAGTAAATAAATTTGTTACCTGGAGGACTTGATTCCAAAATGTGGAGCCAAAAGCGCAAGTTCTTAACTTCAGAAAGGCAGGCACTCTTCTCGAGCAAAATTGAAACACTTTAAACTGATTGTTTTTCGAGAAAATTTTTGAGTTCAAGCATAGAGAATATACGTGCTGCCGGGAGCTTTTTAAATTGCTAGAATTGCTCAAAAAAAAAAAAACAAAACAAAAAAAAAAACGAGGATACCTAGCCGTTTGTGACCGTTGATCAGGGCATTTGAGGTTGATTCTAGCCGTTGAAAGGTGAATAAAAAATCCACACCGCGTAATGATTAAATTAAATAATCGTATGGCCCAAAACAGATTATACATGCACGATCCGAGCCGTTGGATCAGACTCGAGGTCTTCAACTTTGCCCCCCTGGTCGCATAAACGAGGGAAAGGCGAATGGCCCCACGGACAGTGGGTCCCAACTCAGACGCAACGCAAAGTCTTCCACCGTCGACGGCTCCGCTTCGACGCCAGCTGCCATACCAGAAAGATCGTATTCCGATCTCTAGAGAACCGGAGATGTTATAGTCTTTCTTGGAGTTCAAAAAGAATAATAATAATAATAAAGGGAAAATGGGAATTTGCTCTCAAGGGATTAAGAAATAATGAAGTGTTTCTGGAAAGTAATCGTGTTCTTGATCTTGCACGAGGCCCTTTCTAAGAGCTGCGATGGCCGCGTCTTCACCTTGAAGATGCACCACCGTTTCTCTGGCCGTGTCAGGAACTGGTACGAATCCTCCTCCGCCCAAGAAAACCACTGGCCGGAGAAGGGAAGCTTTGAGTTCTATGCCGAGTTGGCCCACAGCGATCAGATGATGATGCATCGTGGCCGCAGACTCTCCGACGCCGACGCGCCCCTCGCTTTCTCTGATGGGAACGCTACATTTCGAATCAGTTCTTTGGGATTGTATATGTTTCTTTCTGTTCTTTGTTAGTTAACGTTGATGGGTTCTGCCTTTTGCTTGCATTTAATTCTCCAGTTGGCTATTAATTTCGTTTTTACTGTTAGTTCTTGAACTGGTTGGTTGTTTTGTTTCCATCTAATGCAGTTTGCATTACACGACGGTGCAATTGGGAACTCCGGGATTGAAGTTCATGGTGGCGCTTGACACGGGAAGCGATCTGTTTTGGGTGCCATGTGATTGCGGCAGATGCGCCACTACTCAGGCGCTCGCTAATTACGCTTCCGTAGGTTACTTCTTCTTTCTGTATTTTTCCCGTAACTTTCTTATATATTGGTTCTTGATTTGATATTTTATGCATCCATTTCCATCTTATTAGATTGCAATCAAGAGAATGCAATATGCGAGTATAATCTGTTTGTCAATCCAGTGAAGGCAAATTGCAATTCTTAATGCCTTTTATCTATTTATTTATTTATTCATTTTTCTTTTTGTCCAAGGGGAAAATGTAGGTAGACTGTTAGAGGAGCACTTGATTGCATTGTATATCTTTAAGCCCATTTATGTTTGGAAAAGGTAAAATAATTATGAGCTGAAATTTTAGTTGGAATCATATTTTGGTGCATCTATAATGAATGATGATTGCCACTCAAAGTTGATTACTCGTAATTAAATATATCAGGATTTCGAGCTGAGCATTTACAACCCTAGAGGGTCATCGACAAGCAAAAAGGTTACTTGCAACAGTGCATTTTGTGCACAACGTAATCGATGCCTTGGAACATTTAGCAATTGCCCTTACCTGGTCTCGTATGTCTCTGATCAAACTTCTAGCTCTGGGATTTTGGTTGAAGATGTTCTGCATTTGAGAACAGAAGATAGTTTTCTGGAATTGGTTGAAGCATATGTCACATTTGGGTGAGTTATTTTAATCACTTAACAGGGACTTGAAAACCTTGCTATACCGCAGCATAGGTCTCATTACATTGCTTTGGACATACATTAAAGTGTAAATGTAAGCATGAACTGTGCAGTTGTGGGCAGGTTCAGAGTGGTTCTTTTCTGGACATTGCAGCTCCCAGTGGTCTGCTTGGGCTTGGCATGGAGAACATTTCAGTTCCAAGCATTTTGTCCAGGGAAGGGTTGACAGCAGATTCTTTCTCCATGTGCTTTGGGCGTGATGGCATTGGAAGGATCAGTTTTGGAGACAAGGGGGGTTCTGACCAGGAAGAGACTCCATTCAACCTCAATCCATCACAGTAAGTGGTAAATACTTGTATACTTAATGCTGATTTTTCTCCCTGCTTGTTGTCAATTGAATGATTTAGCTAGCTGCTGTGCATCTCACATTCGGAAATATGTGGCAGCCCAACCTATAACATTACTGTCACTCAAGTTCGAGTGGGGACAGCCTTGATTGATATGGATTTTACGGCTCTCTTTGATTCTGGGACATCATTTACGTACTTGGTTAGCGCAACATATGCAAGTGTTGTAGACAATGTGAGCATCTCAAATGATTGCAGTTAGTCTCTGTATCATCTATTTTTAATGCTTGAATCAGGGGTTCATGCCTCTTTGCAGTTTCATTCACAGGTGCAAGATAGGCGGCGCCCAGCTGATTCCAGGATTCCTTTTGAATATTGTTATGACATGAGGTTGGATGCACAGTCTTGTCTATGATCTAGTTCCCCTTCATCCTTCATTAGTCTTTATTCTCTATGCATTTACCTATTCTCCTTGATGATGGGCAGACCTGATGTAAATCCTAATTTGATACCTAGCTTGAGCCTAAGAATGAAAGGAGGAAGTCACTTTGTTGTCCATGATCCAATAATTGTCATCTCCACGCAGGTATGTAACATTTGATCTTTCCATCATGCCATGTGTTGTCTACCCTGACACTGATGGTTATACTTTCCTTTAATTGATTGCAGGATGAGCTTGTTTATTGCTTGGCTATCATCAAGAGTGCAGAGTTTAATATAATTGGACGTAAGTGACATATCTGAGATAAATTTGCAAAAATGCTAGACATGCAATGTTTTGTATTTTGGAAATCTGAAATCACATAAATGTTTTTTGGCTGCCTAGAACTCGACGGTTGCAGAGAGTGATAAGTCAAAGAAGTATTATTTTATTCTCTGATGAATATACTGGAAATTTTCTATTGCTTTTGAAACAGAGAATCACTATTTTGTTCTTCAATTCATTTACATCTGTTCTTAACTACACAGAGAATTTTATGACTGGCTATCGTGTTGTATTTGATCGAGAAAAACTGGCCTTGAGATGGAAGAAGTTTGATTGTAAGTGTCACATCCACATTTATTCTCTCTCCATACTCCGTACAATAGTCTGAATTGGTAAACAAACTCATTTGCACCATTACAGGTTATGATGTTGAGGAGTACAACACCTCTTTAACAGAACCTCATGCTTCCACCGTACCGCCTGCCACTGCTGCTGGACTGGAAAATTCTGGTCCAGAATCAACAAAAGAAGCTAGAAATAATCCTCACAATTCAGTTGCACTGCAGCACTCTATCCGAACATCTTTTACTAGCTTATTTTTGTTTTGGGCATTTCTTTTGTAACTCCATCTGCCAAGCCCTATGGTCGTTCATTTAGGTCTTAGAATCAGCCTACAATGATTGGAACATCATCTTGCTCCTGGTTCACACTGTAGTTTGGTGATATTTTGGAATCCCTTCGCTAGATCATAGGTTTGCCAGGTACCATGTATCCAGCCTGAGGATGTAGTACACCATCGATTTATTTGCCCATTTCTACGCACACTTGTACATTCTGGAGTAGAACCTCATTTGTTTTTAAAATGGACAATTCAGCACATATTCTGGTTGCCCTCAGTTGATTTTGCAGCTTTCAAGAAAAGACTGCTCTGGTAAACACATTAATTATAGTTTGTTACCCTCAATTATATTTACTTGCAAGGAAATTGGAGCCTTAAAGAAGGCTGGCGTGACGGTATGTTGTGATTCAGAGATTACAGTTTGGGTCATATAAACAATGTTTTTTTTCTTGTTCGAAAACTGAGGGTAAGGTTGCACATATTTGGTAATTACTTAGGTTCTGAAGTTCGAAGTCTCGTGCACCCGTTTTGGTCGGTATAGAAGAACATGTTTCCGTGGGAAGCCATTCTCCCCAAATTTCTTGGACTGCTCTTACTTGCTTAAAACGGTTTGTACTGTTTGTGCAGAGACCATTTGACTCGGTACGTGAAAATAAACAGGAAATTCTAGTGGTTGGCCGGAGCCCAGTATGGAAGAAACCAATTTTTATGAGCTTGGGTTGACAGAAAATACAATTCACACGCACCTAAGAGGAAAGAGGAGAGAGACGATGGACTCAACCGGGGGGCATCCCATCTTGATTCTGCCGAGCAAGTTTTTCTGTTGATCGAGTCCTACGGTAAACTACACTTTGATCCAAGGAAACTCCGACATAAATTGACCTGTTCTTGGAAACTCCTACGAGAAACCGAGAAACTCGTCACCTCTCTTGGAATCTTCCTCTCAAACGCTTATGCCAGTCCGCGTATGAACCTGCCTGCAAATTACTCTGGAAACGGTAGTTGCACTTTTTTTATTTGATCTCTGACTGGTACTTAAGACCTACATTAGGTAAACCCGTTGACTATATATATATTTTAATTTCCCGTCGAGTCCATCCATCGGAATTATTCGAAAAACCAACATTTAATACCATAGTTAGGCCACCGGTTGCTTAACAAAAAGAAACCCGAATACAACTAACACGATCATGACAGGTATGTTACGTGGTAGGATGTCTTGTGTTCCATAAATCTTCAGGGCCTTGTCTGTTCGAGCCAAAATGGCAAATAATGTGCAGTTGATGCTCGAAGTTCTATGCGTACATCCCATGAAAAAGAAAAGGAGAAAAAGCAAAAAGACTAAACAAGAAGGAAGAAGAACACGCAATCCTTCTTTTTCTGTATTTAGGGTCACGGTGTAATGCCCCGATACTTTTGACTTTAAAGGCAATCTATTCGAAAAACTTAATAGTTTCGTTTCTTCGAAAGGTGAAAGTCTTTTTGGGAGGATGTTGGCCGTAAATTCTCATCTAAGACTTCGACGCATTTAGGATTCCACGGCATAGAAAAAAGCAGCACGCAAGGTCTCTTCTTTCAGCCGGAAGCAGGGGGGAAGACTTGCGGTTCATCGGCCCCATAATTACGGGTCAAAGCCGCCATCACCACAGACCACCGTCCCCCGTTCGCACTGTCTCTTTAAATTTTTATTAACCAGAAATTATTGAAGTCGGTGAGAAACTCGAAAAAAGGCTAAAGATGCAAAACGTCTTTTTTTTTTTCTTTTCTAAGAATTAAAAACAGAATCGGGACAAACGGGCAGTCTAGATGCCACACGTTAATAGTGTACTTTTTTGTGTTTTTTTTTTTTTTTTGGGCCAAGAAAATTGAATTTAAGCAGCAATGGTAATTGTGGACATAATTAACGTTTTGAATAAGAAAAAAACTTTCACTTTGTTTACCGTAAACGCGTGGCCGTAAATTTTGAAACCTGTACCTGTCCCCTGTTGATTTCTTCGACTTGCGTGACAGATATCCCGGCTGTTTAATTATGTCAAAAGGGGTTTTGTTGTCCCTCCCTCAACAGACTTTTCAATTGTTTTTCGAGTGCAGGCCCTGCTAGAGGATAAAAGCACTCGGTTCTGGTCAAATTGTATCGTGCACCCTGCTACAAAAAGGCAGATACCTAATTTCTGAATGTTAAATATATTTTTAACACACACACAAAAAAAAAAGAAAAAAAAAACCCTCGTAAAGCCCTCCGCCCAGGCTAGACTAAACTAACAAGACTCGTATTTCTGTGGGCAAATTTTCGTTTCTTTTTCTTTTTGTGTGGGTGTGTGTGTGGGGGTGTGTTGGGCCTAAGAGAGATAAACCAGCACCGGTGCGTTGTGTCATGTCTGACGTCAATGCTTTGCTTTCACCCAACCACTCCTAACAGTATCTTCTCTTCCATTGCTGTTATTTTTCAACGAGCCCCTTTGCCTTTTGAGTTTCCTCGCACTTATTATGACCCCACCCTGTTTTCCCGTCGCGGACAACCGGCACAGCCCTGACATCAGAACCCAAAGTCAAACAGTGCCTGACGTATTAAAAAAGAAGGAAATTTCCACATTACACGGGAATTTAACTCTGTCTTTAGCAACAACAAAATAGAAAGTTCTATTTTGAAATGAAATTGCTCCTCCTCCTGTTTTTTTTCTTTTTTTTTTTCCCGGAGTGCTTGGAGATTAAATAATAAGACATGCGAATTCTTCGAAGTATCAAAGTGTCAGACATTACGATTGCTCCATTTTCAATAAATTAGATAAAGGTCGTTGGATTTAGACCCCAAAATCTCATTTCCCTCAGACATTATGAGGTGACCAACCAGGTCAGCTGGCTGGTTCTGATTAATTCAATTTGCCAAATGCATATCGGAAGAGAAAAATGCAAAAATACTCGTAATAAGAAGAAGGATCACCCTGACCAAAAAATATTTAAAAAGAGAGAGAGAGAGAGGAGAAAAGAGAAAACTTCGGCACGATTGACTAGTCTAATTTGAATTAAATATTCAAAGAATGTAGGACCCACCTTAATCTCCTATGACCTTCTGCTTCCTTTCCCTCCACTCGGTCTCCAACACCCAACGCCGCCAGTGGTTCTCCAAATTAAAAAGAGACCGGACTCGCACGGGCGATTCGGTCTCCACATACAGCAGTTACTGAGGCCCTGCCCTCTCCCTCTCTCAGACGACAACAGCTCCCTCCCTCCTCCTCCGACGAGTCGGCAAAGAATTATTTTCCATTTATCGCCGTATTGATTGATTGATTGATTGATTGATTGATTGTTCTTGATTTCTCTCACCGGCGAGAACTCCCGCTCCATGGCTCGATCCGAAAGTGATTCTAGTTCTCGCTGCTGTTATTACAATTATCTGTGTCGGTTACTGTTATGGATGATGACGTCGTTGTTGTTGTTCTCGGCGAGGAGTTGTTACGGGCTCGGGACATTCGAGTTCGATGTGCACCACCGGTTCTCCGATCCAGTTAAAGGAATTCTAGCCGTCGATGACTTGCCACTCAAGGGAAGTCGCAAGTATTACGGAGCCATGGCCCACCGAGACAGCGTAATTCACGGCCGGCGACTGGCCGCAGCCGATGGTTCCACTCCGCTCACTTTCCTCTACGGAAACGAGACTTACCGGCTCAACTCTCTGGGATAGTATGTCTCTTTCTTTCTTTTATTATTTCCTTGTCTACCCCATAGATAAAGTTATGGTATATTCACGTTTGTACTTTGAGTTTAAGGGGTCAGAATCTATGGTCAGCTACTTTTTGGAGAATCTGGAATTTGATTGTTTTTTTTGGGGGGGGGGGAGGCGGGGGCCGGGCGGTGTTGTTAGGTTATGATCTGTTTGGTTGTTAGTGATTGGAGGAATAGAAGTTACGAGCTCTAAAGTTGGGCTGCTTGTTTATTCCGCTGGCCTTTTTGTTGCCGTTGCTTTATAGTAACCATGGCCGCCGCAACACGTTGAAGAATTCTTCTTTTATGTTTCTTTTAGTCTTTTTTTGGGGGAAAAAAAAGAAGAGAACTAAACTAATTGTAATTGTCTAATGCGCACTGTGTTTGTTCAATATGCAGTTTATATTACGCTAATGTTTCTGTTGGAACTCCGAAATCATGGTTTCTGGTGGCACTGGATACTGGCAGTGACCTCTTCTGGTTACCATGTGACTGTAGCAGTTGCGTTCGTGGGTTGTCAAACAATTCTGGGAAGGTAAATACTCCATTCATGTTGTCCAATGTTTTTGCTTCTGCAGATTATCTGGGATTGTCTCAGTCTTCTGTTTTTCTCGCTCCCCTTTAATCTCCTTCCTCTTAAAACAATTATATCCCATTTCTTTTTAGCATGCCAAGTTAAGGACCCTATGCTTATCATGGACTTTTAGTCGGAAACATATTATTTAAGTTGGATGAACCCCCCTAAATTATGGTAATTTGCTTGGTAATATCAATACTATTAATTATGGAGAACATCTAGTTGATTTTGATCCAGATTGGCGTCAATGGATGCTATTTTGCTAGGCTGGTTCTATAGTCCAGCTTCTCACCTCAGATTACTAGATTAAAAAAAAAATACTGCTGACTACTTTTTCACATCAAAGTTTATATCTCAAAATTTTCTATTAGAGTTGAAAGTTGGGAACTTTTGGCATAGAGATGAATTGCAGCTAGCTATTGAATTATTTATCTCTTGGATTTGTTGCTTTGACATTTGTTAACATAGCTTGTTTACCAATCAGGTGATAGATTTTAATATCTATAGCCCAAATGCATCATCAACAAGCCAGAAGATCCCCTGCAGTAGCACGCTGTGTTCACGACAAAATCAGTGTTCTTCAGCTCAAAGCAATTGCCCTTATCATGTTGCATATCTCTCTAACGGTACTTCTTCGGGTGGGGTCTTGGTAGAGGATGTGCTGCACTTAATCACGGATGATACTCAATCAAAGACTGTTGAAGCAAAGATTACATTTGGGTGGGTAATATTCATTATATCAAAGAGTCCAGTAGATGCCAGTTATATCTTACTTGAAATCTTATGGAATGTGCTTGGTGTGGGTGTGTGGTGGTGCATGGTTGTTTTCTTTGATTGGGCTTTTTACTGTTTTGCTGCTCATTCCTCAATTATCTTTCATTCACATCGGGATGGCCCCTGTTTGCAATTCTTGTCTGTTCTACTCTTTTTACCAGTTGTGGAAGAGTTCAGAAGGGTTCATTTTTGGATGGTGCGGCACCTAATGGCTTATTGGGCCTTGGCATGTCTAATATATCTGTTCCTAGCACTTTAGCAAGGGATGGGCATACTTCCAATTCCTTTTCCATGTGTTTTGGTCCTCATGGGCTTGGAAGAATCAATTTTGGAGATAAAGGAAGCTCAAACCAAAGTACAACACCTTTCAACCTGGGGAAGTCACAGTGAGTGCTTATTCCTTTAATCAATTGTGAGATCATGTATATTGAACCCGAATTCTATGTTAGTTGTATTGATTTCCATGGGAACTTGTTGTCAGTCCAACTTACAACATCAGCGTCACTCAGATAAATGTGGGAGGAAATGCTACTGATCTTGAATTCTATGCAATTTTTGACTCTGGCACCTCGTTTTCTTACCTCAATGACCCAGCTTACACATCTATTTCTGAGACAGTAAGTAGCTCTAGTAATTTTTCTAGATGCTTCCACGGATTTATCTCCTGATCATTTGGCTACTTATGAGTTGACAACTTTCTGCAGTTCAATAACCTTGCAAACGGAACACGTGCAAAAATTGCTGATATCCCATTTGAATATTGTTATGAAATCAGGTCAGTTATATCCATTCAAAAAGTCATATTTGCATGTGTGTGTGTTAATTGTTCCTCTTATTTTTGGTCTTTTTTTTTTTTTTGTTTGGTTAAATTATCCAAGTAATGATTTTCACTTTGACTGCAGTGCCGATCAGGTGAATCTGTCGATTCCAACAGTGAATTTGATAATGAAAGGTGGAAATCAATTCAATGCAACTAACCCAATAGTAATAGTTGATCTTGGGGTAAATTGACTCCTCTTACACCTTGCATTTATTACTCCTGTATCTCGGACTCAAAATTGTTTTGCAATTTGCAGAGTGATGCTTATGCATATTGCCTAGGTGTTGTGAAAAGTGGGAATGTTAATATCATCGGACGTAAGTGTCTTTGTTATACAGTTCCTATCTTTGCAACTTACCACTCGGGTTGGTCTGTTCAATTTGGAATCTACCATAAAAAAATGGCACTGATATGTTGATGCAGTAAATTTCTCTTTTTGTTCTTCAAGGAGAAAATTGGTGCTCTTATTTTATATTAATTAGTTGTCTTTATTGCTGTACCCGTTTGCTTTGGTGGAATGTCAAAAGCAGTTCTTTTTGGTCACATAAAAATCCCCTTTTTTTAAGTACATAGCAACCTTGAGTCAGAGATTGCTTTCGTAGAGAAAAGAACCTCTCTCCTGTTCGTTCTAGATTTTGATATTTGCATGCATCCACTAAGGACTTGCTCCATGATCATCCTTGTGCAGAAAATTTTATGACTGGTTATCGAATAGTTTTTGATCACGAGAGTAATATTCTGGGCTGGAGGCCATCTGACTGTGAGTAAAATTCTTCCATTTTGGTTTGGAATTAGATCATGCTTTTTTTTTTTTTTTTTTTTCTACGAAGACTCTACAATCCAGATAACGAAAACTGATTTGTCTAGGTAACGATGCTGTTGACTCCAACACTCTTCCAATCAGCCCAACTGGTTCTTTGGTGCCTCCTGCTACTGCAGTGAATCCAGAAGCTAGGACGGGGGGTTCCAATAGTTCTTCCGCATCAGGAGTACCGCCACCTCCAGGAAATCATGCACCCCAGTTGGATATCCCTTTTTACATGCTTGTACTGATTCTTGTACCCTTCTTTGCCATGTTTTGATTCCCCCCCTCCCCCCCAATCCTTTTCTCCCCTTTTCGTATCCCTTCACTTACTGCTGTTTTTCCGAAGCCAGTAGTCCATATGTATTCAGGTGCAGTTACACTACAATTTTGAAGCATCATCGGTCTGTGCTTCCTTATTTTTCTTTCCTTTTTTTTTTTTTTTGAAACTTTGTAGCTTAATTTGATCCTCAGCTTGTAAATATCTCTTGATTAAAACAGATACAATTAATAAAGTGGTGTTTAATTTTGAATACAAACTCTTAGCGGGCCGGCGGTGAGGGTCATTGGACTACTCTGCGTGCATTTTGCCAACTGATTACATGCTACTAGCATCCTAGATCAGTTCGTCAAGTCCAGTTTGACCCACGTACATATTTTTGCTCGTGTGCTATTTTAGTCTAGAATATCAGAAGGGCAGGGGCGAAAGCCCAAGCTCGCGAAGCAGCTTTGTCACTATGGCTCATATTGCTAAACACAAATTGACTAGAAAAGCTCCAGCATCTCTCTCGTTTTTTAAATGGGCTTGTGGGGATTCTTCTATCAGCCACTTGTGGGGATTCTTCTATCAGCCACTTTCATCATTCTAATCCCGATTCCGATTATAAAACATGAAGCAAATATAATTAGTGCATTATGCGAAAATGCTTTCCGATTTATCCGGGCAATACTATATCTTTGGGAAACAAAGGGACCCTTACCGATGATTTGATCCAACGGTCCAAATAAGGAAAGGTCCAGCATTAGAAAGGCGAGCTCACCTATCTCAATGAATATCAGATCCACGCATACTTTGGTCTACTCTGAGCAAGTTCCAAAAACGAGTTGTATTTTTTTATTTTTTGGGTGGTTCTCTTGTGTGTTTTTTGGGCACTTGGGTTTTCTGGAAGCAAATAGCCCCACTGCCCAGTCTTCCCGTCACCACTGTACCTGTACAGTGCTCTCTGTCAATGGCGCTTTCCCAGTGCTTGATTGGTGTTCCTGTTGATTCTTATTCTAGTATCCACCCTCCCAAGACTAAGACTTACTTCCCCATTTCTTCTTCCACTTCTTCATTATCGCGGTCGTCTTCTATTACTACTGTTACTGCTGCTCAATCTCCGGCTTCTTTAGCTCTCTTTTCGTCTTCCCTTCGCCGCCCCAAGGCTCGTGAACTCTCCGTCTCTCCCAAACTACTCAGAATCGGACATAAAAGTAAATTTCACTACCCCAAGTTTTGAGCTTTGCCCACTGCGATATTTTTCAATTTCGAAATAAAAATGCAATCTTTAAAATAGTTCCTTGTAGGAGTCATTGTAAATTTTCCAAGATTTAATTTTTCTAATTAGAGCCTGCGTTTTGATGTATGTGGTCTGGGGCTGCTTAATTGGGTTTTGGATGTAAGTGTAAAGTGGGGTTTCTGCATTTCTTGGGCTGTTTCTCCATGGCAATCTCTTATGGCATTTCCATTTTTTTTTTTTTCCCTGTGTGTTCATTTTTATTTGATGCTTGGGGACTTGGTGTCAGTGCTTGTTGTGCTTTGGTTTTAACAGTCGAGGCCCAGCCGCAAGAATCCGAAGTCAGTTTGCCTGCAGATGCCTATACTCAATTCAAGCATCTGCTTTTGCCTATCACGGATAGGAACCCTTATCTTTCCGAGGGAACAAGACAGGTGCACTTTCTTGTTAAAAATAAACCACCCCTAAATGCTTTTTGCTTTTTATAATGTTTGTTCTGTGTTTAGTGATCATTAGTTTATGATTGTCTGGATTGATTTTTTACTCATATAATTTGTCAAACATTCTGTCTTCGTCTTTGTTCTTTGTGTTTAGTTTTGAGATATCCCTTGCCGGTGCCATTGTGAAGAGAAATCTAGTAGTTTTGAACATGTTTTTACCATGGAATATTGGTCTAGCGGGCCTCGTAGATTCAGACAGTTCTTTTCTTACTTGTTCTTCTATTACCACGTTGTTCACTAATACTTATTGATCGTCTAATAGGCGGCTGCAACTGCCACTGCATTGGCAAAGAAGTACGGTGCTGACATAACAGTTGTAGGTAAGCCCACTCCGGTCTTTTTTCATGCTGTTTTGCCTATACAATGTTGAATCTAAGATGTGGAGCCACATTTTCCTGTTACAGGCCTTATCTAATTCTAGACTTAATGAAACGATGAACTCTCTATTTTTTGCAGTAATTGATGAGAGCCAGAAAGAGTCGCTGCCGGAGCATGAAACCCAAGTGTCTAGCATCCGCTGGCATCTTTCTGAAGGTTTGTCTGTGATCCCACGAACTCATGAATTAGGCTGTAATCTGGGAATATTGTAGATTGGCAGTGGAATCTGTATCCTATGTAGCTGAGAGTAGTAAATTATTTGTATTGCAATTGTTGGCAGTAGGTACATAGCCAACCAGACAAGTATATATCTTGCTCCAATTGAGGCAGAAAATGAATGGAACTCACAATATTCAGAGGAATCAAAAGATACAATTTGGTACCACATATGGCAACGGATAAGCCAATTCTACAGCAAATATACGATATTGCATGCTTGTAAGTCTGCACAAACATGTGCAATGTCCATAAAGGAAAAAAATAGCGGCAAGATGGACAGCTAATCTATCAGCTGTCCAAGAAAGGTTCTCTAGCATTATTATCCTCTTATCATCTTGTTCCTGAGTTTTTGTGCTAATCTGGATTGCGTTAACTGATAAGCGTAGAAGATTTTAGATGTGATGAAGTTGCTGAAACATGTTCTACAAAAGTACAGGTGGATTCCAGGAATTCACATTGTTGGAGCGACTTGGGGAAGGGAATAAGCCCACTGCCATCATTGGTGAGGTTGCTGATGACCTAAACTTGGATCTGGTTGTCATAAGCATGGAAGCAATCCATTCCAAGCATGTGGATGCAAATCTACTGGCTGAGTTCATTCCTTGTCCCGTCTTACTTTTGCCATTGTGAAGTGTTGTCTTTCGCAAATGGAATAATATGGAAACTGTTTGCAAGTCATCTTTTTCCCTGGGTCCCGGTAGGCTTTTAGTTTCATCCTGTTTGTTGGGTTTGTATTTGTGGGTTGTCTGGATGAGGGGTTTGTGTGTGGCCTAGCCCGCGGAAGGCAATACTTGGAAGGAACGACAACATTTATGTTTTGTTGAGACCAGCCATCCGGTCAAACGAGGCTGAAGCCCAAGTTGATGGTTTTCGATCCATGTTGTCAATTTGTATTCTGGCCGTGCCTCGGCCCTCTCTCTGGTGGCAGATCTTTTAGTATGTGCCGCATGCTGCCACCACTCGCTTCTACCACTCAGTAGGTCTCAGAGAGAAGCGATCAAGAATTATGGCTGAGCGTCTCACAACGAACCTTACCAACGGAGAAATGCCTCGCTAATGGTCAAAGTAGACGTTTTTCCCTCTAAACAATCGGTCCCCAACAGTAATATGTTGTTTGTACTAAGTCCCGAAAATATAATGTCCCTGATCTCGAAAAGCTCGCCCGTTAAAAATTAGAACTATCTCGACAGCCTTCTTGTCCAAAGGGTTGGTGCTGGGGTGACTGCCACCTACTAAAATAGACTTGTACGTGCACCTCAAACAACGGGAGCGGCTAACATATTAATGCTGTTTTATGGATGTCCGTGAAGCGGACCCACATTGGACCATGCCGTATCCATCGGATTAGATGCTACCATGCAATAGCCAGTCCCTTTCTGTCGTTAGTTGGCGCTTTTCATTTGAATGCCTATCAAAGACCCCATCGTCGCCTTCGATAAACGAACAGCAAGATAGTCCACTTAATAACAATAACGAAAGTTCTGCATCCAACCCAGATAAACAACAAAGCTGAAGAGATAAACATATTCCAATTTGTCTACTTAATTGGTTGGGTTGCTGCGGAAGTGTCCTGAAGCTCTTCTTTTTAATTATTTTAAACTAAAGGAGGCCGAAAGGCCAGGAATGAAAAGCAGAATCACCCGGATTGAAATACGGAACAAAGAGATCCCGATGTCTCAAACAATTGTGCTACAAGCTCACAACCGGATCCCGAAGCTTTGACGTCTCCTGCTTCTCAAAGCACATATTGATGATATACAGCCGCAGCTAGAGCTCCGAGCAATGGCCCGACCCAGAAAATCCTCTGCTCATCATCAAAGAATACATCAATAAAATAATAATAATAATAATAAAATGCTTGAATCCAATTAAATATCACCCAATTATCATTTTAATCATATTCCGAGCAATACAATAATCAAAAATAAATATAAAACTTGGGACGTGATTTATAGTTGAAACTCCAGATCTCAGTCAGAGTTAATTCTCTCCTCCAATGCCTTAAGAGAAACAGGGAGATTGGGCAGCTACTGACAGGAACGTGAGAGTGGCGAGAATTCCGTATGGGGTCGGTGGCGGAGAAGACGGTGTAGAAAAGAACAAAGGTGCCAATGATCTCATCCGCAAACCCGACACCGTTTGAGTAGCCAGATTCAACAGATTTGGCACCTCCGCCCAGTGAGTTGTAGGGATGCTTCATAAATGCCTTCACAAGACCTACGCCCCAGATAGCTCCAAGACATTGGACCCCCATATAGGCCACTACTCGAACCAGTGATACTTTTTTTGGCCAGGAAGAGCCCGAGCGTCACTTCAGGATTAGTGTACTCCCCCCCCCCCTCCCGGGTTGTTCAAGCACAGGGACGCATATGCATGCGCACACTTTTAATTAATTAAACGTGTAAATGAGAAGCTTAATCAAAGAAAAACTCGGAAAAAAAAAATCAAGAAACCACTCTAACACAAAAATTTAAGCTGTTGGTAAGACTCAAGAAGAATTATATATTTTATTAAATGCTAACATATCTTTTCTCGTAAAAGCCAAAAAAAAAAAGAAGGTTGATTTTATTGTACAAATTCATAATTAAATATAAAAAAAAGTGGTGATTTGAACTATTGATAAAAATAATTTGCTATACTAAAAAACGCTCCTCTATTTCTCTGCTCTCTCTCTCTGTCTGCAGCACTTCTTGGACGCTTTTAGAGAGCAAGGAGGAGGGGGGGGCGGAAGGGACTGGGCAATTTTCCTTGTCTTTACATATGATGCAGGATTGATTAATGAAATGAGATGTGAATCATCGGATATAATTGAGTATCACAATTTTTTATTTTCAATTTACTTAAATTTGATGATTGAAATTCTGTCTCATCTATTTTATTCATTTATTTAATTAACTAATATTGCAAACTAATTTTAACCACTCAAGTCAGGTTCAGTGCACCTTCCCACTAGCGAAAAAAAAATCCCGCGTGACAGCTTCGTGAAGGTCTGAGCCATAAATTTTGCTCCCGGGTGACTTCTCGAATGTCAATTCCAGGCTAACACTTTTAAAGTTGATTTCTCGAGGTGGGTGGCCTATCTCTGATCTGGAGTTAGATTAGCCCTTGAAACACTTGGGAAAATAATAATAATAATAATAATAATAATAATAATATTGCAAATCTAGTGTGAGGGGACCGATTAATGGACATCACATCATGCGGGCGAGACCGTGTCAACCTACAATTCCTTCGTTTGCCAAAGGCATCTAACCACCGAAACTGCCAGATTTGTTTTTTTTTTTTTTTTTTTTGCGTAAATTACATTGGTATGTTTAAAATTTGTGACACTAGCAACACGCGAAAGACTTTCCATTATCCAAAACAACGAAGTTGACCGCTTTGAGAGCCCATTTGGCAAGTCCATGAGCTGCCATATGCCTCGTACGCTTGATGTGTTTGAACTCAACGGGATGGAGTGGCGAGAGGGAGTGACTTGCAGTCATCAATTATAGCCCCAAAGTCCGACGGGTCATTCATGTCAAGACAAATAGTATGGAAACGCCTGAAAGTGAATCACATTCGACATGCAAGGTGTAGAAACCGATATCCCAGGCCCAACGCAAAGCAGTACGAAGGCTTAGTGCCCCCCACAACAGCCGGAGAAGAGATTAACGGAAACTTACATGAGAGGGCGGCCAGGACACACCCGGAACGATCTCGGATTGAGGCCTCGGCACCAGAGACACCTTATCGTTCAAAAAGTGCGCCATCAACAATAAGCTTAAGCATCCCAAGGTGTGGGGCTTTCCAATAAGGTGAGGCAGAACATGGAGGAGCATTATTGACAGGGTCGCTAGAATCTGCCATCCGCGTCGCAGCTTGAAAATCCCGCGAATGTTGTGAGGCAAAATTGACTAAACAAATCAGAGGACTGAGTTCCAAGTCAAGGAAGCGCAAGGCACGACTGAAACGGAAATGGAATCCCAGGGAACATGCCAACCAAACTGCCTGGAGCAAAATTACAATCCTTGAGACAATGGATGGTAGGGTCAAACCCCACGCCGCGCATTTCGCAAATATTACCACAGTGAATGCCTTTCTTTTGTAGATTGACTTTTGTCGGCAAAACATTTTTGCAGGCCCGCCAACAAAATTCTTTTACCTTCGGTAGAAGTGATCAGAATTATTGGTTGACTCCTTACAACTAACCTTATTAATGGGGAATACATTGATTATAGGTCGTATTATATGGAGGCGGATTTTTCCCATGTGAGAGTGATCCGGATCCATAAGGTGCAATTAAAATAGTTGGTGAGATCAGTTTTTAGTTCGCGGGACACAACTCCACCGAATATTTCAAACTGTCTTCAATGCATGTAGACGTTTCTCTCACTCTCTAAACAATTAGTTCCCAGTAATGACATCTTATTTCGAAGAAATCCAGAAAATATAATGCCCTGAGCCGCTGACCTCGAAAATTAGAATCATCTTGACAGCCTACCACCTGCCAAAATAAATTTCTACATACATCTAGGATTAAACATTGAGCGGGTAAGACATTAATGATGTTTTATGGATGTCCCTGATGCGGGACTTCCATGGGACCACGGCGTTTCTACTTTCTACTCGATACAATGTTACTGTGCAATAATCTGTTCTCTTTCTATTCTTACCGGCTCTTGTGTGTTTTAACGCCAACCGCGGGCCTTGGAGTCGTCGCTTTCAATAAACAGGCGGTAGGATAGTTCAATTAATAATAGTGACGAAAGTTCTACATCCACCAGAGATAAAATAACAAAGGTAAAGGGATAAACGTTTCCCAATTTGTTTGTCTGCTTAATTGGAGGGGCTGCCGCGGAAGGATCCCAAAGCTTTCATAGCTCCTGCTCTCAGTACGTATTGATGGTATGCAGCCGCTGCCAGAGCTCCAACGAATGGCCCGACCCAGAAAATCCACTGCTCAACATCAAGAGTAGATGAAAAAGAAGAAGGAAGTGTCTGAATCAAACCAAATATCACTAAATCTACACTTTAATCAAAATCCAAGCAGTAAAATAATCAAAATGAGTAATTAACATCGTTTTAGTCATGCTATTTCAAGTCCACACGTCTAATCCGAAACTTAATTCTCTAAGCAAGTAAAAGAGAATACTGAGGAGATTATCATTTATGATAAATATCAGTTTATTAGATGGAGTAGTCGTGGAGATGGACGCACATGATCATCCCAAATAGCTTTCTTGTTGTAAATCACAGCAGCACCAAAGCTCCTAGCAGGGTTGATGCCCGTGCCAGTGATGGGAATTGTAGCCAGATGAACGATAAACACAGCAAACCCGATGGGCAAGGGAGCCAAAACCTGAACCACAGCAAATGTAAAACCCCCACCACACATCACACACGCACTCTTTGTTGATCCTTTACTCTGTTTAAAAAAAAAAAAAACAGAGAGAGAGAGAGAGAGAGATTGCGCAGCTACTTACAGGAACGTGAGAGTCACGAGCATTCCGTTTAGGGTCGGTGGCGGAGAAGACGGTGTACACAAGAACAAAAGTGCCAATGATCTCAGCCCCAAGAGCGGCACCGTTTGAGTAGCCAGATTCAACATAGTTAGCACCTCCGCCCAGTGAGTTGTAGCGATGCTTCATAAATGCCTTCACAAGACCCACGCCACAGATGGCTCCAAGACATTGGACCCCCATATAGGCCACTGCTCGAACCAGTGATACTTTTTTGGCCAAGAAGAGCCCGAACGTCACCGCAGGATTAATGTGGCCCCCTGTCGTTCAAGCATAGGAAATTCCAGAGAAGCTTAATTAATCAAAGAGAGAATTCTACCAAAAAAAAAAAAAGGGGATTGGAATAAGGAGAAAGGAGCAGTAGTAATAGTACGCACCAGAGATGCCAGCAGTGCAGTAAACGAGGACGAAAATCATGCCACTAAAGGCCCAGGAAATACCCAGAAGGCCAACGCCTCCACAAGGGTGAGTCAGAGTTTGGTGCTTGTAACCAATAACAGTGGCCACACCCACATAAAGGAAGAGAAGGGTGGCAACAAACTCTGCGATTATAGCTCTGTAGAAAGACCAGCTGCCTAGCTCTGCCATGTCCAGCAAAGGAGCTGGTGGTGGGTCTACGTAGTCCTTCCCATGGTGGCTCCCCTCCTTCCCCACTTCCTTCGCCATTAATTTGCACAACCAAAACCGCTCTACTTCTCTGCTCTCACTGTTTCTGACTGCAGCACTCCTTGTACGCCTTCAAAGATCGAGGAAGGGATTAGGAGGCACTGGGCAATTTATGGATGGGATACGCAGTTAGAGCCAGGGGACTGTGCGAACGCCTGCATTCAATACGATCCAAAGACAGATGTTTGACTTTGTCTTTGTTTTTCATTTCTTTCTAATTGAGGTTACTAAATTCATTATTTTAATAGATATAAGATATGTTATGAATTCCGAAAATTTTAATTAAAAATATAAAATTTGAAGTTATTTTATAAAAATTTTGAAGTATTTTTTTTCTTTCATATATATATATATATATCTTTTTCCAAAATATTTAAAAGTAATTTTTTTATTTTTTATCCTTAAAAATAATTTATAATTATAAAAATTTAATTACAATCAAAATATAATTTTATGAATAAATAAAAATATTTATATGATTATAATTAAATTTAATTAATTAATTTGTATAATATTATTTTGATTATAATTAACATTTAATAATTATAATTTATTCTAATCTTCTTAATTTACAAATTTATAAAAATTATTACATAAATAATACTCAATTTTTTTTAATTTTAAAAATATCTACGTCAGTATAGGTTTTATGTTCTCACCAAACTAGTTTAATGAATTTTCATTTCTGTAAAATCCCTTAAATTTCATTCTAAATTTATTACCCTCTCATAAAAATGTAAAGATTTGATATATATATATATAACTTAATTTTAGTTAATCATTAAAATTTATTGATAATATTCTGTGTCTGATTTTTTTATTCCATATAAACTTTTTTGCTTATGTTTAATTTCTATATATAATATTGTTTTGTTTTATCATAATTTAACCATATTGCCTCGTGAAAATTTCATCTCAATCCGGACATACAAATAAATATATCTACTAACGGGCATAGCCGTCATGACTGCTAACGACAAAATTATATATGTAAAAAAAATAAAAATAAAAATTGTTTGCAATTCCCTGCATCAAAGGACGAAGACATTTGTATTTGACTGATACACATCATTCATACAAGACCGGTTCAGCAGTACCTGTTTTATTTTATATCGGAGACTTTACTGGAATATGAAGTCCGCTATAGACAAGGATCGAAGCATATTTCTAATATATTTTACTAATTCCTAACCCAAAATATTTTTTTTAAATTAAAATAATAAATAATAAAAATATATATATATATATATATATATAGAGAGAGAGAGAGAGAGAGAGAGATATTACCATTTCGGTCAGCTGACGTCCCCATCCGGCACCTACTTTCTTTCTTTTCGTTGAATGCTTCAATCCTAATTAAATGGCCTCCTTCGCCACATTAATTGAGGATCGATATGTATTACGTACATTGAGGTTACGTTGTTGTGGCCTTTGCTTTTTTGGTCTGAAGGGATGGGAGAAGTTCGCGTTTGAATGCTTCAAAGCTCAATTAGTGGCCTCTTCTGCTGCGTGGATTGAGGGTTAATGTTACGTATCACACATTAAGGTCTACGTATCATTGTAGTTCGTACCCGACTTCCTCTCTTTTGTATAGGAGCCGTAACAAACGAACGGAGGATCTATTGTTTCTCTTTTGGGTCGTCGCGCGGTCTTCAAAAGGGAGGGATCATTTGTTTGCTAGAAGACGGGCCCCGTGCTTATGAGAGACTGGGCTTTTGATTCCCGTTGTCCAACAGACTTTGAACGGCCGAACCAGACGGCCCGTTTCTGTGTGCGGAAGAGCAAAGCGAGACGTCTAATGGATGGGGATTGCCCAGGTGGAAGGCTCAATCTCTTCCGCGCAAAACAGTTTGGGCCATTCCAAAAACGGCACAAAAAATAAAATAAAATGGGCTCCCGTTAGTCCACAGAATAGATCCGATGCTTGATGGGGGGGGTAGTACGGATGCTTCTAGTTTTAGTGGTGAATGAACATCGACTGCTCCTCTCATCCCCACCCCCCCCCTTTTTTTTTGGATGGGGGGGGGTTCTTTTGGATACTTGAAATTAGGACGGTGAGAATCGAATTTAGCCTTAGAACCCCTCGACGAGAGGCTAACGAGCTTGCTCTTCTACTAATTTAATCGACGCCGTTTGTCCCCGTAACAGTGTGGCGTCGCACACACTAACGCTCCAAATTCACGGTCCCATATCATTGCAGTTTTTATTTCTGCGCTGATGGAATGTTTGCTAACCTCCTCTGATCGCAACGGGGCACTGGCAACAAAGTCTTTGGTGCATACAGAATGGACACGTTATTCTTAATCTTCTTTAGTAAACTCAATCCCATTTATGATATTGACGTGTTTGACTTTCGTTTAACAGATAATATTTTTATTTAATTTTCATGCACACACACACACACACAAAAATAAATAAATAAATATATATATATATATAAAGTATTATATTTAAACAATTTCGAGATCTTGTATTTACCATTCGATTTAAAGAAAGTTATTTAAGTACTGAGTAAAATCCAGCGATGATCAACATTGCCCTTTACAATTTAACTCGACTAAAAACAGAAAAAAATTACCATACAACATCACCCAAAAATTTACTTCGAAACTCGTTGGATTTTTGACACCACGTATTTCTACCAAATACGACACCGGGTTAAAGAGAGAGAGAGAGAGAGAGAGAGAGAGAGAGTATTGGTAATTTGGGGTTGAGCATGAGTAAGCCCAAGCCTAACAAAATTGGTAAAACATCGTCCAATCAGGTCTCGGCAAACTGCTCACCTCCAACAAGTGTGAACAAAGAATCGGCCATGGGGCATATAAGTAAAAACGTAGCGCAGCGGAGAAAAGACCGAGCCTCCCCAGAATTCCAAAGACCCCAAGCAAAGCAACCCAAACACGGTTTTTATTTATTCCGGAAGAAAAACGAGAGAGAGAGAGAGAGAGAGAGAGCGAGAGGCAGGCCGAGCCACCGTTGCTCAGACTCCGAATCTCGATCTCCTTGCGATCCCGACGCCAAGCGCAGCCTATTTTTGGAAAAATCGCCTGACATTATCGAATCGATTCCCCAAGTTTTGATTTATCGACTGTTATTTCCCACACAATTTTGATCCATCTTTTCCCGTTTTGCCCTCCCAATCGACAGCGTTTTCCCTCTTGCAAACCCTAGGCCTAATCGTTGTTTCAATGGCTAGTGCTATTTCCACTAATTCTCTCAGCAATATCGCCACCGGTACGACGGCGACAGCGGCGGCGAGCCATCACTCTCCACGGCACTCCGCCACGGATAATAACAGTAAGGGTCGAGCGGTGGATAGCCCTCGATCACGGCGGGCCACGCGACCGATCTCATCGCCGTGGACGAAAATCGTCCGCGGCGAATCGGAGACGATCGTGGCTGCTCCTTCTTCTCCATCGGCGGCCTCGAACGAGCAAGCCGCGGTCTTGGCTTGTTCTTCTTCTTCTTCTTCTTCTTCTTCTCCTTCTTCTTCTTCTTCTTCGATGGCGGAGGAAGAGGGCTCGGAGACTGGGAATGGGCCCGGCGGCAGTGCGGTTAAGAGGCCGGCTTGGAACAAGCCTTCGAATGGGGCCATTGAGATTGGGCCTGTCATGGGGGCCGCCTCCTGGCCCGCTTTGTCCGAGTCAGCTAGGGCTTCGACGAAATCTTCATCTGATTCATTGAAAGGTTTATCTGATGGATCATCGTCGTCCTCCGTTCCACAGGTTTTGTATTCAGAATCTGATTTAGTCTGTTTCGTTTACTGAGAAAGAGAAAGCTACTGTGGACTTTTGGTAGCTCGGGAAAACCGTAGATTAAGAGTTAATATAGCTGATGTGAAATTTACCAAAAACAATATAGAGGATTTAACTGATTGCCTATGTGTATGGTACAGGCATATGATGTTGCATTTAAGAAAATGTTAAGATTGAAATTAGTTTAACCAATGGACTGTTTCAGTTTCCTGTCTATTGTGTCTTGATATTGGTAATTGGTGATACTGACTTTTCTTTTCCATCATGAATATTTATTTATTGTTGTATGTACCACAGGGAGCTGGGGCTGCATCTTCATCATCACAGAAACAAGTCGGTAATAGCTCAAACCCCAGTTCAACATCAAACCGCACATTACCAGCACGCCAAAGACCAATGAAGCGCAATGTTGCTAACATGTCTTCTATTAGTGGCGCCCCTCAATCACCAGGATCACAGGGCCCTGTAGGGGAAGTTCATCTAAGTAACTCTTCTCCTCGGGACAATTCTGAAAGGAATCCACAACCTCGTGCTGCTAATGATCACCCACAGCAGCAACGCAACTCGTTCAGGAACCGCAATGGTGGGCCACATTCTCGGACAGATGGTTCTCACCATCACAACCATGGGGGCAGGCGTGATCAAGATTCTACAAATCAAGATTGGAATAATCATAGACATTTCAATGGTAGAGATAGCCGCATGCACCCCCAAAGAGTTTTCCCAAGGATTCCGAGGCACCGGCTACAGCCACCACCCCCTCCTCCTTCTTCTATGCCGTTTATTGCACCTTCACCTGGGAGACCTTTTGGCAGTCCCATGGGATTTCATGGTAAGCATGTCAATATTTATTTCTGTTGTTGATTTATCTATGCAATCTGCTCTAACTTTGATCCACTTTCAGAATTGCCGCCTCCTGTTTATTATGTAGCTGCTCCACCTCCAGATTCTTTTAGAGGTCTGCCTTTTGTCCCAGCACCAGTACCACCTCATGCAATGCTTTTCCCTACTCCAGACTTTCAATTGCATTCTAAGATAGTGACTCAAATAGATTATTATTTCAGGTATTCCCTTTTTTAAGCTTATGTGCATAGGTTTCTATGTGGTGTCTGGAGAAGCATCTCCCTATTTTCAATTTTTTGGGAAGTTAACTGCATTTACACTTCATATTTTCTACTGCAGCATTGAAAACTTAATTAAAGATACATTCTTGCGGCAGAACATGGATGATCAGGGCTGGGTACCTGTTCAACTAATAGCAGGGTTCAACAAAGTGAGTTGCTTGGGCTGCTAACTGATTTCTGTTATTTTGATAATTATGTTGTCTCTAGTTATAGCTGATTCTATTATATTCAAAGCATATCAATCTTCATCTCTCTTCCACGTATTGTGGTTTTGAATTGTGGCTTTGAATGCTTTATAAAGGTTTCAGAAACATGCACTTTGCCCAAGGATTCGGATGTATGATTTGAATACACACTCTTGGATTTATCCAAACTAAGTTCATATGTGGTTGGTCTTTTGATCAGATCTCTGGTTCAATGGATATGAGGTTACTCCATTGGACTATTGCCTATGGGCTTATATTATTTCAGTACTTATTCTTGCATAAATTTCTCATGGTGCTGTGCTCTGAAGTGCCAGTACTGCATTTTATTTAATGATATGCCTAGACCAACTTTATGGTATATATTTTCCCGATGAGTTTTGCAAGAAAACCATAGGGAGTAGGAGAGGAACTGGGAGATTGAAGTTGATGATACCAATGCTTTATCTAATTTTAAAATTATCATATTCAGCGTCAAATTGGTGAAAGTGGCATATGCATGGCTCAAAAGAAATGCTCCTGTTATGAAATTATTATATTTAAATAAGATTTAACTATAATAGAAAATGCTCGAGGCTTGCAATTTCTCTACTCAACACAATTGTATGGGAAATTTTAATCAGCTTCTTGTCATATTTTTCCTTCCATTTTCTCCTTCTGCATACTTTGTGTGCATTGAGTCTTGTACAAAATTTCACTATGATTAAATTATGCGTTGTCATTGGAAGTGCAATTTATGGTCAAGCAGTTTCTTTAGTTATTAGTGTGAGGTCAAAATCTTATGTTTCAGGTTTCACATTTGACTAACAATATCCAGCTTATATTGGATGCTATGAGAAGTTCAACAATTGTGGAAGTACAGGTACCTATTTCTCTTTTATTGCTGAATGTTTCTAATTTGGGAAAATATTATCTTGAAGTTAGTTTGGGATTAAGGCTTTGTTGCAGTTGTATTATCTTGAAGTTAACTTGTTATTCTATTCCATCCAATAACATTTAATGAAGTTTATTTGGAAGGGTGCTTGGTGAGTTATATAGGCCTCTCAAATGTAGTTTGGACAGCTGGGAACACGTTATCTTTATATATAATGTTTCTTAAATGCTCAATAAATGTGGTTGTCAGAATAACCTGCCATGTGAAAATTTTCCTACAAAGTACTTATGGCAGGATTTACAGTGTCAGATCCATTTTCCCAAACACAGCAAAAAAAAGTGGAAACATCAAGTTTCGTTTCATTTCATAATGTGCTATATCTTGTGGCTTCTTTAATTTATATGCTTTTTATTGTATTTTTAGGGTAACAAACTTAGGAGGAGAAATGATTGGATGGAATGGATAATGCCACCTTCTGTTTGGTTTCCAAATGTATCAAGTGCCCGGTCTCTTGAGAAGTCCAGTGATGATATTCTGGCATCCCATATCCAAAGTCTTTCGTTGGAAGAGAATGCAACTAACCATAGCAATGTGAAGAGTTTAGCTGATGTCCCCACCGAGGCACTGATAAGTAGCTCGTCATCCAGGGATTTGAATGGCCAGTTGGATCTGTCCAGTGGCATGGGAATGGACCAAATAAGTGCTCAAGAAAAGGCTTGATCGCTCTACTTCAGCAAGAAATACAACCAAGTAAAACATCTGTTAACAACAATTTGGAAGAAGTGGGAATGGATTCCCAATTCCCGGGGAGGAAGTCTTGCACTTTATCGGAGGTGATGACTTTACCTTGGCATGACGAGACATGGTTTTGCACGAGTCGAATAGAGGGTGGAAAAAAAATTAACTTTTTATACTTAAAAAGGATAATCAAATTCATAGAATAAAGAAAAAAAATATATATATAACTCAGCTAGTAGCATGAGTTAATTGGGATGTATGTGTGGTGTTTACTGGCATGCTGCCTCATTATTCCAGGACTACCTGCGCTGTCAGGGTTGCCTTTTCGTCTGTTTCTCTATCTTTCTTTATATTTTTTCTTTCTTTTTTTATTTTAATGGTAAGTGGGGAATTTTGTTTGTGATGTCCCCTACTGCCCCTCAGCTGGTTTTTTGAAGATCTTTGGGGTTGAAACCATGTGGAAACTTGAGAAGTGAAAAATGAAATTTTGAGGGATGTAAAGAAGAATGCATTTCAGGTTCCTGTGTCTGCAGACGAAGGGAAGGGGATAGAAAAGGGTGGCTTTTGCAGGACACCTCAGCTCGTGCTCTACTACCATCTGCTCTTCTTCTGCTCACATGATCACTTCGTCTAGCGTTTTGTCTGTCACATATACTACAATTTGTTATTTTAAATTTATTTATATTTGTTTACTTCAAACGTGTTGAAGATTTCACTACATAATATATTCCGATGAGATGTCTTGTGTATGACCACTTATTACAAGTGAAGACTTGGACTTGTGGATTTTGGCGCGTTTAATTCTCTGATCAGGCTTAATTCAGTATTTATTTAGTTACCAGAGGGGATTAATCCACGGTCCTACATACTGCGATTGTGTGTCGTTATATTGTTTTGGGTCGACACTGTTGAGGATGTCCTTCTTCTTGAATTAAGGTGCGATTAAGTGTTTCCACTCTCCTCGTGGATCTCTCTCTTCCCGGCCCATCTATGTGTGGTACCGACGGAAATATGCAGAGTCGATCCACTCCTTGAGAGGGGAGGGGGGGACAAAGAGAGTCAAACAACGGAGACGCTCGTAGCACACGGAATCGTATTTTATGAAACCCCGTAATCGCTTCGTCGATGGATCCAGAAGTGGCCTTAGCACACGGAATCGTATTTATGAAAGCACGTAATCGTTTTGTTGATGGATCCAGAAGTGGCCTAAGCACACGGAAAAAGAGAGGTGAAGAAAAAGAAAGGGCCTCGTAGCTATTAGCCATGATGCTGTTTGAAATTTCTTTTGATGCTTTGGTCCTTTTTGGCCTATAAACACAAAGCTATGAGGAACCCGCAGCATTTTAAACTGGGCACCCCAAGTCACACCAAATCCTTAATAGTCTTGGTGTACGTGCCCCCCCCCCCCCTTAAAACCCAACGGTCGCTAATGATTCTACAGATTTCCACTACCAATATGGCCATATAAAATCGGGTTCACACGCTTAAAATTAAAAAGGATGAGCATCATGCACGGAAAAGAAAAAACGAGAGAAAATGAAAGAAAAAAACACCATGGCACAACCCAACCCTTTTTGACCCCTATATAACAACAAATTGCACGTGGCTTTTTATTATATCACATCTGTTCATTTATAAATCGGTGGGTAGTGTCTAAAGATACAAACAGAGAGCATACGCGCTAAAAATTGAACTGCAAAGAAAAAGGCCTACCTAAAAAACCTAAGAAAGAACGAGAGAAAAAGGAAGAAAAAAAAAAAACTATGGATCCACCCTGCCTAGGTTTTAGATCTTAAAAGAAGGTGCGGGGTGGTTAGCGTTGTGCCTTGTGAGCGAAGTTATCAAACGCCTCACTGGTGCCTATGCCTGAAACGGTATATAATGTGACAAAAGACCTAAAGGAAATGGTGGGGCCTGCGGGGGGAGTGGGGCTTACTGTAAATATGGTCAGATTTAGAGGAAGAGGTGCAGAGCTGACAGCTGTCCAGTTGAAAGACTACACACTGTGCATCTGAATATCTGACGACGCTTCAAAGCCCCTTCGAATACAATTTACAAGGCTCCCCCTCTCACAATTGTTTTTGGTTGCCTTTAATTACGTAGCAGGTAAACAAGTTTTTTTAAGTTCCCATTCATTCCACGAGGGTATTTTATTTTACACGATCTCCTTATTTTTCTCTCACAACGAGGAACGCCGATATATTTATAAAAATTATTTTATTACAACTTAATTTTTATAAATTCACGATACGAAAGCGCCGATCTTTTCTTAGACTCTGTATCACGTAAAAGTATTATGCGATGAAACGAATTCAAAAAACTATAGGATAAATTTATAAGATAGTGAGATATTTAAAAAAAAAAAAAAGGCCACACTTTTTGGACAAGTTAGAACAGATAACTACCAAACCGTATATGGACTTTAGGTTTGGTGGTGGTGGTGGTGGTGGTGGTGGTGGCGGCGGTGGCGGTGGGACAACTTAAAAGGAGAGGGAGCAATAAAATATTTTGGGAGAGGGCGATTTTGCAAACGGTTAGCAGAAGTATATATGTTTTATGGGGGCAGGTGTCCCGCCGCCTCGCTCCTGGTAAATAGATCGGTCCATGGTCTCAATTAGATTGAGCTTGTGTACTCCGCACGTTATCCTCTGAACAAAACATGTGTTCAAATGTCAGAGTCACGGCATATATCTATATCTATACATATATATATATATATGTATAGCGAGGGGGAGAGAGA